>JAODKC010000048.1:7984783-8011156 GCA_026777985.1 Mormyrops attenuatus | reverse complement strand
TATAAAAAAAAATGTTAATAGTCTTTCTGTATCGTGAATTTTCGTCTATCGCTGATGGGTCTGGAACGTAACTTCCGCCATAGGTGGGGGATCACTGTACAAGCAACGCCCCAGATATTTTTTTTTCTTGAATATTGTTTGTTAAATTTGAAGTATTGTTTCACTGTAGAGTTCTTGACTTTCCTATAAGTCCAACTCATTCTTGAATATGTCTAGTTTGTTAATTACACAGTAATTACTAGTTTACTATTAATTTATTAATTGACTGTTAAAATCTGACATTTCTAATATTTTTGTGGAATCGATTAATATAAATTACCAGAACTGAAAATCATTGCTTTTTGCATATTTTGCACTATAAAAATTAACTTCTTTTTCCCTTCTCTTCAATGTAGGAATTGCACAGCTCAATATTTTCCTTGATGAAAGGATAAAGCTTCGCCTCAACTGAACAGCAGTGTTGAAATTCTGGGACACTTATTCAAGACTGGAGTAAGCACCAACCTCAGGCAAGCCAGGTTCATTGTATGGAACTTGAACAATTTGACGCAACTGTGCAGCAGTCTGTCCACATGGCAGAGTTGGAAGCTGAAAGTATTACACTTGGACTGAACACACTAGCATCGGAGTGTGTTACAGCAAGCCTTAACACTCTAGTTTCTGATTGTGTCATGCCAAGTCTCAATACACTGGCTTCTGAATCTCTCATGCCCAGCCTTAACTCACTCACACCCGATTGTGTGACATCAACCCTTAATACATTGACATCTGAGATCGTTGAGCCTATGGTCATGTTGCCATGTGTGAAAAGTGAACCTAACCTAGACACGATTCGTACTGTGGATCTTTCTGAAATACAGTCTCTGAGCACTGCTGAGCTGGGTTCTGAGCAAATAAAAATGGAGATCAGTGGCCTTGATTACATCAAATCTGAGCACCACAGTGAACTCCATTTCCTTCATGGTACAGAGTTGGACACCTACAAGGGGCAATATGAATCAAGTTTGGTGTTTGATTACATTACTCATGTGTCTGACAGTCTGGAATACATCAAGTCAGAGCATCATACTGATCTTCAGTGTTACTATGCTGCTGACCTGGGCACAATTAAAGGTGAATATGAATCTAACTTGATATCTAGTCACAAAATGGAGATGAATGGCTTAGAGTCTATTCATATGGCTGAGCTTAGGACAGAGTTAAACAAGCTCAGACCTGAGAGTGTTATAGATTGCATAGGGAAAGCAGATCCTGTGTTTGGTGCTGGGAGCCTTTATGATTTTCCATCTGTCCAGGATGGTAAAGGGAATGCTGGCCAGGGTAAAACTGGGGGAAAGGTGCAGAGCACATCGCAGCGCAAACCACGTAACCTAACTGGTGAAAAGCCATTTTCATGCACTCAGTGTGGGAAAAACTTCAGCACTTTAGGAAACCTGAAGACACACCAGCGCATTCACACAGGAGAGCGACCCTACAGCTGCTCCCAGTGTGGAAAGAGCTTTGGTCAGGCAGGAAATCTAAAGAGGCACCAACTTATTCACACAGGACAGCGACCATACAGCTGCACTCATTGTACAAAGGGCTTTACCAAAGCAGATGACCTAAGGGCTCATCAGAGGATCCACACCGGTGAAAAGCCCTACAGTTGTACTCAGTGTGGCAAGACCTTCAGTCAGCAGAAAGAACTGAAAGTCCACCAGATGGGTCACACTGGAGAACGTCCCTTTTACTGCAGTCACTGTGGAAAAAGCTTCAGTAAGGAGAATAGTTTTAGGACCCACCAGCAGACTCACACTGGAGAAAAACAGTACAACTGTTCCCAGTGTGGGAAGATTTTCAGCAACTCTGGAGTTCTAAAAACACACGAGAAGATTCATTCTGGAGAGAGACCTTTTTGCTGCAGCCAATGTGGTAAGAGCTTTGGTCGGTTAGGACATCTTAAAGCACACCAGCAAATTCACACTGGAGAGCGGCCCTATTCCTGTCTTCAGTGTGGGAAGAACTTTAGTCAGTCAGGCCACCTAAAAGCACATGAACAAATTCATAAAAGAGAGAAACCAGAAAGTTCTAGCAGTGGCAGTTGTAAAAAATAATAGCAATTAACATTTTTAACTTAGTATTACTGTTTTTATAAATGTCTCTTTTTTCCATATTTTTCTTGGATATCAGTTATAACTGATTTGTTTATGCAAGTGTCTTATGAGCTACAATGATGGAACCAAGGACTGACAGACAGCTTTGTCATCTGTCTACACTGTACTGTATGGAATGCAATTCCAGCTGTTTTCCTCTTGTAGCTATTCACTGTGTATACCTTAATATTCTGTAAATTCTAAACCATGTACTGAAAAGTTATTAAACTAAAATAACAGCCTAAACTTTCTCCATTTCTTTTTTGCTAATATTTACACCGTTTTAATTGTTTAATGCTTAAGTAATTTATTATATATGCTGTCAAATATGAGGAAATCCCAGTCTCATGTCATTTTGAATAGTTGGGGTTTGGGTTAGTTTATACTTGCACACTCTTTGTGAGACCATTCAACTTAAGATATACTACTTTGTGAGTCACCTCATTCCAGTTTTTAAGATAATCTGATGGCCATTTAAAAAAGAATATTGATTACTAAATGGTTTGAAAAAACAATTGCTTCCATAAGTAGTTTGTTCTAGAATAGTTTCTTGTGCAAATATTTCTCAACATCACTACTTGAACTACTTTTTCCACTGTTTTTAACTATTTTTTTGAATCCTCTACACACCAGAACTATATATTTTAAACACTGTTAGCATATTACAATTAGGGATTTTCAAATCAGCCTATCGATAATTATCAAGATATAATTCACGAATCATTATTTTCAATAATTCATTATTTCCCTGCTTTGAGGCTCTATTTATGCTTAAAAGTATTTATGTTTAGGATTCCCCTTAAATAGAATGTGAAAAGGATGACAAATTGAATGGAGTGCAAACTGAAATCTAATTAAAAAAAAAAAAAAAAATCATACAATTTTTTTTTGTCGTAGGACAAAACACTGGTGATATACTTATTGTTTGGTTTATTGCTCGGTTTATTTTTCTATCTGCCTCACCGCTCGTTTGCTAGGTTGCTAGTAGGCAGGTTGCTAGTAGAGTTGCCACCTGCCTGGCATTGAAAAATAAAATGCTATGTCCCATTTTGAACGAATACGGGAGACGACTGAAAGTTGCAACACTAATTTTTGGTGTCTGCGACTAAGCGCTTGCATTCTGTATCTTCTACTGGATGATAGTAGAACCCCGGAGTTTGTTAGTAATTTGTTCCAGAAGGAGTGCCTATATGCGAATCCGACAAACACCGAATCTTTTTTTCCCCCATAAAAAATAACAGAAAATAGATTAATCCGTTTTTGACCCCCCCAACCTTGCCTTTTTATACAAAAACATTACACTGATATTATAATTAAATAAGTTCAGAGTTAAATAGCATAATTTAAGGAAGAAACACAACATTAAAAGTTAATAAAATTAGTGTAACAATTACTGTACAGTACGAGTACTGTACAGTCCGTCAGGGAGCTGGAAGGGAGCAAAAACGTAGGTCCCCTAGGACTGGGTTGATCTGGATCTGTGGACATGGATGTGGAGAGGAGGTTGGAGAGAGAGCGAGTCATTGTTTTGAAGGGGAATCCCCTTCCATAATAATTGGTAGCTGGTTTTCTGGAGTTGTGTCCCTTCTTTGTCTTTTTTTCACTAGGACCTGGCTGGCTAATGTGGTCTGCTGTTGGCTTTTTTTTTTTTTATATAAACTTTTCTATAAATGTTAGCGAAATTGTCATCAACGATATTAATGACACGGTTAACCTGTTCCTTATCAGGATGCATTTTCTCCCAATAAAAAAGCATTTGTTTTATTTCAGAAGGAGCTGACTCCCTCATCGTTTCCTCCTCTCCAGACAAAGTCAAATCTTCTGCCAAAATCTTCTGCTGCTCCTGTTGAAGTTGCTGGAGTTCCTCTGTTGTGAGTTCAGTGCTGTGTTCTTCCACCAGCTCCTCAACATCATCAGCATTGACCTCCAAGCCCAAGGACTTGGCCGCAGAAAGTATTTCCTCAACATCTGGGTCAGGCTGAGGAAGAGGGTCAGCTGTAGCCTAACTAGGGGCATCCAAACCTTCAAAGTCCCTAGAAGGAACCCCATCAGGCCAAAGGTTTCTCCAAGCTGCTTTTAGAGTCCTCTTAGATACTTCTGCCCATGCCTTGTCTATTAGCCTAACACAACCTAAAATATTGAAATGTTCCTTCCAGAAATTGGCCAAGGTTAGGCTAGTTTCATTGGTCACGTCGAAACACCTCTGGAGCAGTGCCTTAGTGTACAACTTTTTTAAATTAGCAATGACCTGCTGGTCCATTGGCTGAAGTAGAGAGGTTGTTCTGGGTGGTAAAAAATTCACTGTTATCCAGCTAAATTCGTCTGCTAACTCTTCTTCCATGTCTGGGAGGTGGACAGGGGCATTGTCCAAAATAAGTGCCTTGAGTGGCAAATTGTTTTCCTCAAGGTATTTTTTTACAGTAGGGGCAAACACTTTACAAATCCACTCCCTAAAAACTTGCCTTCTTACCCAAGCTTTAGCATTTGATTTCCACATACCATTTAACTTACTCTTAAGAGCTTTGTTTCTTAAACACTCTAGGGTTTTCGGAGTGGTAGACCAACAGAGGCTTTATTTTTAAATCACCACTAGCATTTGCACACAACAAAGTTAGCCTATCTTTCATTGGTTTGTGGCCTGGCAATTTCTTAATTGTAATGTAGGTTCTTTTGGGCATTTTCTTCCAAAATAATCCTGTTCCATCACAGTTAAACGTTTGATTTGGTATAAAGCCATTTTGGTCAATGAATTGATCAAACTCTTTTACATACTTTTCTGCAGCTGCTTTGTCAGCGCTGGCTGCCTCCCCATACCTTACAACACGTGAATTTCACTTTTTTTTCCTAAACCTACTAGCAAGAAACTCATGTTCGGTAGCACTTGATCCAGGTCTGTCTTTCAGGAGATCAGCATGCAAATGGATTGCATTTATATAGTGCTTTTCTACTCCTACGAGCACTCAAAGGACTTTACAGTTCTTGCCTCACATTCACCCATCCACACACCGGTGGCGGAGGCTGCCGTGCAAGGCACCAACCTGCTCACCGGGAGTAATTTGGGGTTCAGTGTCTTGCTCAAGGACATTTCAATGGGGTCAGGAGGAACCGCGGCTGCAACCTGCGACCCTCCGGGTGCCGAACGATAGCACTACCTCCTGTGCCACCATCGCCCACAATGCAAGCTTTGAGCCTTAGCACAATTAATAGTGTTTCTGAGTGTCTCACCAGCTCACTCTTTTTCATTTAACTACACTAACAACATTTTTTCCACTTCATCTGTAATTGGAGGCCTCTGTTTTGTCAAACTCGTAACCCATTTAACAACACTAGAACATCTTACTGCCTCTTTATGTCTTATAAATGTACTTACAGTGGTTCTGGGCGGCTTGTACTGAGCAGCTAAATCAATCACACTTATACTGCTGCTTTCAAACTTTTCGATCTCCTTTCAATTGTGGTTCTTACTGATTTCCTTTTCGCCTTCTCTGCACTGGCTTTCTTTTACCCATGTTTATTAGCAAAAAAGCTTATAAAAGCCACAAAAAACTATAAAATGGGATCACAACACTCAGAGCAACGTGCGAACGACCCGTAAGACTGATGCCAACTGAGCGTAAACGTTTGTCTACAAAGGCAATCACGCGTTTTTTTGGGACAGACTCCGAATTTTCTGACAAACTCTCAATTTTCTCATCATTTCGCGACGAAGACCGAATATGACGAGTTCAGAAGCCGACGACCTCCAGGGGTTCTACTGTATTCCAATTTTAGTCGGCGCCAGCCTGTTGCATGTCATAGGCCTCGTTAAATTGCCAAAGTACTACCACACCACCCACGCCTTTTTACCTGGTTTATAAACAATATCTCCCAATTAAAAAGATGATGTGGCTGCTGTGCTTTCTTCACAACACTGAAATTTACTCTGAGTGCTTTTCTCTCCCATTATTCACAAGTATTACTAGAATAGTAGTATTTAGAGTGCTAACTCAACAAACCTTGCTGAGCATTTGTTTTGCATAGGTGAATGGAGGCAAGTCAGGTTATTTTAGTCTGCCAAAAACACTGCTGCTAGCATTCTCTGTTGAGTATTGCTGTGTGGATTTCTCATGGACTGAATTTTACTGTGTACTTACGTTTCTTATTTCACTGGATTACCCTTATTGGATGGGTTGCTTTGGACTTACTTGCTTTCCCGGTGAGTTGCCCTGTTCTTTTGATTGTGTTGTCTTTTCGTCTTCCTTCCTGCCATATTGCATTCTGTTTTATTCAATAAATCTAGTTTGTTTTTTTCAGCTGTGTCTGTGCTTGTGCTCCATTGCCAGTCTAGACAAGCAGTCATGGGAAGGGAAGTCATTTATTCATGATGCAAAAACATGACAGCAGGTTTCATATCATATTGAACATTTGCTACATTGATATTGAGGGGAAATAATATTAACGCCTAGCCCTAATTACAGTTGAATTATGATTTGTAGTCATTCATGTACCACCATCAGTTTTGATAGCCCATCCATTATCCATCCCAAGCCCAGGGGTGACTCGGGGTCAGTAACAAATGGATGTACAGTAGAACCTTGGAACTCAAACACCTCTTAACTCGACCAGCTCTGACATCGAACAAGTCTTTTAAAATATTTTTTTACTTGTACTTTGATCGAAATCTTGAACTCGACCTTTTCTGCTAAAACTTGTATGGGTCAAGACAGGTTCAACTCAACCAATTCGGACCTTGAATGGGTGGTTGAAAAAAATCTATCCGCACCTCGACCGAAAACTCGTAACACGACAACACAAATCTGACCTGCTAAAACGTGTACGAAGACACATTTCCCCTTCCAAACAATAATCCCTCCATCCCTCCTCTCCACCTGCCACTTCCAGTATGCCATCAGCTCACCTCAATATAGGTAAGTGCTCATACATAGTCATTTGTCATGTTTATTGCTTTTTGTCTGCTTTTTCATGTGTATATTAGTTTTATGTTGATTGTTAATGCTTTTTATCATTAGTTAGGTAGATTGGTTTTAATAGGTAATTATTCGGGGGTCTGGAGCAGATTACAGGGTTTCCGTCTTAAAAAGTCTAAAATTTGACAATACTAATTTAAGGCCTTAAAAAGTCTTAAATACAAGCATATATTGCATTGTAGGTCTTAAATTACATTTAGTTAAGTCTTAAATCTGTATGTCCATTTACTGCTTCCGTCACATTTTTCTTTCGTCGTATTGGTTGCATTCGTAGTTAGTTCCGTCTGTTGTAGTTCTTTATTAAATATCGTATTACCAGTACGCTGAAGTAAAACTACGAATGAGACTGATATGGAACTGAAGTGGAATCCAGAATTCAGCCCGGTCGGAATTTATCGCTACACTAAACAGGCTTCGCGGTTAACATTTTTATTACTTCTGATTTGGGTCAGAGACTTATGTTTTCAAGGGAAACTCATCAACGTTAAGCATGGGCAGATGTAAGTTTAATGATTGTTGGCTTGAGTAAAATGAATTCATTGGTTGGTTGAAACGTGTGCCAAACAACCAATCGAAGCGTACTGCACAACTGTGCAAGAGGACCCTCAAACTATGCACCCTTGGTGTGAAAGCATTGCAGTCGCACGCAAAAGCAGATAAACACCAAACAGCTCTTAAAAGTCTCCTGCAAGCTCATGCCATCACCCAGTTTTGTTCGTTTACAGCCAACTCTGTGTGAACCGAACAAGACTGCACCGCCTCAGTCTCGTCATAATTTCCCGCAGGTCACTTGTTCGGATCAACTCCTACTTTGAAAGCCGAGGTCCTGTAGATTTTAAACACAGTAACCAAACATCACTCGTACAAAAGCAATGACGGGATTGTGAAACTTTTTCAAGCAATGTTTCCTGATTCAAATATTACAAAAACATTCAGTGGCGGTAAAAATAAGACGGCATACATAAGGTTTGGACTGATGGAGTTTATTAAGAAAGAGCTAGCTCATCTCGAAAGTCACTGGGCCATTTGTCCTCATGTTCGATGAAAGCCTTAAGCAAACAACAAAAAGGAAACAACTCGATCTGCATGTTCATTTCTGGGACAGCGTCCGGGTACTCTCCAGGGGCCTCATGTATAAATGGTATGTATGCACGAAAATGTTGCGTACGTTCGTTTCCACGCTCACGTCGAGATGTTTAAAAATTAAACTTGGCATACCGCTACGCACATTCTTTCGGCAGCTCCAGACAAGGCGTACGCAAGTTTCTGCTCGGTTTTGTAAACGGATGGCACCCAGTGGCAAATCATTGCTACTGTGGTTTCCCTTCTTAAACTCACAATCATGACGCTGCCTTTATCCAATACACCGGCATTAAATGTATGTTGTTTACAAATGTACAGCACCTGATTTTAATCAAGTTGTAGCAATAAAACAGTGCAGAAAATGACCGAACTGTTGCAACTACCATGGCTGTTCTTGCATTACTAGAAGATATAACAAATGTAAGAATTAGAAGACGGCGTGTATTCAGTGATCATACTGATTTCCTAGCCCATGATGATGACTGGCTTCTAAGTCGCTTTAGATTTCCAAGAGCTATCCTCTTGGAGCTGTGTGTGAACTGGGGCCAGATTTACAAAGGCAGACGATGAGGAATTGCGCCATACCTGTCCCGTTACAAGTTCTATCCACCCTTGGGTTTTTAGCCACAGGAGCTTTTCAGCGTGAACTTGCGGGCCGATTGGGCATTTCCCAGTCATCACTGAGTCGCACCATGCCAGCTGTATGGGATGGCATAATCTGCTTGTCACCCAGATATATAAAATTTCCTTACACTGTGGTTGAACAGGCAAACATTAAAGCGCAATTTGCAGCGATTTCCGGTTTTCCCAATGTAATCGGAGCCATCGACTGCACGCACATTGCTATAAAGGCGCCTTCAGAGAATGAATTTATGTAAATAGAAAGCATTTTCATTCCATTAATGTGCAAATAATATGTGATGCGAAAATGCGTCTCATTATTGTTGTGGCGAGATGGCCTGGTTCAACCCATGATTCGTTTATTCTCAGAAATAGTAGTGTTGGAAAACAAAGTTGAAAATGGTGTGGTGTGTGATGGCTGGCTTCTTGGTAAGAAGACTTGTGTTTTATAATTTTGGGCCAAAATTGTAAGTTTCGTGTATGATGCAGCCATTTAACAATTTCTTAGGGGACTGTGGGTATCCACTGAAGACGTGGCTTCTCAGCCCTCTCGCAAACCCGCAGAGTGAACAAGAGCGACGTTATAATGACATCCATTCTCGGGCACGGGCGGTGGTAGAGCGTGCTATAGGGCAGCTTAAGGGCCGTTGGCGATGCCTGGACAAGGCCGGTGGAGTGCTGCTCTATAGTCCACAGAAAGTGTGTTGCATTGTGCACGCATGTGGGGTGCTGCATAATGTGGCACAACATCGTGGCTTGCCTGTACCTGAAGAGCTGAGAAATGATGAACCTGACCTCAACCCACCAAATGATCCGCAAAATGGGACAGTGTTACAACTTCATTTGAATGTCATCGAAAGAATGTAAAAACAGGTAATCAAACGCAGAATTTATTTTTTCACTAATTCTTTTAATGTGTGGTTAATGTCACATAGCACCGCATGTATATTTTTTAGTTCATTGGCAACATCTATTACCGCATTAACCATTGCACTTTGTGACTGCAGCACAGCTTCCATGAGCACACAGCCGGATGGTCGCCCCTCGGTTTCGACACGGGAGTGTGTGCGGCCAGCGCTGGAAGATGTGCTCGGCACAGCAGCGGCATCACCGCCAGAAGTTTCGTCCACAGCACGGGGATCACTCCTTGTACTATTGTCTGAAACAGAATAAACATGAGTAGTGCCGCATCTGCTGCCTGCTTGTTCAACTTAACCATGCAAATAAGTCAAAGAAGTACAGTACAAAAAATAAACAAAAACAAACACTCACCCGCGCTGATGTCGGAGTCCCCCTCACCTGCTGGCCAAATTCCCGTCAACAGTGTGTCCCCAATAATAGCAGCAACTCACTGCTCAAAAGGTGTGAGCCCCGGAATTCCACTGCCTCCTCCAGTGGTGTTGACATTCCTACAGTGAGCCGCTACTTGCTTTTTGACGTCGACTCTACTATCCGACCATTTCTTTTTAATTTCGGGCACTGTGCGATTTTCCGAGCTTACATTTTGAAGTGCTTATATTGATTTGCATATTCAATTATGAATAATTATGGGACTAGTCGGGGTCTGACCGTGGGCTCGTTCATGTAGGTAATATTTCGCGCTAATTGGGATTTATATAGGGAATGTGCATCGGTCTGTGCGTATGCACAGTTTTGTGCATCTGGATTTTTTCTTCCGTACACTATTTCCTAATTTTGATCGTACGCCATGTTTTAGTGTGAATTCTACGCACGTCGTTATACATGAGGCCCCAGATACCTGGAATCACAGTTCATAGGGCATGCTATGACCAAGGATTTAATTAAAGAGATTAAAGTAAGTGAATGTTTTATCACAATTCAAGATTTCTTTATTACATCTCATTGTACTTTTATAAGAGAGTAAAATTATTGGGGTTTTATTTGCAGAAATAAATAATAATAGACTGTAGGTGCTGTGTGTGTGTGAGAGAGAGAGAGAGAGGCAGCTGGGCACAGCTGGGGTTTAGTGGTTGTGGCCGTAGCCTGTCCTATAGCAGCTGTCACCTCATTGATTAGATCTTAAGCGATTGTCCCAGCTCGGATTCCATGACCACGCCCCCCACTTGCTAAAGAGTTGTAATTGGACACTGATTATATTTCGTGGTGGCACAATTTCAGCACGTACTTTTCGTAAATGAAAATAAGCCGATGCAGCAGAGCAAAGATGGCCGTCGCATTTCAGTGTGATGTGGCACAATTTTTTTGTTTAATTGTGTGTAATGTAAACCCTCCTAATTGTTTTTCTGCATGGTAGTTAAATAAGATGCAAAGTAATGGAATGATGGTTTTGCTTTTCATTTTGTCATGTTCACTCACTGAAAAGCGATGCCTCTTGCACGTTGCATTCCACATGGCACGGTTTCTGCGTGCCGTGCGATGTAAAACAGTATGTCGCGTCGATTGTTTTTCTGTGCATGCATTTCAAGGTGGCACAGATTCTGCTCTATATATTTGTACTAGCTTATCTGTAGACAGGGGAAACAGTAAATCTAATGGTGTCAATCAGCACCATTCGAGCTGTACTGGTTGAGAGAAGGAAATGATGACAATTCAAATTTATTTCTTTTTTTGAATTTTGAATTTTTGAAAGTTTGAATGGCCTACTTTATCAACTACTCATGTACTTAAACATGACAAGGATGTTTATTTGAATTTGATCCAGAAAAGTGCAATTAATTAATTAATTGACTGATTGATTGATTATTTCCCTAAGTAATGTGTGGATCAACTGGACCTCAGAAGGCTGGTCTCAATCTCAATGGATGGGCCCAATGTGAACGTGAAGTTTTTTGACCTTTTCCAGTCGGCACATGCCAAGCTCTATGGGGGTTCTCAGCTGGTATCTGTGGGGAGCTGTGGGCTCCACACGTTACACAATGCCTTCAAGACCGGTTTCTCCATGTGGCAGGTGAACAAGCGGCTGAAGGCAATGCATACACTCTTCCACAATGTTCCAGCAAGGAGGGAAGACTATGTCACAACACCAAATCCACAGTGTTCCCTCTGTCATTCTGTGGCCATCGGTGGCTGGAGAATCTTCCTGTTGTCAAGTGTTACCCTTACCTTTCTGTCGATCCTCAACCCTAGACTGGGGATCGTAACACAAGAGACCTCTGGAAGTCTGGCCATCGCTTCTGTGGTACTTGGATGCTGTGAAAAGAAAAGAGCTGCCACACCCTGGTACAGCATCTTTTGATGTGATAGAAGCGGCCCAGAAAGATCATCTAACTTTATGACTGTAGCCCAGTCCTTTGATCCATCCCTGAGGAAGTATCAGACTGAGGAGCCAGTGATGCCTTTCCTTAGAAAAGACTTGGCAGAATTGATCACGGTAATGATTTATATAGTAAGCACTACGTAATGCACAAAACTGATGATGTTGTGCATCCCCACTATAGATTAGATCTTATAGATGTAAGTCTGTCTAATGAAATCATGTAATCGTTGATTATGAATAAGAATTATGTCACTGCAGGGCACTTAAATTTATTTTTGCAACTGTCTTCTGACAGTCTACTGCAACACTTTGTGAAGAGAAAGGTTACCAAGCTGAACATAGCTGATAAGAAGAGCTTGCTCCAGCTACACCAGGTTGACGTCGGCTTGGGTGCTGAGGCAGCCCTCAAGGTACTGTGGTAGCTTAATGTCAGAGATTGTGGTCAAGCAACAGGTGCAGTTTTTTTGTACATGCTTACATGACAATTATTCATTCCTCTGTGCAGAGCAGCAAAAGTTCAGAGCTCAGGGTCCTTGAATTTAGAAGGAACTGCATGCAGGGACTCTCTAACGTCGTGAAAAAAGTACAGGAGAAGAGCCCCCTGAAATATCCCACTGTTAGGCAGATGGAATGTCTGGACCCCTTTGTCATGATCAGAGATCCAGACAGGTGCAAGAAGAAGATGAAAGGTCTTGTTCAGACATTTCCGCTGGACAGGCAGGAGGTGTTTCTGCTGGTAGAAATAGCTCTAGAAGGGGCTGACAAAAGTTAATGTTCTTTTTCCCTTTCCTATCACAATATATTTGAGTGTGGATCTCTAGCTTTTGTTATTCCCTCATCTTATGGTCCTGCACTTGTTCTGTGTGCACCAGCCATCAAAGCTGCAATGCTCCCAGATGATCTGCCCCTGATCACAGACTCTTCTACACAGTGAGGCAAAGCCTACAGCTTATTAAACACTGTTATCGGATCTGTACTCTGTATCGGCCGATACCCAAAGCTCAGGTATCAGTATCTGTATCGGAACAGAAAAAGTGTGATTGGTGAAACCCTAGTATTTTCTTATTTTATTTTATTTATTAACGTTTTGTTATACAGCACAACCGGTCCTTTCACATAATCATACTGTCCAATAAAACACCAAAAGAAAAACAATATTAATTAAGTAAAAAAACAAATTGGGTCATTAAAAATCTGAAAAATATCAGAATTGAGCACGTACTGTAACTGATAGGACATTTAGATTACTGAAAATGCGTTTCAGATATTTAGATAAGTCAGGTGGAACATTACAATGCAGCTCTCAGTGGCATATTGTATGTTGTGTAACGTCACGTGTGGTGGATGTCTGTTGGACATAAATGAAGACACATTAGAGGACTTAGAAACTGTGATGCTGAAACACATGTGCCGATGCCAACAAAGGAAGCAGAATAATCTGTAGCCTGGTAAGGAATCTAAATTGTGAGAATTTTATTTGAACATTTTAAAACACCTGAAAAACTGTTGGTTGTGTTTTGTTTGAACAAAGATTACACTTTTATTTATATTTTGTAACAGATTTTTTGTTTTGTTTGTTTAGGGGAACGAAAAGGGCAAAGACAGTTTGGACCCAGCACGGAAGCAAGATGGACAGGATGAGATTGCAGAACAGGGCAGACACCATAGGGAGCAGCGCAAATTATAGGTTCATAGGACCAGATCAGAACAGACTTGGGTGACACGGATTGATAGGACAGGTGGACAACAGGAACACCGCTGAAGGGAATAAATGGAAACTGGGGCTGTCTGAGGAAGGAGAAGGGTGAGATTCAGAGGGAAAGTGGAACGAAAACCCAGGAACACACGGAGGAGGTAAAGGCCCTACAGACAATCCATGGGACCAAGTAGTGGGGCAATGGGCTAAAAAACTGAGGACCTTGAAGTTCTGAAGTGGAGAAGCGGCTCCACCAGCAGACGCGGGGGGGGGGGGCGGGGGTGCCTGTGAGAAAGCAGGTGAGTGGGGCGCTGGCAAGAAAGCAGATGTTGACAGGACATCAGAAGGTGAGACGGGTGCCGATGGGATAAAAGGAGGTAAGAAGGGTGCTGATCTTGGGCAGGATGCAGGTCCCTGGGACGACCAAGACTGCAGGGATGGAGGACCCTGGTGAGACTGCTGGCAGTGCTGAATGGACCTCTGGAGACTACAGGGGAGGCAGCAAGAAACCCCAAAAAGGCAGCTCAGTCTTTGTGGCACAGCATACAAGGCAAGACTGAGGGGGTCACAGAGAAGATGGGTCTTGGATGAGCAACTGGGGTACCAGGCCTCTCCTGGGCAGGATGTGGGATCGCTGCAGGTTGAGCAGTGCCAGGCTATCAGAAGCTTGCAGTCTGAGCAACGGCAGGCTACCAGAAACCGGCGAGGTGAGTTACTTCCTGCTGCTAGTGGAGCAGCTTCAAGCAGTTCTGGTCGCGGAATGGCCATGCACGAGTCTGACACCACTTGGAGACTTGCGGTAGATGGGTCAGATGCTGCCTGAAGAACGGCGGCGGACGGGTTGGACGCTTCCTGGACAGCGGTGGTGGATGGATTGGACACTGCCTGGATCCAAAGCTTCGCCCTTTTTCTTCCCTTCATCTTCTTCTCTGGTGCTTGGCATGTGAGCCAGGGAAGACATTCACTGGAATGGAGGAAGGCACAGGGATGGAGAGCTATGCCTTTTTGTGGATGACCTGGAGCTAAGGCACAGGTGTGCAGCTGGCTGGAAACCCACAAGATTTGGACCATTCTTCTCCAGTGTGAATGATTCAACAGGACTGTGACCGCTTAAATCACTCTGTCCAGTGACCGCCATGAAGGACTGGGACCTTCAGCTTCTCTTTAGATACCGTGCAGCTATTCAAGAGTCCACTAACTACACATCTGCAGCACTTATGATGGGATGCATGCGCCAAGCACCATCTCACCTGAGCCAGCATTCGACAGAAGAGGAGCTACGACACCTATAGCTGTGGGGGGTCATTGGGGTCTTTATTAAGGTGCACGTTGTGCTTGAAGACATGCTTGCATTACAGAAGCATGCAGAATGAAGTGGCTCTTGGTGATAGTGAACATGCGACACAAACCTACTAAACCCGCTGTCCCAGGTACCCAAACTCCTTCTGAGGTGGAGCGAAGTCACGCATACTCTACATGAAGTCTCGCTTGCTAAAGATGCTCTTGCAGCATGAAGCTGAAAAAACGTCATCAGCGTGCGAAGTTTAAAAAAAAAATGCCGCGATGGAGGAGGGAGTGAATGCACAGTAAAATTGGCAGTCGTGACTCCTTTTCTTCCAACGATTATGTACAAAATAATATATACCCCTTATCAATGAAATATGTAGTTTTTTAGATTGTTATTTCAACAAACAACTTCTAGGTACGTCGCAGATTTGGCTATGAACCCCATTTACAAAAAGGCGGGACACATTCTAAAAATTCAATAAATTCGTAGTGAACCACGACCCGTGTCTGCAAGACCCCCTTGCTTCATGATATATAACACGGTATTAAACATCATAACTACTTATGTAAATAATTTTTATGTCTAGTGTTACGTTTTCGTTAGATTGAATTATTGGTGCAAATACTTCAGTAAATATAGTATAGTACAGATACAGTAGATAGACATTGGTGGGGACACATCACATGGTCCAGACGCAGTTCTACACCCTTGATCTTTGCTTGCAGAGACTGTGCCTTTGGTGGATGATTCTTTTATACCTACCCTTGTTATCAAGTGTGCTAATTGAGGACCCTTACAGAATGTTACTTGAAGGTTCCTCATTTAGCAGGTTAACTGATAACCGGTCTGGGTATTGAGACTGGGTAAAAAGCAGCATCCGCCAAAGGCTCAGTCTCTGAACCCCAGTCCTACCATTAATACTTTACTGTTCTTTTCCACTGAAGGTGAAAGATTTACATTATATGAAGAGAAACAGAGTAATCCACACATTTCTTTTGGTTCATCAATTTATTGCAGTATGGTATGGATGCACATTTTTGCAGTTCTTCCTAGTCTTCTTATCTGTATTATTATTTTTTCTTCTAATAATGACAGGAATGCTGCAAATATTAAAGCAGACAGACTCCTGCAACAGGCTGCAAGGTTACCGAGGGGGGAGTCTGCCTCTAGCCACCCAAATTATCCCTCTGTTCAACCTGTCAGACATGAGCGTACCTTAAATCATACTCAGCCAGAAGAGAACACTATTCAGAGAAACTTGGTGAGGCTCTTTCAGCCAAATTTTTCATCTGAAAAACCCAGGAAAAGGCCAGGCATGGCTGAAACATGGACTCACACCTTCTTTTGCCTTGCGGACAAAGATGAAGATCATGTACCTCAACCAGAACTTAGAATGGCTCTACGAAACATTGGTCTGGGAAGGAAAAGAATAACTTTTCCAGATAAAAATGGAACGCATGAAGACCTCTGAGACTTTGCATTCTTTTTATCCGCTTAAGGATGCAGGATGATTCCAAATTTTGAGGGGTTTCAGGAGCAAAGCCTTGCAGTCCATAACCATATCCACCAGTGGGTATAGTGTTAAGTTCCTTCGGACAAAAAGTGGTCTGAACCAGGCTGCGGCCTATGTCAGGCCACTACAGACTAGTATACCAATGATAGAGTCAAAGGATTCAGATAAGGTTAGTTTTCAATAATCTGTAATATTAATTTCATATCTGTCATATCTCTATTGATTCACTGCTTTAATAAAGCAGTTTAACACTGTAGCAGCTTTGTTGTTGGAGCTGGCTTTTAGGTAAATTATCTTTCTGCTGTATCCATCAATTGCTCTGTGAACCACTATTCTCCATCTATTCAGTACACAATTAAGACATTATTTAGGTAAAGATGTGTCCACGAGATTACCATAGTAGTAATAACAAAACCAGCATTTAGATCTTAATAGACAATACTTACTGAATTAACTTGTGATTTCCATCTATATGCCATAGTGACAATGGGGAGTGGACACTATACCCCCTTCATTGTATGGTGTTGATTGTAAGACCCCTTAGAAAAGTTCCCACGGGATCCACAAGCCTCAAAGCCTCTCTAATTCTTTTTTGCTGCACTCTGAAGACAAAAGTACGATTGTAAATTAAAAACAAAAACTGCAGTTACTCTGGCAGCAATTTAAATTGTAGATCTCTCACAAAATGATTCATTAAAGTAACACAGAAGTCCATTGTTAAGATAGGAAATGTACTTTTGGCTTTTCCTACTCAAAAGGACATCTGTCCATTCCTAAAAATGCATCGTTTTGACAAAACACACCTGAAGTGCATAAGCAAACACCATCAAAGGCTGAAATACAATAGTAAGATTTTTTTACTGTCTCGACTCACAAACCCCTTAATGTACCTCGCCCACACTGCGAAGAAACCCAGTCACTTTTTTGTATCCAGATTCTGGAAATTCAGTTATGAAGACTGATATCTTTTTTACAGATCATCTTGAGATATCTAACTGTACGTGCTATGGATAGACAAATCATATTGAGACATTCATCTTCTGACCGTTTTTAAACTTACACCCAACATGTTTGACATTTGTGGAATTTTCTGGAAGCAAAATTCCAATTGCGTGCGTATAATATTCATTTTGGGTCGGCCCCTGTTATCAGTGGAAACTGTTCCTGCCTCAAATCCATTGATGGCAGAGTTTGGCTGTGCACTCAAAACATCTAAAACTTTGCCCAAGTTGTCACGCACTTGCTCTGCCTTTTCTAACTCAATATTTTGAAAACATCTCATCGGGCATTTCTGCATTTGCTCCAGCCTGAAGAAAATGTAGTCATAATCAGAGTGTTGAAAAGTTGGGTTGAGGAGGGCTGTATTCTCTCAAGTATCTGCAGCACTCTGAAGGAAAGACAAGACAAAAACTGCATGCAAACATTGTAAAATACTGATAAAATACACAAATAGCACAACGATCATGCTTCAGCATGTCCACCGGCACCACAATGAGCTCAATTCACCACCGTTAGAGCGGAGATTATTAAAAGGGCAAACCACACTAAAAAGCATGTTTGCAACTCCGATCGCACCAACCACTGCAAGGGCCATAGAAATTACAAGGTGCATCGGTGTTTTCATAGCGAAACATATGAGACCATTTCCCATAGTTGAAAATGAAGGCTTTCATCTGTTGGTTAACACACTGGAGCCTAGATACTGTATACCATCACGCCCGCACTTCAGCCAGACAGTGATGCCAGAGCTCTACAGAGAAATCAAAGCAAAAGTGGTTCACGCTCTCAGAGAGGCACACAGCATATCAGTCACTACAGACAGCTGGACCTCCAGGGCGACCCAAAGTTACAGCATCGCCATCAGAGCTCCTATGATCACCGCTGAGTGGGAAATGGTAAGCTTTGTTCTTCAAACTCGTCCTTTTTGAAATGCGCAGTGGGGTCAATATTGCCAAAGTTTTAAAAGAGGCTGTAGCTGAATGGAAGCTGGAAAGGGCTAATCACGGAATTGTCGTCGTTACGGACAATGCAAAAAACATGGATGTTGCTGTGACGGAGGCCGGGTTCTCACCACGTTAAACTTAGCCACCCAAGCAGGTTTGAGTGTACCACACGTCCGCTGGGTTGGATGAGGCAGGTTGTAACCTTCTTCCATCGAAGCCCCACTGCCGCCACTGTGCTTGCATCCAAACAGAAAGCATTACGCAGCAAAGACGTAAACAAGCACAAGCTAATTATGGACATCGCTATGCTCTGGAACAGCAGTCTGGACATGATGGAACACTATCTCGAACATCATCTAGCTGTTACAGCAGCTCTTCTCAGTGAAGACATCCAACGAAATGCCTGTGAAATTGACACTAGACATGGTGAAACTTCTTAAACCCCTGAAGACACCCATCACCGTGCTAGTTTGTGGCTTATATTTTTTCCCTGAATTTCTTCCAGATGTTGGTTTTGTCATGACACTCCTGTCTCTGTAATACCAGTTTACTCATACTAATTTATTTACAGACCAACTTCACTGTGAGAGACACAGATGAGGGAGGAGCAGGTACCAGTGTCCCCACGCGTTCAGCACAGCAACCTGCTAACCAGGCAGACACAGAAGAAGCTGAGCTACAGCCTCCTCCCAAGAAGACAGCATTGGAAGATCTTCTTGGAGGGACTCTCTGTCAACCAGCAGGAACAGCACTGTTTGATTCCATGAATGGGATCGATGCAGAAATGAATAAATACAGAAGTGAAACATCTATTTCCCTCAAAAGCTGCCCACTCAAGTGGTGGAAGGAGAAGGCTAAGGTGTACCCACTGCTTTCTTCTCTAGCAAAGGCACCAGCCACCTCTATTCCTAGTGAAAGAGTTTTTTCAACTGCAATGGACATTGTGAATTTCAAAGATCTCAGCTTCTGCCTGAGAATGTTGACATTTTCCTTAAACAAAATAGGTAGATTTAAAGGTGCACATGCAAGCCTGAGTTTATTATTTATTTATTTGTTTACTTATTTTGATTTGGGATTTAAAAAAACAGTATTTTATTCAATTTCACTGTTAAGAAGAGGACACATTTTGCACAGTTTAGAAAGATCCATCCATCCATCCATCACTATAACCGCTTAATCCCAAACAGGATCATTGGGGGACCAGAGCCTATCCTGAAACAACAGGCACAGGCAGGAACCAAGGCTAGGCAGTCACCAACACACACCGTAGGGCGCACGCACATGCACACAAAATTGTGGGGCCAACTTAGAATTGCCAGTTAACCTACCACACACATTTTTGGACCCTGGGAGTTAACCAGAGCTCCTGGCAGAAACCCATGCAAACTCCACACAGAAAGGTCCTATGCCCATTCTGGGGACTAAATCCAGGATCTTCTTGGTGTGAGGTAGTAGCGCTAACCACTGCGCCACCGCACGGCCCATTTAGAAAGATAAATAAAGGAATATTTTTAATAAATTTGTCTGCAGCTTATTCTGTTAAAAAATTGTGATTAAGTCATATCGTGAACTCAGAATCGTGAATCGTACGAAATAATGAGTTGAGTGTATCTTTACACTCCTATCAGTCTACTTTATTTCAATCAACTTTATATAGCACTTTTCATTCGAACACAATGTAACAGAAAGTGCTTTACATAATAAAAACAATATCCCTACCCCTGTTGCCACCATCACCCCAACAAGATTAAAATAAGACACAAGAGACAATAAAAACGGAACTGAGGAGAAGAAGAAGCTCAGCAGTGACTGTGTCAGTCATGGCATGGTGTTGGACCATCTGTTGGATGTCATGTATGGAATACAGCTGAAAACGCATGAAATGGTGCTGCACAGGGACTGGGTGGCTCCCTATCTGGAGGACGAGGCTGGATGACCCACTCCGTGCATAAGGGAGGCTGAGCTGCCGTCACCACAGGGGGTGCTGAGTTCCCTTTCACACATCATGTGAGGAACAGATGCAGAGAGATCAGACAACTTGTTTTCCCCAATATCTCAAAAATTATTAGTCCAATCTTTTCCAACCTTCGCAGACATGTTATAAAGGTGAAAATCTGGACCTGCTCAAATTTTGCGAAGCTGCACCAAAGTTGAAGCAACGGAACTTAGCAACAGCAAAAAAAGGGTAAGATGATTACAAGCTTATCTTTATGAACAGAATAACTCTATTTGGTATTTTTACTCTATTTTTATTTTATTTTTTTATCACCACTTCACAAAAACATCATATGGATGAAAATCTACACTTGAAAATCCTCCCCAGTCCAATACAAGAGAATGGGTTTCACTTCCAATCTTCTTTTAACTCGGAGTGCTTGACCATAGTTGTGAAGACCCCAAATCAACCCAAAATTGTAACAACAGGATAGAGGGCAGCAAAGAGTGAAACTGGAGGCTGCGGCCACCATTTTGTGAACACAGCCATCTGCCAGCTAATTATATATTCCATGGATCTCTTTGCAGACTTCACAGGAATGTTATTCTGGTCAGTGATTCTCAAACTGTGGGGTGTGAGAAGATTTTCTGAATATTGTATAGTATAATCTATATTGTTTTTTTGTTCTTAGCCTTCCCACTCGATGAAATTTATTGTGAGTTGAATTTAGTTGCGTCATGTGTTTTGGAGAGGTGAGAAGGGCATGTAAGGTAGACTTGTAATAATATTTTCATTAGGCAATATTTATAATGGATGAGCCACCCTGATCACCCTGACCAAATTTATCATGGGGTAAAACATAAAAGAACTGGAGTATTTATGGTGACCCTAACTGCATTAAGGTAAGTACTCCAGGGCTGCCAGAAAAATAGCCTGACCATGCACTTGGACACCAAGCTTTGCTGTTAACTATGTGGGTGTGTGTATGTACAGTACATAGAGAGACATAGAGACTTTAACCCTTTGATATATAGAGAGATTTAGTGACTTTGCTCCATGTAGACATGATGGCATCATGCAGTTACTGCAGATTTGTCAGCTGCACCTTCATGATTCAAATCTCATGTTCTACCACATCCCATAGGTGCTCTACTGATTTGAGATCTGGTGACTATGGAGGCCAGGTACAGTGAACTCATTGTTATGTTCAAGACATCAGTCTGAGATGATATGAGCTTTATGACATGGTGCATTATCCTGCTATATGTAGCCTTTAGAAGCTGGGTACAATGTTTAGTTGGTATTAAGGGTCCCAAAGTATGCCAAGAAAACATACCTCACACCATTACACCACCACCAGTAACCTGAACTGTTGATACCAGGCAGGATGGACCCCTGCTTTGATGTTTTTATGCCAAATTCTGACCCTATTATTTCAATGTCTTGGCAGAAATAACGAGATGGGAACAAAACTCATCTGAGCAGCAACACTTTGCCAATCTTCTATTGTCCAATTTTGATGAGCCTGTACTGCTAGCTTCAGTTTGCTGTTTTTAGCTGACAGGAGTGGCACCAGGTGTGATTTTCTGCAGCTGTAGACCATTTGCTTCAAGCTTTGACATGTTGTGTGTTCATAGATGCTCCTCCGCATACCCTGGTTGTAACAAGTGGTTATTTGAGTTGCTGTTGTCTTTCTTTGAGCTTAAACCATTTTCACCCAGAGAACAGCCACTAACAGTATGCTTTTTTCTTTTTTGCCCCATTCTCTGTAGAGCCTTGTGATGATTTTACGTGAAACCTCAGTATATCAGCAGTTTAGAAAACACACATACCAGCCAACAACCATGCCATGTTCAAATTCACTTAGATCACCCTTCTTCCTCATTCTGGTGTTTGACGTGAACATTAACTGAAGCACCTGTCCTGTATCTGCATCAAGATTGTAAACATTGTGCTACTGACATACAGTATGAATGGCCGATTAGATGTTTGCGTCAATGAGCAGTTAAACAGTACCTAGTAAAGTGACCAGTGAGTGTATATACACGGTTAGGTCCATAAGTATTTGGACAGTGACACAATTTTTTTCCCGACAGTGAGTAATGTTGAACGAGAAGGTCGGACTCACAGTCTCCGCTCTAATTCATCCCAAAGGTGTTCTATTGGGTTGAGGTCAGGTCTCTGTGCAGGCCAGTCAAGTTCCTCAACACTAGACTCGCTCATCCATGTCCTTGTGGCCCTTGCTTTGTGCACTAGTGTACAATCATGTTGGAACAGGAAGGGGCCCTCCCCAAACTGTTCTCACAAAGTTGGGAGCCTGAAATTTTCCAAAATGGCTTTGAATGCTGCAGCATTAAGAGTTCCTTTAATTAGGACTAAAAGGCCTCTCTCCCCCAAACTGTACACTTGGCACAATGCAGTCAGAGAAGGTATTTGATGCTTTGCACTGCACTTGGTGATGTAAGGCTTGGATGCAGCTACTCGGCCATGGAAACCCATTCCATGAAGTTCTGTATGAACTGTTCTTGAGCTAATCTGAAGGCCACACAAAGTTTGGAGTTCTGTAGCTACTGACTCTGCAGACAGTTGTCGACTTCTGCAGACTGTGCCCCTCAGCATGCGTTGTCCCCGCTCTGTGACTTTACGTGGCCTACCGCTTCGTGGCTGAGTTGCTGTTGTTCCCAATTGCTTCTACTTTGTTATAATACCACTAACAGTTGACCGTGGAATATTTAGTATCGAGGAAATTTCACGAAAGGACTTATAGCACAGGTGGCCTCCTATCACGGTACCACGTTTGAGTTCACTGAGCTCCTGAGAGCGACCCATTCTTTTGCAAATGTTTATAGAAGCAGTCTGCCTGCCTAGGTGCTTGATTTTAAACATCTGGAAGTGATCAGAACACCTGAATTCAATGATTTGGAGGAGTGTCCTAATACTTTTGGCAATATAGTGCAATTTTGAAGTTTCGGGTGGCATGGTCGACTCCCCAGCAAATTTTATCCTCATGGACCCGGAGAGGTGGGAGTAGTCTCCTTCATTTCTTAAAATCAAAAGTGGCAACCTTAGGGATGATTGATGGTTTGATTGTCAAGGACATGTGTCTCCAGTTAGCCAGACACAATGACATGGCCAGGAAAAACTATGAGATTTTGAAAAGGCTGATTAGTCTGATTTAATTCTTGGGTTGTCAGGACCTGGCATTTGTGGGACACGATGAGGGTGAAAACCTTGACAGAAAAGGAAACTACAGATGTGCTTTCCCACTACAACAGGCTTTTGTTGTATTGCAGCTTGTGTGGCATCCTGGGCGAACCCCCCTGCTTCAGCCCCTGCCAACAAAAGCTTTGTGTCCATCTCCCATCCCACCCTGGCAAAAAAAATACACCATTCGGCTCACTTTTAGTAAGTCATTTAGAACAATACAAATAAATATCAATAACATTTTTAATTAAATCAATACAAAAAATATAGTGCTGCACGTGCAACCCAGGCATAAAAAAAAACACATAACGGCTTTAAAAAAAGCATGTGTTTTAATCTTAGTCCCTCAATATACCATGCAAACGCACCGTAGCACATAATGCACCAATGCAGGGAGGTCTGATGCCATATGGTAAGGGACACACACTGTAGGTAGTTACACAATGGCTAGAGATATGCAAGGATCGGACAGGATTTACACATCACACAGGAAAAGGCACACATGACAATCAGGAGAATAAGAAGTATCTACAATAACACAAACAAGGGCTATTTACAGATAGTGTGGGGAATGCTGGGAGATGTTAATGGGCTCCGCTATGCTGGCACTACAATATATACCAGTGTTTCTCAAAGCGGTCCTCGAGGACCCCCAGATGGCTCACGTTTTTGCTCTCTCTGTGTCACTGATATATACAAAATAAGATTCATAAATCTCAAGAAAAAGTAGCAAAGACAAAAAGAAACAAATTGTATTGTATAAATAAAAAAGAATTGGAATTATTACATTATTGCCCGATTGGCTAACAAATATACGTTATACTAGCCTATTTCATAGGTATTCATATGTATAATATTATACTCATAAAGAGATGGAATAGCTGTGTACCTTTATCTCTTTGGTTTCTTTCCTTCCTTCCTTTTTTCCTCTCACCTGATGGCTTAGACGCTTCTTTTGCATGTTTTAATTTGGCCCTCATTAATGCATTATCATCCCCCAACACTGTCAACCAAGAGTCAATCCACTTAATAAAATTAGCGAGCGTGATTGGCCCGAAGGAGGATGCTGCTGAACATATAGTTTTGCATCTGTACTATTTTACACTGCCTTGTATTGTTTTGCATCTTTAGTTTTTGTAGTGGGACTCAACAAGCAAGCATTCCAATGCACCAGTTGCCTGCTATATACTCCACTGACTACAAGTAAACATCTGTTCCACGTAAGTACGATCTATTTGGCCTTCTGAAAAGAGTCCAAGATATTCACTGTTAAGTACACCTCAAATGAACTTGCATTACATATATCTATGAACATTGACAATGAGTTAGGGAACACAGAATAATGCTTGCAGCTCAACGAATTTATATAGCACATTTCAAACACAGAAGCAATTCAAGGTATTTTACAGAGAGAAAAAAAAACAATTGTTAAAAGAAAGTGCACTGCAGTGCGGGAATTATTCAAAGACATGGATGAATCAAAACCCTTTTTAATTTAGATTCAAATGTGTCTGCTTTCGGCGTAAACATTTCGGCACAATGCAGTCAGGGAATGTTTTGTCGCTTTACCGTTAAAGCATATATTCGGCATACTACGAAGAAATACGGAGAGCAGCGCTCCTCTGCGCTTCTCGCACTGCATGGTGGGAACACGCACCAGTCACGTCCCATTAGTGATTCCTGCGAATCAGCGACCAAGGCAGGCGGTGGCCACAAAGAGCCGGACTCAATAGCAGAAAAGAAGAAAAAGAAAGATATATTTTAGCTCCGATACATTTCAACGGGATGATTGATAGAATCATATAGCACTGTCAGTGAACGGATTTGGAGGTAAGTAGTCGTTTAACGTCTTTATTCTGACTAGGTGATGTGCAATATTCCACAAATGCTTAGTTAATGAAATCTTTTGTGTTGTATTTAAGTTAGCTGGATACCCTCAGCGGAAGGTTTGCTACAAGGTAGTACCATTTTTGTAATATGCATAAATATGGCCAAATCCAAGCAAAATAACTAGTGTCACGTAGCAAGTTTCTTTTTTGTTTTATTTCTTGTCGAAGTAACGACAGCTAGCTGGCTAACTGGTTAGCTGCCCTTCTACTTCCGTCTTCGTTAGGTGTGTGAGGTGGTGGGGTTTTGATCGTCAACGCCGAAATAGCCCTAGCTTGTCTAAGTTCATCCTATGATAGACATACACGATATGTCGATGTTCTAATTTAATGGACTCTTTAATATATGAAATATTCACGGTATCAATTCAGTGTCGAATAGATGGGCAAGTCTTCGCTAAAAACACTGCGCGATTGAAAACCGAATTTGATGGGCTTAGTGTTGTTGTAATTAATTTCTGTTAGTTAAATAACTGTGCAGATGTATTGCAGATACGGTGGGGTTACGGAGGCATTGCAAAGCTTTGAAATATGGAGGGCTTTCTCTGGAGAGAGCCAGGAATGTCTTGCTTAAAGGCATGTCTTATGGAAGAGTATAAAACTACCCCCACCCCCCCATCCCCGCAAATAATGTATAAGAACATAACTCGGCTGTTATGTTGTGTATTTCTTTAAAAAAAAAAAAAAAAACTTTTAAAAAGTAATTCTACATAGTTGAGGTGACATATTGCAATATAACAATGATTTTAATCTTGACATAGGTCGGGGGGGGGGGGGGCGCGCGCCGCGCGGGGGGGGGGGGGGGGGGGGGGGGGGGTGGGGGGGGGGGTGGGGGGGGGGGGGGGGGGGGGGGATGGGGGGGGGGG
>JAODKC010000048.1:7935885-7974978 GCA_026777985.1 Mormyrops attenuatus | reverse complement strand
TAGGTGGTAGCCTACTGGATCTAAGCTGAATCTTCAGAGTAGCAACAACAAGTCTGTGGTCAGAATTCACAAACTGGCCACTTCTGTAGACCCTGCAGTTCTGTAGGAGCCTCCAGCGTTTGCCCATGAGGATGTGATCGATCGATCTTCGCCGCACCACCAGTATTGGAGTACCAAGTACAATGATGTGGCTCAGAGCATTGCAACCAGGATCCAGCCAGTGTGCACTAGATACAATTTAGGATGAACTTTTGATACCTTGTTTCTAAAATCTTTGCGCCAGTAAAATCCAATTTATTAATGTAGAATAGTGAGTTAAATCATTTTGGTTTATTAATTTCATATTACAGTAGAGTCTGTCTTATCTGACTTAAATGGGCCGGCAGAATGTCGGAAAAGCGAAAAAGTCGGATAATGGGAAGTGTTAAGACAAAGCCTATTAAACGTTAAATTATGTTATAATTTTACACATTATGAACCTAATAATCATTGTTTTAGTGTAGACGGGTGCGCCATTGTACAGTCGGGGTAACTAATTAGCTGCGGTAGAGTCGGGAGCAACAAAAAATAGACGACGCTCACACTCGCAACTTGCAGTTCTGGTTGCCGATTGATGCGTTTTTTTTTTTTGTTTTTTTTTTTGGTGGGATGTCAGATAATATGGCGTGTCGGATAAGCAAAGGTCGGATTAGCGAGACTCTACAGTATTTACCTCACGACTGGTGTTATTAATGTTTTTGGGGGTCATTACGCTTCCAGACCACAGAAGGGCATGTCTTTTATTGTGAACCTGCTTGCGTTTGTAAGCTATTGGACACAAAAGCAAGCTTTGTTTTGTATCTGTGTTTGGGAAGCTGAAATATGCCTCCTGGCTCATTGTACTTTTAGGGGAATAAAATTGAGCCACCCATATGTTTACATACAGAAGCATATTTGGTAATGAGCTGGGTGGAAGTTTATTTGGTTGGTTAAAAGATTTTGATAAAATGTATTTAGCAGTTTTCAGAATTATATATGCATCACAACTAGGGCTGCAACGATTCAAGTAACTGAAATAATTATTACTGTTGCTGCATTACGTGAGACAGAGTGGTAGAAAAAACAGAGTGGCGACACTCCCATAGGGACCCATTGCAAAAATGGCAGAGAAATTTCCAGCAAACTTCTGGCTAATGGGGCTGGTGAATAGTTCCAAACGTTGACATTCACAGCATAGAATCATGTTCATTTCCATTGCTTACCAAGCACTTTAAGCAGTATGTTGATAAAATAACAGATTTTTTTTTTATTTTTTAAAAACATTATATACAGTAGCTGCCATTAATATACTGAATATTGTTTTGTTTTTAAAAGTGTTCAGCATTAGCTGTATCGAGGCTAACGTTCCCATTTCACTGATGAATTTGTCAGTTGCTATTTACACAGGGTAATGTTACATATATTAAGCTGTTCTGGTTATCAACGGCTGCGTGATTACAGTTAGCTGCACTGCTACCATGTTAATATACCTGATTAAAATATCAGTTTATAGTTCTCCTCTGGTCACATGGTTCAGTGTGAATTTACTACCAAATTTATGAGAAAATAGTTGAAATTATTTTGTGGTAATTTATTTGCAAAAAAAAACACGTTGTGGTAAAGTGTCTGTATTTTTACGTGCGCTTTTAAAGTCCTGCATTTGTAAACAGCACTTGAACAAAACGTTTTCTTCCACATTATTTCATCTCCCTTATGTTAAATTACTTTAATGAAATAAAAACTTCTATTTGTCCATACTGACCAATTTTTTTTACCCTTACTCCCAGTCTTTACCCCAGTCATTGTCCCTAAAATGCAAGGTGTAAATGGGACATTACATATAGTGGTAGTATTTGCAATGTCTGCCAGAGTTGCCCAATTTAGCTTGTTTTGTGAATAAAGAATGAAAATGAATTTTGATCACGGGTCAGCATATTTTGCCTGGAAGCCTTTATTAAACATTATACAATATTATTATTTGTATGTTATTTCAATTGGAAAATGGTTCAAAATTGTTTGAAAGTTTAACACTTGTATGTTGATTTTTCGAATGATTTTTTCCCTTAAAAATTAAGGAATTAAATTTTAGCATGCTCCATGCGAAAATAGCAACTTCCGGCTTGCCGGGGGACCAGTGCTTGAGATGTAAAAAATTTGTTTAGAAACTGTTCTTAGTGTTCAGGGAAGACGTATTCAGTAAAAGTCTGCACAGTTACGGTTCAGTTATTTGTTGCTTGACTTTTAAACCAGTAACTGGTTAAATATCACACCATTTTGTTGTATTTGCTTGTGTTTTATGGAGCCAACATTGAAAAGTTTAATTTGTGACTATTGCAAACTGTGGTGTGTAAAACAAGCTCTTCTGTGTTTGTGAAGGGAGAATTCCAATGTCATTATTATGTTTATGGGAAAGTGAGGAAAATCTTTCATACAGCCCAAAGATTTTTCACTTTGCTATTTTTTCCTTTAAGATTCTATTTATTTATTTTATTTTAATTAAGATTTAGACCTATGAGCAAGTCTTTAGTTTTACTTTGCCGTTTAAGTCATACATACCTCCAGACTGTATTCACCATTACCCACCTCTCCCATCATATTGCACTCCCCATTGGGTCAGAACACCTGAAGTGAGGCTATCACCACAGATGGTGTTACTGTGCTGCACCTGGGCTTGCACCTCCCTCAGCACACCATGTCACATGACCAACATATTAAAACACAATGCAGAATGCCATGAAGGGGGAGTCCTGGGCCTGGTCTGCCCTGTGCACTGGAGTTACTGAGTGGAACGCAGCACACGGCCAGGGTTACATAAATATTTAATTATTAGTAGAAGCCCTATGCTTTTATTATTTAGAAATGTGACCAGTAATTTAATATTTAGATTGATTTTCCCCTATCTAAACTGTTTCTCAAGCACACCCTATCATTTCCAGCTCTCCACTGCTGTCAATGGCCAATTTTCTGTAAGTCTCTCAACCAAGTCTTTTGAGTTGGAAGTGTGTCTGCCGATGCATTTAACCCATATGTGACAACGCGGAGGGCAGCTAATTCAGCACCTGGGGAGCAGTGCTTGGGGGCAGTACCTTGCTCAGCGTACCTCAGTGGTGCCTTCTTGGTCGGGGATTCGCAGCAGCAATCTTTCAATTACAAGCACGCTTCCCTAACCATTAGGGCACCACTGCCCACAATTGTCCATAACTGCCCATGATTGTATCATATTGCAATAGTAGCTGCTTCCTGTGTATCTTTAATCTATTGGATCACTGGCAATGCATTGAGATGCATATCGCATTGCCTCAGCAATTGAGATACACATCCCTAGTACACATTCCAACTAATTCAGTTAAATTAAAATGAAGTTATAAATCAATAAACGGGTCATTCCATACCAACTCACCGAGACCTCCCAGTTCATATCATGGATTTTCTTGAACAAACTAATGTATTTTTGAAGTTTGAGCCTTGAAGCTTTTTTTTCCAATTCTTTGTAGGTGAATTCCAAACCTCAACAATTGCTTATTTTTCACTGGATTGGCTTGAAATTTAGTTGAAAGAAGTTGCCATGCTGAAAAGGTTATATATACCATTATATGAAAACACAGTTTTGTCATGTACTTCTCACTGTTGATTGAATTACTCAAGAGCTTTGTTTATGTAATGTTTGTCTTATGTGCTTAATATTTGCTTTTTCACCATAGTGAGTGATTGTGTCGTATGAATTCTGACCCCTCAGAAACACACTTAACACTTCTTTGTTTGTTTCTTCACAGTCATCCTTTGAGATCTACTTCCTGTCCATTTTCTCCCCTGGAGTTCAGTAAATAGAATGGATTTTATAGAGTTGTGATGAACTGCTTTCTCTTCATTACACTTTTTTTATCTGAAAATTTTAAAATGGCTGCCTCTGAAAGCCAGCCGAAGCTTGAACTTCATTTTTTAAAAACTGCTTCTAATTATTTTTGGATCTCTTTTGAATATGAATGTATATAATATTAATTAGACTAAAGTCCTGCCAAACAAGAAGTATAATATTGTGTTCCCTTGAAGTGTATACAGCATGGAGTACATTGATACTTACATGCTGGAAAAGGAAAGTAGCAGGTTCAAATGTGAACAGTGTGGACGGTGCTATAGACATGCGGGCAGCCTAGCGAACCATAAGAAAGTCCATGAAGTGGGTTCCTTCCAGTGCCCTTTGTGTATTAGGGTACTCTCCAATGCCCTGGCTTTGAAAAACCACCTCCGGATCCACACCAATAACAAGAGTTTCTCCTGTTCTGTATGTGGAAAGGCCTTCCGGCTGTTTTCTCAACTGATTGTACACCATCAAGTCCACGGGTCTCAAGGATCTTATGAGGAATCTATAAAGAAGGAGCACTTGGAATCCAGAACTATTATGCAGGAGAATGGCGAAACACCAGACCAGAATAACTTAATCAAGACTGATACATTCAATGATAATAGTTCTACTGATGAGCAAAAGTCTGTCACTAATGATTCCATGGATCGACCATTCAAATGTGACCAATGTGAAAAGACATACCGGCACCATGGTAGTCTTATCAACCACAAGAAATCACATCAACTTGGGGTATTTCAGTGTCCCATCTGTTACAAGCAGTTCAACAACCTTGCAGCTCTGAACAACCACCAGCGCACCCACTCTAAATCTAAGTTTCAAACCACACCTGTCCACATTTCTGCCCAGCCCCAAGAAGCTGTATCCGACCTGTGCCTTACTGCTTCCCAAAAGAGTGCAACTGCATGGTTTTGCAACTTGTGTGACATATTCTTTCCCAAAAAGAGAAACTTAAAAGAACACATACTCATCCATAGTACCTCATCTTCTGCCGGTGAATTATCAGACATTTGTTATTATGCAGACTCTGATGCTGTCTTACATTCTAAGAAACACTTTCCTCCCTTACACCAATTGGACAAACGGGAAGCTGGTGAGCATACTAATAATCAGTTGTATACCTGTGCATACTGTGGGGTAAAATATTCTGACTTGGAAAACCTTAAAGACCACTACTTGACTCACAATTCTCCATCCACCTCAAGTCCTCAATCAGACTCTCAAATGCTAGACTCTAGGCAGTCTGGCCATGAATTACAAGCACTGGAAATGGCATCTGCCAAAGAAGCAGAAGTGTCAAATTCTTTATCTGAGAATGCTAAAGATCGTCGATTCACATGTCACATCTGTGGGAAAAGATACCGCCATGCAGGTAGCTTGATCAATCACAAACGTTCTCACCAGACAGGCGGCTACCAATGTTCAGTCTGCTGTAAATACTACCCACATCTTGCAGCCTTGAACAGACATTTACGTAGCCACGGGACAACGTCGCCTGGTTTGCCTTTTAATATAGAGGGAGATTGGCTTTCTCCTGAACCATTAACACTTGAGTTACAGCAGAGTTCCCGTAATCACCAGGACCAGGAAGGTAACAGTTCTCCGTCACATGAGAATGTTGCTGGTATTTCACACCAGGTTCATTGTAACAACAATATTGATGGGCTAAATGAGATTCATAAAGAGTTTGGTATTTCCCGTGCCCAGGACAGGTTAGAACACACTCTTCTACCGTCAATTAACCAAATGGTAGAGACACACATGTGTGCAGACTGTGGTGAAACATACAGAGACATTACAGGGATTAAGTCACACTTGTGCCCCCAGAGGTGCCAGCAACAACACTATATAACACGTGGTGTTTTAGCTAATGATAAAGAAGAGTGTCCTCTACAAAACTGCAGGGACCTTAAATGGGACAACAAGCAAGGAAGTCTTTCCCTTATAAATTCCAGTAGTGGTGACACAAAGGAGGATGATGGAGAGGTGTATCAGTGTTCAGAGTGTGGGAATCACTACACAAGCCTTTGGGCACTGAAAAGTCATTTGCGTGGGAAAACTCATTTCCAAGGTACGCCCATGAGTATGGACTTGTCCTCCATAGACGAAGAGAACTGGAGAAGGAACGTAGAAATGGAAGGCAGTTTAATCATCTGCAGTACCTGCGGGGAAAGCTTTTTCAATGAACACGACTTGCAGGCACACCAGCCCCTTCATGGACAGGATGGGACAGATGAGGTTGCGCAGAGCAAGATAGACAACACATGCAACACAGATGACAAAACGGAGGAAAAAAGCCACATCTGTGGAGAATGTGGTATGTTTTGCACAGAGTACAATGAATTAGAGGCTCATGAGTGTGCTGTCAAAGGAAAAGGTAAAAAACTAAATGTGGAAAAACAACTTGAGAAAACTGTTGACCATAATGGTCCAAGATATTTCCAGCCAAATCTTGCTTCAGGAGATCATCCTCACAGGTGTGATCAGTGTGGCCGAACTTATAGGCACCCTAATTCTCTTTTGAATCACAAGAAGTCACATAGAACTGGGGTTTTCCGCTGCCACGTTTGCCAGAAGCGCTTCTATAACCTGCTGGCCCTCAAAAGTCACCATAGGACTCATTTTGATTTGAAGAGGTAAGCATTGAACCTACTGTCATATTCTTCATATGATTTTGTGCAAAGCTGTTTTGGAAATATGTATTTTATAAAATATATATATATATATTGTAACGGATGGGTTGGATATCGCATTGATAAAATGTAGATGTAATCAGACTTTCCCTCTAAAATACTTTGCATAAGTATATGTCCCTTTTTTTTAGGCATAAGTGTGAGAAGTGTGGGAAGGCCTTTAAAATTCAGAAACAGCTGGTGAACCACTTACAAGTCCATAAAGAAAAGAAACCCAAATTCCAGGATCTTAATCAGTTGCATCAGAGTTTTCAGCATGGATGTAGGACTGAAGCTGATGAAGTGCTCCCCAAGTGCTCCCTAAGCAGAGTTGTGTCTAAGAGAAAAACTCAGTCCAGGTGTAAGCAGCCCAGTGCTATATGCAGAAAATGTGGGGTAAAGCACAAGATAGAGAAGCCTTGTCATGACCCTGACAGTTGGATAAAGCAAGAAGCTGAGAGACTGGAAGGCACTGAGATAAGATTTCAGCCTTTTGCATATGACCACTATGGAGAGACCCGTTGTGATGCTGAGAGTCTAGCATACCACAAAAAGGCACACCAGACAGTAGAGTACAACTGTACATCTACACATTCTAAACAACATACAATGAAGAATCATTTGCACATCCATCTTGCAGACAAGAAGTGTAGTTTACAGGACTGTGGAAAGATTTTAAAGGGGCAGAAGCGACTTTCATGTTATAAGTACTCCTTCAATGGCAAGAAAATGCCTCAAAGGGTCAGTCAAAGAGTTCACATGCAACCACTGGAGGTTAGGGAATTGAAAGGGGGTCTAGGATTTAAAGGGTGCACTGACCAGCTAACACATTGCCATACTGCCAAGCTGTCTGATAACTCAGACCAAACGGTTACTGGTGACCATGAATTTGTACAAAAGGAGGATCGTCCTTTTGTTTGCAACATCTGTAATCGCACCTATAGACATGCAGGCAGTCTCCTAAACCACAAAAATACACACAAGACTGGAAATTTCTGCTGCTCCATCTGCTCCAAGCATTTTTCTAATGCCATGGCTTTGCGCAATCACACTCGTATTCACACACAGAAGAAAAAGCATGTCTGTACAACCTGTGGAAAAGCCTTTCGATTGGCTAGCATCCTTCTGAATCACCAAAAAGTCCACACACAGAAGAATATGCATTTCAGTTGTCCTACATGTACGAAGACCTTTCTGGTTAAGTCAGGATTGGAGCAGCACCATTGTGGGAAAAACCAAAAGCCATATAAGGAGGTCAGAAGAAAGACCCATGCAAATCCACAAAGGAAAAATGAGCGTGAGAACAGATTCAAGTAAGTTCCTCCCATTTCTAGAACTTTGGATGTAGTTTTTTGTTAAATGTTAATGCAAATTCTTGGTTTTCCGTACAAATTTTATTTTAATGATTGATTTAATTGTACAAATTACAGATTTCAACAAAAAGTTAATACAACCAGTTTATCAAATAAATTGTGTGTCTGTGTGTGTGTGAGCGGGTATACCTTACCTTATGGGGACACAGTGTCCCCACAACGTGATGAATACCTGTTTTTTTCCCTTCCCTTTTTTCCCAGGGAAAACTCAATTGAACAAAAATCTGTGAATGCAATAAAAAACTAAAAATTCTTGTATTTTGTTTGGTTACTTATGGTTATGGTTAGGGCTGGGTAGGGGTTAAGGTTGTCATAGTTAGCGTTAGAATTTTTCCCATAGAAATGAATGAGCGGTCCCCGTAAAGATATGTTTACCCTACGTGTGTGTGTTTATGTATTAGGGCATTAACGAGTTTAGATTTTTCCACATCGACTTATCCATCAATAAAGTCGAAGTTGAGTCGACAAGTCGTTTGACGTCATCACGCAGACGCACCAGAGGAACACAGGTGTCCAACAATGAGCAACTTTTATCAAAGTTCTCTGTAAGAGGTGGCCCATTTTTTTGTTTGCCTGGGAGGGCTCATTGAAGTCATATCTTTACCACTGCCCATTTCGTGTGCATTTAACACATTGACAATATGATTACCGAATGCTGGCTTGCCATGTAATGTATCTCAGACTTTGACACACACAAGGAGGTAGTCGTAATGTTTTGCCATTTTTAATATATTCACATTGTAGACTGATGCCAAATTAAAGGAGTAATTGTTATTCTGCTTGGTTCTTCTCAGGTGTGAGCAGTGTGAGCGTACCTACCGCCATGCCAGTTCATTGATCAATCATAGGAACACTCACACCACAGGCATTTACCACTGTGCACTGTGTCCCAAAACCTTTTCCAATCTGATGGCACTCAAGAACCACCGACGCATCCACTCTGAAGTACGGCGATACAGTTGCCAAGACTGTGACAAGTCTTTTCGAGTATCGTCACAACTACGCAGTCACCAGCGTGTGCACATGAAACAGCAAGAACTATTCTGCAGCACTTGCCAGCAAAGCTTCCGTAGTCACTTGAGTTTTAGGAGACACCAGGAGCTACAATGCAAGGCTCAGCAGCTGCCGCCGCAGGATAAGTCAGGGCACTCGAAATTGGACTGGAATTCTGGACTGGATATTGCTGTAATGGCTGCTCAAGGGCTAGATCCCAATGGACTGCTTAGACCATCCACTGTCTTCCCATGCATGCAGAGCATGCTGCCAGTAGTTGAAAACCAGCGAGAGGGTATTAAAGAGACAAGTCAGAAGGTCCATATTTGTGAGCATTGTGGCCGTACCTACCGTCATGCCAGCTCTCTTCTTAACCATAAAAACAGTCACAAGTTGGGCATATATATTTGTTCTACTTGTAAGAAGGAGTTCTCTAATCTAATGGCTCTGAAGAACCATAGACGGATTCACACAGAACCGAAGCGTTATGTGTGCTCAGATTGCGGTAAAGCTTTCCGTGTCTCCACTCAGCTAATTTGCCACCGACGTGTTCACACAAAGGAAAAACCCTTCTCTTGCACACATTGTGGCAAGAATTTTTCCAGCAAGTCCAATCTACGCCACCACCAGAAGGTACACAACAAAGATTTTGAGGCCTGCATAGACACAGGTACCGAGAGCATTTTGGGTATTGATATAGAAACCTACCTCTGATTTGACAGAATGGGTTATTTTTGAGAAATGAAATGAAGCCGTGTCTTCCTTTTTTGTGCCTGATATCTGTCTTCAGGTCTTCAGAATGAATGCCTCTAAAACACCCACAATGGAGAGTTAATACTAGGTGGTTGAAAATTCTGGCTAGATTATGCCAGTTGCAACTTTAAATTGCATCTAACTGACTGAGATTATACTAATTTTAAAAAGCATTGTTGTAATTAGGGATGCACCAATCCCACTTTTTCTGTCCCGATACCGATACCTGGGCTTTGGGTATCGGCTGATTGGATACCAGTAATTAATAAGCTATAGGCTTTTGTCTCACTTTAACAGAACAGAGCATACAGTCTGCTTTACTTCTATTAGCCAATTATCCTCCCTTATCTTAAAATATGTCCAATCAGCTGACATCCTCCGCGTATACTCACCAATTTGCCAATGCCAGTGTTCTCTGCATTTATCCTTCCCAAATGTTTCCGGCTGACAAATTTCTCGCTAGCTGCCAAAATTGTGTTGGGCAGCAGAAAACGGGAGAAAAATGCAGCTTCTTTGAGTTATAATGTTGCAGTTAAGTGGTCATTTTTATGAGTATGAGTGTGAACATATGTGCACAGTATCGGCTCGATACCCGATGCTGGTATCGGTATCTGTGCATCCCTAGTTGTAATGTCATTTTAGGAAACCGTAGAAATCCCCACTATTAGTAGAAACACTTAATGTATGCAAGTGTAGACAACATCAATAAAGTGTAATGAAAATTATGAATAATAGTAATATTATTATTAAATATTTTTCATTATGAATATTCATGTTGTTCAAAAATAAATGATTACATATGAAATGTTCAAATGCAAATTAAGTAATTTTCTTTGGACATTGAGAGTTTAAGTGTGTATTTGGTAAAACTGTGAGAAAATGGATCTGAAATGGACTGCCTGCTGCTCTTAGTACAATGTACAGCTGAAAAAAGTTTTATTATGCTGTCCAATATACTTAAACATTTTATGTTTTCAGGAACAGTTTTTTTAATATCACTGTTTGAGGTGTTAAATGATATTTTTAAAAAAGGCACCATGTATGTGTACTGTGCATCAGGAAGTATGATAGAAATATATTCTCATTGTTACAATGGAGAGATGATTGGCTCATTTGCAAAAAGCAAATATACCTGTTTTATTAATATTTCAAACTGGTCCTTTTAAATACTTATTGTTACTATTATTATTCTTATTGACAATTGTTCTGTCATTTGAAGCTACTGGATAGTGTTTGCTTTTATGGTAAAACCAAAAATATTGTGGAACTGTTGTTGTGGTGTTTCATTCAATATTGTAATATATTGAGTTAATGTGGATCTTAATATATGATATCTTTATATGACTGTTGTGTCTTTTTTTGATATGTCACAGAACACCAGATATCTCAGAGATGTAAGGGATAAACCATGATGAAGTGTGTGGTTATACAAAAATAATAAGCAGATTGGTTAGTCTCGTGTAACCGCACACCTCAGAGGGGTTTATCCTGCTTGTACAATGGTTGATGAACACAAAATAATAATGTAATAAACTAGTCATGGTTAATTTCAGTTAGCATTTAATAATGTTCCAGTGTGCTCCTAAAAATATAGTCTATATAAGGATAGAACGTCTGGTCAGGCCTACTCGTTTGAAGCGGCAAGTCCAGTACGTTATTATAGAAACAGTGCTTGTGTCTTGAAAACCAAGGAAACAACTTGCATTAAGAATGACTGCTTATTTATATTAAGTTACACAGGTCTTTATAATAACATGTTAAATAAAACATTAAAGCACATTAAAATAGAACTGTTATTAGGCTGCTGGAACTACCTGTGCAGGTTTACGAAAAACATTCACGTGACATCTCTGGGCCAATAAGAAAATAGTATTTACCAAAGTCATGGTATAAAAATATCAAATATTGCTTCCATTAGTAGTTATCTGGCAAGTTAACTTCTAGATTGAGCTGAGAACATCAGCCACCTCGTTAGTACATGCTTTGAAGGCCTGCCCAGGGATGTTTTCTGGTCCTGCTGCCTGGCGGGGGGTTGATCTTCCTCAGTGCCTTTTGTACCTTTTGTAAGGAATGGTTAGTAATTCAGCTGAGGAAGAACTAAGAGAGTGGTACGGAGTATGAGTATGTAAAATATCAGCAAGGTAACTAGGAGCAAGATTGTGAAGGGCTTTAAAATTTTGCAGAAGTATCTTTTACTCAATCTTGTATTGGGCAGGAAGCCACCACAAGTGAATAAGTGTCAGAGTGATATGATCAGTAGATTTATTACAAGTTATAAGACGAGCAGCAGAGTTTTGAATGACCTGGAGCCTATGAAGTAATTATGAATGTCATCAAGAATGCAATCTTGTTGCAGATGGCTTCTTGTTTGTACAGGAGACATAAGCAAAAACATGATTTAAACATTTACAACAATCTCTGTGTCAGTTTCCAGTATAGAAATTATCCTACGTATGTAAGTAGTTATGGTTTAACATCCATCCATCCAAGTTTGAAAAAAAATATCCATCAAATTTTTTTTGAGTTATCACATTCACAAGGTCCAGGTTACATGGGCAGCAGTCTAAGCAGCAATGCCCAGACCTCTTTCTCCCCACCCACCTCCACCATCTCTAGAGGGATACCAAGGCATTCCCAAGCTAGCTGAGAGATATAATCTCTCCTGCATGTCCTTCGTCTATCCCTGGGTCTCTTCCCAATTGGACATGCTCAAAATACCTTTCCAGGAAGGTGTCTAGGATGCTTCCTAGCCAGAAGTCCAAACCAGGTTAGATGGTTCCTTTCAATGTGGAGAAGCGGCAGCTCTAATTTGAGCTTCTCCCAACTTTCCGAGCTCCTCACCCTATCTCTAAGTCTGAGTCCGGACACCCTGTAAAGAAAGTTAATTTCCACCTCTTGTATCCACAATTTCGTTCTTTCAGTCACTATCCAAAGCTCATGACCATAGTTGAAAATATGAATATAGACCGATTGGTAAATCTAAAGCTTCACCTTCCGGCCCAGCTATCTCTTCACGACGATAGATTGGCACAATGCTGGAGGTCACTGTTTCATGAAACGCAATCCTGAGGTCACCACACTGGACACTCTCCACCCCTTGACTACACCTGTACATAAAAATTATGAACAGAATCAATGACAAAGGGTAGCCCTGGCGTAATCCAACACTCACCAGTGCTGAGCCTGACTTCGTGGTGGCAGACTGAACCAAACTCTCGCTCTGATTTTACTGGGACCTAACGGGCCATAACAGTGCCTCAGCACCTTCACAAAACTCCATGAGGGACATGGTGGTATGCCATTTCCAAGTCCACAAAACACATGTAGACAGGTTGGGCAAACACCCGTGGACCCTCCAGTATCCTTGTGAAAATAAAGAGTTGGGGCCAGTTGCACAAACCAAGCTTTTTGCCTTAAGTATGACACTTCAGTTATAGTTTCTCCTTAGCTAAGGTATTTATTAAGATTATAGTTTAAGAATTTTATAGCATTACCACTGTACAGACCATTTCTTTGCAGAAACCTACAATGTATAAGCCACAAACAATACTGAAAAAGATTTGGATCACATAAAATCATATAATATGTAAATATTACTAATGCATAACATTTGTTAGTGTAAGTGCATACAATATTTTTAATATTAAGTCTTGGTTTGGGTACACCGCACATCTTTGTGTCCATGGAATCTTGTATTTCTCGCAGTAACATTAATACGTAAACTTTTCAGTGCTGTTAATTTCGCGCTTTTAATCGTGAGTCCAAATTGTAGTGCTCCCAGTGTAACTTTGTACATACAGAGGTAATTTAGATGGTTTGTATATTATTTGAAAATTTATTGAATTAGTGAATTTTCACATTCACTGGGATATTCCACCCTTAACCCTCACAATGTGAAGAGGCTACTGTGATGGCATGGCATGGCATGGCATGGCATGGCACAGGTGGGGAAAAGATGATGAAACACGGAGTGGACAGGGGTTTATTAAGGAAACTGAACAAAACAGGGAAGGCACAAAAGGTAGGCAAAGAGGGAAAACATGAACTAACTACTAGGAACAAGGCAGGGAAGCAGGGCAACACAAGGAGCAGGGTAAGGTAAGAACAGAATAACAAACACATAGTAAAACAACACAATGACTAACTAAACAACAGAATAGAAGCAGGCACTTAAATACAAACAGACAATCAGACTAACAAGGGGACAGGTGTGGCACATGAGGCCAATCAGCATGGTACAGGGAAACAGGCAACAGGTGGAGGAACTTACAATAATGAGCACAGGACTAGGGAACTCTGGCAATCACTGAAACTAAGAACACGAATCACACACTGGGAATTATTACACTAGGAATAATTAACATAGAACAAAAGTACAATACAGCACCAGAACAGAACACAAGGAGGGCAAACCTAGGACAGGAGAACTAAGATAGAAAATAAACAAAATACTGGGAAACAGAAAACCAAATAAATGTAATGAAACGGAAGGGGTTGGTTTTTAGCCAGCCTCAAACCCATGACAGGAGGATAACAGTGTCTAAGGTGCACACTCAGCCCATAGAACTATGCAGCAGCTTGGGGAAAAGGGAAAGCACACTGGGACTGAAGGGCAAGAGACAGGGAGGTGGACAAGATGGCCAGCAATACCTGCTGGTATTCACATGACTCAAAGATTGCACCTAAATCAATCATTTATCAGATCATCAAGGAGAGAGGTTCAATTGTTGTGAAGAAGGCTTCAGGGCACCCAAGAAAGTCCAGCAAGTGCCAAGACCATCTCATAATGTTGATTCAGCTGCAGGATTGGAGCACCACCAGTGCAGGGCTTGCTCAGGAATGGCAGCAGGCAGGTGTGAGTGCATCTGCACGTACAGTGAGGCAAAGGCTTTTGGAGGATGGCCTGGTGTCAAGAAGAGCAGCAAAGAAGCCACTTCTCTCCAAGAAAAATTCTGCAAAAGGTACAGGGATTGGACTGCCGAGGACTGGGGTAAAGTCATTTTCTCCGATAAGTCCAATTGTTTGGGGCATCCGGAAAAAAGATTTTCCGGAGAAGAAAGGGTGAGCGCTACCATCAGTCCTGTGTGATACCAACAGTAAAGCATCCTGAGACCATTCATGTGTGGGGTTGCTTCTCAGCCAAGGGAGTGGGCTCACTCACAATTTTGCCTAAGAACACAGCCATGAATAAAGAATGGTACCAAAACATCCTCCGAGAGCAACTTCTCCCAACCATCCAAGAACAGTTTGGTGACGAACAATGCCTTTTCCAGCATGATGGAGTACCATGCCATAAGGCAAAAGTGATAACTAAGTGGCTCAGGGAACAAAACGTCAACATTATGGGTCCATTGCCAGGAAATTCCCCAAACCTTAATCCCATTGAAAACTTGTGGTCAATCCTCAAGAGGCAAGTGGACAAACAAAACCTCACAAATTCTGACAAATTCCAAGCATTGGTCATGTAAGGCTGCCATCAGTCAGGATTTGGCCCAGAAGTTGATTGACAGCATGTCAGGGCGAATTGCAGAGGTCTTGAAAAAGAAGGGCCAACGCTGCAAATGTAGACACTTTGCATAAACTTACTGTAATTGTCAATAAAAGCCTTTGACACTTATGTAATGCTTGTACTGGAATGCTGCAATTCAAAATTCACCTCTTCCCATTCCAACTGGCAACATTAAGCACCTATGCATAAACATCTCTGCCAGCCTGTCAGAGTTATTCCACCTCAACTTCACCCCATTATTAGAAAAATGAAGAGGATTTAAACTGATGGATAAACTTACCTCTCTCATTAATCGGTAGAAGAGCAACTGTAAAAATGATCATATTGCCAAAAATCAATTACCTTCTTACAATGAGCCTAACTCAGTGCACCACAGAATGGTTTAACTCACAAAATTGCAAAATAACTAAATTTTATTGGAAAAATAAAACACCACGAATCAAACTGGCAATATTACAGAAACACAAAACTCAAGGTGGACTAAAAGCCTGAATTTTTCAAAATTATTACTTTATTATTACAGATCAACTACAGTACATCAACAACTGGATTCACCCAAACCAAGAGAACAATTCATAGATAGAAATAGAACAATCAGTATGTACAGAAATATCAATCTCTTACTATTTCTAAACAGCACCATAAAACACCATAATTACTTTAACAATAGAGTAATTTCAACAACCTTAACAGCTGGAGGAAAATCAAAAAAAATCTTTACATTTACAAGAAAGCCTTGTAAATACACCCCAATTTGGCTCGAACAGGACTTTCCACTCAACAAAACTCGACTTTTTTAGTACCTGGAAAAAAGGGTATCACACACCTCCACCACCATTTCAAGAATAACATATTTATTACCATATCATTAGCAATTATTATGTTAATGTTATTATGTTATTAACAATTAGTCCAAAAGCATGACATCGGGAAAGGACAATACCTTCAGTACCTCCAATTAAAGTCTGTTCTTAAATATAAAATCAATATATCAAACAAGAATTTACTACCATTTCCACTGGTAGATGAAATAAAAAAGTAATTGACACAAAGAAAGTTCACTAATATCTACTGTAGATTAATTTTTCAAAGCCTGGGAAAAAATCTTATCAGCCAACACTGAATTCTGGACCCAAATATGCAAGAATACTTTCAACATGGCTAAAAACACTAACCAACTAATTCAGTATAAGATAATTCACAGAGCACACATCACCCAAGATGTATAAAATGGGCTTTTTAGAAATGGTTACATGTTCACAGTGTGCGTTATGCACCCCAGATACCTATTTCCACTCCCTCTGGCTCTGCCCACCAATTCAAAGTTTTTGGAAAGAAATCACTAACAGAATATCCACTATACTAAGCTGTAGCATTACAGTATGTCCTTCCATATGTTTACTTGGAGATCTCTGACATAATACCACCAATAGAAGACACAAAACCCATACTTGTCACCTTAGCTACAGTATTGCCAAGAAAACTATCCCGTTAAACTGGAAAACCAGAAACACAGTAAATATCATTCAATGGTCAAACCTACTCAAAGAATACATATCCATAGGATTTATTACCCTACAGCACCAAACCCCATACTGCATAAGGGATTCAAAGCTGACCCAACTGGGGCACGAAAAGTTGTAGGTATGTTAACTGTGTATTTACAGTGATTCAATGTCAATATAATCAATATCTATATCCATATCTCAAGTAGGAGCCTAGCAGTTGAGACATGTTTTGGTAAATTGAACATAATGGGTGGATTTTACCTTGACACCAAGGTGAACCAATAGAGCAGGAGAATTGTGTCTGTTATACGTTTGAGTTTGGTTTGTTGGTGTTTTGTGACCAATCAGGACTTAGAAGTCCTTACCTGGAATTGACAGTTATGGTTTATCAACCGGTTGCTCTTGGTGCTGGGGTACATGGTACCTGGTGCCAGAGTGACGGGAGAGCTTTGCTGGATTGCTCGAATCAAAGAGAAAACTTTGCTCACCAACTGAGAGATGCAGAGTTTTATTCTAAGTGGCTCAAGTTATCAGAGAGGTTGATTTTTACTTTTCCTACCACAATTTGGTGCCCGACGTGGGGAAGCTGAGTTCTTTGTTTTAATAATAGATACTTTATTGATCCCCATGGAGAAATCGTCTTTTTTTACAACTTGCTCTTTGTAGAGTAATCTGTCCGTGAAGAATGGCAACCCTATTGGGGCACCCAGGGAGCTGGGGGTTAAGAACCTTGCTCAAGGACCCACAGACATACTGAGGCTGGGTTTGAACCGGTGACCTTCTGATTACAGACATACAGGCTTAGCCCACTGAGCCACATGCTGCCCCTTATTTGTTCCACCTGATGGGGTCCTGCTATAGAAGTGGGTAAGTTCCCCATGCGGCGCACATGATCCTGACACAGGCCAGGATGCCTGCATGATTGGTGCATTATAAGAACATGTTACTAATATTTGCGAATGTGACTGTGGAAAGGTGCTCTGATTTGAACCCAGCGACCCTCCTTGCCATGAGGGAGGACCGGGAACCACATGATTGTTTACAGGTAATTGACTGTGTGTGCAGATCTAGACTGGATATACAGTACCTGACACCCCACTGGAAGGAGGCACCGTCTTGTTTGCTGATGGGAGCTCTTTGAGGCTGGAGGATGGATCCCAAGCGACCTCCTATGCTGTGCTGTTGCAAGATGGATCACTTGTGGACGGGGGTCATCTGCCCAGACACTGGTTTGCACAGGCGGCTGAGCTGTTTGCATTGCAATAGGCCTGTAAATGGGCTGAAGGACAGAAAGTCACTATCTACACAGACTCGAGATATCCCTTTGGAGTGTGTCACGATCATGGTGCACTGTGGAGACAAAGAGGTTTTCTGACCATCACTGGGAAACCCATTCGGCATCATCAGTTGGTGGAACGATTGCTGGACGGTCTCATACTACCTGGGCAGGTGGCAATAGTGAAATGCCAGGCCCACACTAAGTGCACTGATGAAATCAGTCAAGGGAACGACTTCGCCGACCACTGGGCTAAGAGTTGGCTAAGGATCCCGCTGGTTTTGGAATAAGGTTCTGCTGGCAAAGACTGTTGATATCCCATGTGTTGGAAATAACCTTGCTTTGATTCAAATAGGTGCAACGAAGGATGAGCTCCACGGATGGAAAAGGAATGGAGCACAATGTGATGGGGAAGGTGTGTGGCAGCATTCTGGGACTAACTAACCTTATCTCCCTCGCTCCACGTATCCAGGGATTGCCAAAGCCGTTCATGGCCTGGATCATGTGTCTTGGGATGGGATGGTGGCAGCTGTGACTGTGTGTATGGTGTGCATGAAATTCAATGTTGGAAAGGACATTCCAACCGACCTTGTAGTGACCCCGAGTCCTAAAAGCCCGTTCGATCACCTACAGATGATTTTATTGAGCTGACACCATGCATATATATTTAAGTATTGTTTGGTAATTGTAGATGTTTTCCCGATGGGAGGAGGCGTTCACTTGCCACCACCCTGATGCTATAACCTTGGCTAAATGTCTGTTAAAGGAAGCGATTCCTCGATGGGGTGTTCTATCTAAAATCACCACAGACAATGGTCCTGCATTTGTCGCAGAGACCCTGGTTAAATTGTCCTATTTGCAAATTGACTTGAAGCATTATTGTGCCTATCACCCCTCAAGTGGAGGGATGGTGGAGAGAGCAAATCAAACACTGAAACTGAAACTGACCACAATTTCGGAAGATTACAGGCCTGCCCTGTGTTGATGCCCTGTCCCTGGCTTTGTTGTTCATGTGTGCCAGGACACATCCCCAAACAGGGTTGGCTCCTTTTCAAGTGTTGACAGGAAGGCCAATGCGTGTTTTTTCTCCGTCACAATATGTTACACTGGAAATGATGGATGGAGATTTGCTGACTTATCTTACAGGATTGCGGCAACAATAGGTGCACTGAGATTGAGGGAGCCACACCAGGTGCTGATGGTGACCCCTCACGCAGTGAAGGTGGAGGGAATTGACGTGTGGGTCCACCAAACCCACTGCAGATGCATGTCCGACCCTGGTGGTTCTTTCAAGACTAGCCCCTCAGAGGGTTACAACTGTGTTGCCTTTTCACGATAACCATTTTTTTTGTGATTATTATATTTGGTATTGATACTGTAATGTTTTGGAGAACCGCTTTTTCCAGCTGTGTCACATGCTGTACTCCAACAGAGCCAAACCTATGAAAGATTCTGGATCAAGGGAAAAGGGAGGTGATGGATGCCAGTGCTGTGGAGCTTTTGGCCCATGCAGTGACTGCCAAGCTGAACGTTTCAGACTGTTGGGTTTGTCATTATATGCCCCATACTTTTGCAGCATGGCCTTTTACAGGATTCCGATTATCATAATATGGCAGCCCTAAACCAAACATGTTCCGGCTCTTTGTCCGTTACGGCTGGGCTTATAACTCGCGAGCTAGGGTCATTGACCTCAGCTCCATCACCACCTATATGTCGCATTTCTGCTATTGCTGTGAAGTCACGAGCAGTGGAGGAGGCCCTTAAGGCTACACATGACCGATTACAACAGGAGTATGCTGAGAGCAATCCAATCCCCTATCTGACTCAGGTGGATAAGTCAAATCACTGGGGTTTCATCACAGTTTGTTTGTTAGTAGGCATGAATAGAACAGGAGGGATGGGTTTGTTCAGCCCAGGTAATTATCACGTGGGCTGTTGGTAAACCATGGGAGGCTGAGGACCCTGAGCGCTACGGGGCGTGGGTGCGAGAACTGACTGTAACTACTATGCAATGCCGTCAGAGCCGCGATAACTGTACTTGTTCTGCTGTGTTCTGTCCACCGGACACGAACATGATGGCAAAGGGAGTGACCCTACCTAAGGATGGCTTGGCTATCATCCCAGTGAATGAGATTGTGTGTTTCCGACTGTTTAATTCAACCCAGCATCTAACCTCTTCTTCCCCACCTGTACACTGTAAGGCTTATGTTAACTTCTCTTTCCTTGATAATTGTCTGTGTCACATTCTGCATTTATCTGTGGTAATAAAGACTCTCTTAAGGGTTATACTGTTTTGTCTGTTTCAAAGGAAAAAGCTGATTGGTATTGCTACCTAGCTTATCTTGTTCCTCCTGTACACGTGTTCTCCAAGGCACAGATGTCCTTGGCTGTGTGTGCATATTCACGAAGCAGACGGTCTCTTAGTTGAACGGAAAAATGGGGTGTTTATTCCATCCCTTGAAGTGGCAGAGAGAGGTGGCTGCCCTACAGACTGCAGTGGAAAAAGTGGCTAATCAAACACTTGATACCATGAAGGCTGTTAAGGGTGAATTATCCAAAGTTAACCAGGTCTCTCTGCAAAACCGTATGGTGTTAGATCTCCTATTGGCTGAGAAAGGTGGCGTTTGTGCTATAGTGGGGAAAGAGTGTTTCCTGATTCCTCCCAGGCTGTGCAGGATCTGGAAGACGTAGTGCACAAGCAGATGTCTGAGATACACAAAGAGCATGGCCAGTTTGAGTACAGCTGGGACAGTTCTCCTCACTGATTCTGGGATTATCTGGGTATTCAAGCCATTAGTATTCAGTATATTGTTTTTGCTTGTCATATTGCTGTTTAGGTGTTTTTCTAGTATTCTATCTTCCCAGGCAGAGTCTGTTAGGTTCCTGTGGGCTCCCCCTGCTCCACAAGTGGATTATCCTCCCATTCCTATTTGGCTCTACGAACCACAGGCCCTTGTCGTCATCAATGTGCCCAGCAATGCCAGCTCCGCTGGTGACACATGTTCCATCCAACCGCCACTGGTCCACTTCACCTCGTTACACTTTCATCCGGAGACTACGCCAATATGGACAGTGCAGGTCTTGTGTGTTCAAAAGGGGGGAGTGTGGAAAGAAAGTTTAACATTGGTAGGCATATTGGGAGGCATGTTATGTCTTAGGCCTTAGGCAAGAAGAGATTGTTTTGAATACTGTGTGTCCTCATCTCATGATAGCTGCATGCGGTTAGTTCCGCAGACGAGAAGAGAGATCAAACCTTGGAGAGACGTACGGGGGGGGGACTGCAGGAAGGGATTCAAAGCTGCCCCAGCTGAGGCACAAATAGTTGTAGTTATTTTAACCATATATTTACAGTGATTCAATGTCAATATAATCAATATCCATATCTCAAGTAGGAGCCTAGCAGTTGAGACTGTTTTGGTAAATTGAACATAATGGGTGGATTTCACCTTGATACCAAGGTGAACCAATAGAGCAGGAAAATTGTGTCTGTTAAACGTTTGAGTTTGGTTTGTTGGTGTTTTGTGACCAATCAGGACTTAGAAGTCCTTATCTGGAATTGACAGTTATGTTTTATCAACCGGTTGCTCTTGGTGCTGGGGTACATGGTACCTGGTGCCAGAGTGACGGGAGAGCTTTGCTGGATTGCTCGAATCAAAGAGAAAACTTTGCTCACCAACTGAGAGATGCAGAGTTTTATTCTAAGTGGCTCAAGTTACCTGAGAGGTTGATTTATAATTTTCCTACCACAATGATTAGTACCAGTGTTCGGCATTTCAGTTCCAGAAGCTAATCTGACAACAGAATTGCTCTATCACATCCATATTTTGAGAAATTAAGGTTTAAATAAAAAAAACTAAACTATTTTTGAGGAAAAAAAATATTGTTAAAATTATTTAAACTTGAAAAAATTATAAACTGGCATATAATTCTGTAAGTATAATACAACCCCAATTCCAAAAAAGTTGGGACGTTGTGCAAACTGTAAATAAAAACAGAATGCAATGATATGGAAATCTCATAAACCCATATTTTATTCATAACAAAACATAGAAAACATATCAAATGTTTAAACTGAGAAAATGTACAATTTAAAAAAAGAATAAGGTAAATTTGAATGTCATGGTAGCAACACGTCTCAAAAAAGTTGGAACAAGGCCATGTTTACTACTGTGCTAACAACAGTCTGTAAACGTCTGGGGACTGAGGAGATCAGCTGCTCGAGTTTTGGGAGAGGAATTTTACTGTTTTACTGGATTCTAGTTGCTCAATTGTCCTAGGTCTTCTGTGTCGTAATTTTCGTTTTATGATGCGCCAAATGTTCTCAATGGGTGAAAGATCTCGACCGCTGGCAGTTCAGTACCCGCACTCTTCTGCGAATCCATTATGCTGTAATTGATGCAGTGTGTGGTTTGGCATTGTCATGTTGGAAAATGCAAGGTCTTCCCTGACAGAGATGTCATCTGGATGGGAGCATATATTGCTCTAGAACCTGGATATACCTTTCAGCATTGATGATGCCTTTCCAGATTTGCAAGCTGCCCATGCCATATGTACTAATGCACCCCCATACCATCAGAGATGGTGGCTTTTGAACTGAGCGCAGATAACATGCTGGGTGGTCCTTCTCCTCTTTAGTCCAGATGATACAGCATCCCTGGTTTCCAAAAAGAATTTCAAATTTAGATTCGTCTGACCACAGAACAGTTTTCCACTTAGCCACAGTCCATTTCAAATGAGCTTTGGCCCAGAGGAGACGTTGGTCATTCTGGATCATGTTCAAATATGGCTTCTTCTTTGAATGATACAGTTTTAACTGGCATCTTTGGATGGCATGGCGAATTGTGTTTACCGACAATGTTTTCTGGAAATATTCCTGAGTCCATTTAGTGATTTCCATTACAGAATCATGCCTGTTTGTGATGCAGTGCCGCTTAAAGTCCCAAAGATCATGGGCATCCAGTGTGGTTTTTCGGCCTTGTCTCCTACGCACAGAGATTTCTCCAGATTCTCTGAATCTTTTGATTATATTATGTACTGTAGATGATGATATTTTCATCCTCCTTGCAATTTTATACTGAGGAACTTTTTTCTGAAATTACTTCACCATTTGTCGATGCAGTATTGGGGGATTGGTGATCCTCTGCCCATCTTTACTTCTGAGGGACACTGCAACTCTAAGATGCTCTTTTTATACCCAGTCATGTTACTGACCTGTTGCCAATTGACCTAATTATTTGCAAATTGTTCCTCCAGCTGTTGGATTTTTGTACCACTAACTTTTCCAACCTCCTATTGCCCTGTCCCCTCTTTTTTGAGACGTGTTTCTGTCATGAAATTCAAAATGAGGCAATATTTTTCATGAAATAGCAAAATGTCTCACTTTAAACATTTGATATGTTTTATATGTTCTGTTGTGAATAAAATATGAGTTTATGAGATTTCTATATCATTGCATTCTGTTTTTATTTACAATTTGCACAATGTCCCAACTTTTTTGGAATTGGGGTTGTAATTCATTGCAAAAATAATGAATTGGTCGTGTTGTTCCTCTTATAATCCTCTGAAGGTTTTCATGGTGGAATAACCAACAGAACTCTGCTAACATTGATACTACATTTTCAGCAATAACATCTAACATCTCTCTATTTAAGTGATGTCCTTGTGGAACCTTTCTCCATGCTCATCAGAGATGTCTCCCATGTTCTCAGGGAAAAAAATCCAAATGAGAGTGTTGGAAATGTATTTTTAAAATCATGTTATACCCAAGTGTTAGGTAGGTAGAGAAACTCCTCCACTAGTTCCTTATAGTTTTCTGCCTTTGTACTCCCAAGAAAATTGTGGCACATGCTTTCAAATGCCTCTCAAATTCTTTTTCAACTTCGCACAGCTTGGATTTGAAGCTTGCACCCTTGAAAAACTCCTGGATTTCAGTGGTCGGCACAGGTGACCGATAAACCATAAAAGGTTTACTGGAAGCTAATGATATCAGCTAACTGCTAACGTTTATTAACTTCAGTTTTGTTTTTGGTTTTGAAATTCCTAAAAACATACCTAAAAAGCTAAACTTTGAACCTGCTTAACATTGAAGTCACAAATGTTAGACTAAAGTGTTTACATGGGGATATTTAAGACTAAACCAATTGGGTATTGTTGGATTCTGTACAGTTTCCAGAATAAATCTTTGTTGAAATTTTCTTTCTATGATATTCTGTTTGCAAGATTTTTGTCGGAGAAGCCCTATTTCACAAATGACCCATGCTGACATTTTGCCCTCAGTGAAGCTGCTTGGGGACTACAAACACGATGCTGTTTACCTAGATAAGGGTCTCAGCTCTTTATTAGTGTATAGCTCTGTCAATCAGAACCCGGAAAATACAACTGGGAGCATGTATCACAAAGTAGGCTTTCTTGCTTAGCTGGATAACTTGTTGGATTTAAGCTAGTCTGGGATAAATGTAAAGTGAATAAAGTCCATTTAAACTAGGGTACCTTAAATCTGACAAATTATCCGACTAAGCAAGAAATCTTGCTTTGTCATACAGGTCCCTGTTCTCCACTTAGTTTGGGGTACCCCAGTTTAAATGGACTTAATCTGTTCACTTACATTTGACCCTAACCCTACCTTAAATCCAACAAGTTATTGACCGATCACGTCTTGTGTTTACACAGAGTCAGCCAACAGCGTGCCAGATAGACTGTTGCAGACACACTCACAACAGACAGGTACAAATGTGCATGATTTTCAGATGTTTTTGACTAATAAATTTTATTCTTTATTTATTATGGTTTATTTTTAAGTTAGTGCAAATGCTAATCGGCTTTGCTAATTAGCAGTTAGTGGAACCCTGCCCACCACCACCTCAGGGATGTGAACCTGAGTGCAGCCATGTGGGGGGGTGATACCTCAGCACCACACTAATCCAAATGACCAGTGTGAGGTTTTTCCCAGTAGCTGGAGTGCCAATCCTGCCACCAACCCCCAAGTTATTCCCTGTAAGTTGGAGGACCATCTTATAGGGCTGGATGTAGATTAACATCATAGCCAGGATGAAGCAATTGCGGGTTAAGTACCTTGCTCAAGGGCCCAACGGAGTAGAATCACTCTGGGCATTCACGGGATTTGAACCAGCAACCTTCCACTTTCTGGCACAGATCCCTAGCCTCAGAGCCACCACTCCATCTCACATTAATGTGAAGTTGGCACAAAAATATTTTCTTGCTATATATTAACGGAGGCTTCACAATGTTTTTGAATTTCTCTCTTCTATGAGGCCATAGTTTTCTTCTGTGGTGGCTATGTTCCAAGAGTAGTCCGAATACTGAATTTACTTAAGCAAATTTTTCATATTTTCATACGTCTCCTTCATTCTTACCGAGTAGGCTAAAAAAACAGAATGGTGTTTATTCGCATTGTGGGACAAAACGTCCTTCAAATTTGCTCATTGAACTTCCTTCAAACTTGCTGTATCTCCGCTGATACAGTGAGGAAGGAACCTGGAGTTCTTCTAGTAGCCCTTGGGGGTTGTTGCAGTGAGCTAATCTCTGTTCTTCCAAAATAAGCTTGAAAACTGAGACTCCCTACTTTTGGAAGAAAGACACTTTTTGGAACTTATGACAGAAAACAAACATCACTTGTTAAAAATGGCATTTTTCCCTAAATCCAGTATGTCTCAGAAATGTTCTGTGGTAGTGACATTCTAATTTCAGAAACCGATTCAGCACACCAAAATCAGCACAATGTTTTTTGTGTGGGAGTGTTTTTGTGCAAAAACAGTGTGCAGGTGTGTTTGTGGGGGGGAGTCCTGAGCAAGATATTTCTAGAAGGCTAATGCTCCTGATTGCTCACTTATGCCTTTTAGTGGCCTTTTCTCAACCTGGTCACTCATTTGTGCCTCCTAGTGATCTTCGCTGCACCTGGTCTCTCCCTTGTGCCCTCTAGTGGCTTTGACTGCACCTTTCCAAAGATGTAACATGGGTCTTGAAACACTGGAATTTTGGCATAACCTAACAGAGGTGTTGTTGTTACAGCTGCTGTTACCTCTGGTCTACTGGCTTTTTCTTAACACTGACTCTGAGTATGTGCAACATAAGTGGCTGTATGTATGATGCTGTTCTTGTAATGCTTTTTTCTAAATATGTTTCACGGTGTTGTGGTTGGACAGAAAAGCACATTTACTCATAGATTCTTCAACATGAAATGCTCCACTGAGCACCTCATTCCTTCCGAGAATCGTCAGATTGCACAACCAGTAAATCACTCTGGGCGCATGTGTAATACTACTGTCACAAACTGCCAGGCACAGGTGAAGGGAGACAGGGATGTGACTCTGAGTACATAAGAATTAATGGAAAAAGGCATGGAACAGATGACAAAGGAGTAGATTAAGACAATAATGGTGGCAAGGAAGACATGGACACCCCAATCACTCCCGCCGCTGTCAATACCAACAGCACCGACAACGACAACAAATCCTCCACTGGTGAGCCAGGCAGGAGGGAGCCCTTACAACCCTTATATATAACCCTTATACATTAAGGGAAGAACATAGGTGCAATCAGGGTAGGGCAATTTTCAATTAAGACACCATAGGGAAACACAATTGCTAGGCCCGACAACTACCATTTTTTTCAAATATCTATTGAGTGCTTTATTTTCTGCAATAATTTGTTTTTTTTACCACAGTACTATACATATTTTCATGCTCACCCACTTATTACCACGTTAACTTTTTTATTTTGATATAGAAATTATTTAATGTAGCATGCAGTCACAATCAATTTCCCCTGGGACAATAAAAATATTCTGGTTCTATTAAAATCCCTTTAGTCGTGTTGGAGATTTTTTAAAGGACTTTACCATCGGAACAATCTTTGACTCAGCTTTATTGGTTCTATTCCCCCTTTTCTCTTCACATATCCCATCTTTCTCTCCATGAGACATACAGTATATACAGGTGAAAGAAAGTTTTGGGTCACAGTGCAAGATCAGACAGTGTTCAGCGTTGTTTTGGGTGCCAAACAATGACATCACTCTTCCAGCCATGGGATTTGATCTAGTGACCTTCTGATCTATTTATTATGGCAGAGTATTTACCCTGTTGGATTTCACTGCAAGTTATAGTCTGATTGTATACCTGCATGTGACAAAAACCTTTGAATCCTTGAATCTCAAGTGTAGAAGCCTAATCCCCTGAGGTACGATGGATTACCTAAAACATCATCCATACCATAAAGGATCACATTCAATATATTCCAGGAAGCACAAAGCAAGGGAAATTTTGGATAGCATACCATACATTTACACGCTACAGGAAACGTAGTCACTATTTCAGCTTACTGCATGCATTTGGACTGCTGGTGGAAACTAGCAGAAATATAAGAATAGCATGTAAATTTCACATGGCATGGCGTTTGTACAATTCATAGTCCTGACCACTAACCCATTTTACTAACGTCAACTAAAACATGACTCATCATAAAAAGAAATTTTTAAAAACTTCAAGGTGCAAATTTACTGCTTGGTTGATTTAAGGTGTGTGTTTATATGGCAAATATAACAACATCCCACAATTATTTAGACTAGATTTATAAACACTGCCGGCGTTTTGAGGGCGAATATAAGTTCTATGTATTTATCCTGCATATGTTTATAAAGCCAAAAAACAAACTACATTTCCCTAGTTTGCATTAAAAGCGCCGGCTGATTACGCACTGTGGAGAGAAATCGAATGCCGAAGGGGGAGGGGAACCAGGGAAAACTGGTCGAGATGGAGCAAAGAAAACGAACATGCGCAGGAGGGTCTCATCCCACTGCATCGCTTTTTTTCTTTTTTTTTTTTGCAGCATCAGTACCGCGCTTCTATTGCATTCATTAGCTCAAGACGGAGCGCGCTGCGGAGCGACACTGCACCGTTTCGGAGGACACACAAACAGTGTAAGAGGGAGGATAGAAGGAGAAGAAAAGGACAAACGAGGCAGTTCACCGGGGATACAAAACCCCCAAAGAAACGCCTGAAAAAATAACATACGAGACGGACCCAAGGAAATTAATCAGTCAAGGCAGCAAAACCAAGCTATAATATATTATTGGCGAGGAACAAGGAAGCAATGAAGGATCGTACGCAGGAACTACGAAGTGTAAGCTTATATTTTTTTCGCAACCCATGTCCTCCTCCCCTAATACCAATATTTCCCCTCCTTTTCTCTGTCCTCCCAAATCTTCATTGCAATCTGGCATCGGCATCTTACATGAGCTGGTGGTTCACAGTATGACACAATTGCATGCATTGATATATAAACGGAGTGTAGAAAATCTCAATTCTGCGTTCCGGGCCATTTTACCGCTATGCGCTATGTGTTAATTTGTGTATTGTCACACACAGGCTACTGCATGCGCGATGGAAGTATTTATTGAGAAGATAGTTCAAGGTCCAAACATATGGGAATATATGTTCTGAACTGTATTACACGCAAATAAAAATCCACGTAGCCATCGCATTCCTTCGATTCTTGAAGATTAACAGTAGGGCATATACGGTACATATGTATGGGTGTGTGTATGTGTGTGTGTGTGTTTGTGTGTGTATATATATATATATATATATATATATATATATACATATATATATATATGCACACACACACGATAACCATTTCAGCGATTACATTTTTGTCTCTGACTGGATTGGGAGTGGGAAGGGGTCGACTACAGAAATGGAGGTGGTGGTGGTGGGGGGGTCACGTATTTAGATGGGTTTTGCTTTAGGCAGTATTCCATCGAGAGAGTACCCGGCTGTAGGAGTCTGTAGATCATGGAAATGGGTAGCGGCGGGGTAGCGCCTAGAAATATGTCTATTAATATATGAAGCAATATTAAATTGTGTCGTTGCATTTTTTTTTTTTTACAATAATAATTAAATTATGTTCTCGATACCAATTTCATGGCGGTCAAATGTACTGTGCTGCTGACGACTACATAATAATATAAGGCTTACATACGTGTTTTTATGCGGCTTTTAAAATGCCTTTCACAATGAAGTAAAACTAGCTAGTGAGTGAATATTATTGAGATTATTTAGGTTTTAGAGTAACTGAACAAAATTTAGTAAAATACTCCAGTGAAGTAAAACGCTCCAGTGATACGGCCTGTACTAAATCCTGTCATCCCTGCCATTGTGAAATGTCAGTATATGCTAATTATGATGTATGACTAGTGGCTAAAAAATAATCTAAAGATTGCAAACCTTGAGGATGGTATTTGATGTGCTTGGAACACAATAGCAGATTCAAGGCAATCAAACACTATGAGGTACTTGCTCTGATTCACTCACCGAGAAAAAAGGGAAAAGGGCCTTATGGAGCTTGCATGAGAAATTCAGCATGTAAGTAAACCTTTAGTATGACTTGGCAATTTTGCGCAAGCACAGTTTATTTTGTTTAACAAAGTGTGACTGCAGTACGCAATCATGGTAAAATAGCCAGAATAAGCAATAGTGATGGATCCAAAATGCTGATTCTTAAGAATTCAGGACAGGATGGCCAATAACATTTGTATTTGATTATCATTATTATAATTATTTCTCATTATTCAATATCCCTGGTGTCATAGTATTACAGTGTAAATGCCTTGGATGTTTGTTTAAGTCAAAAAGAAATTAGCCCACATTTACGGTATACATGTGCATGAGACGGCTTTTGACGACTGAGACGTGAGTGCGGATGTGCAATGCACCACGTATTCTCCTGCCTATTTCAGCCTCATTGATTATAAGAGGAGGCGGAGACTGATAAAAAAGAGGAATGGTTTCCAATAGAAGTAAAACAGATTCTATTAAAGTGGCGGTACATTAAAACGTTTATGTGAAATGTTGCAACAGAGTCTTTCAGAATTCTATTTTGTAGCAATAATGAACTTCCAAGTCTTATAGAAATAGCAAACCTATGTTAACACCAAATAACTATACTCTAAACTGTACTGAATAAAACTATACCCATAAGACAAAGCAAACCAATTTGTAAAATACAGGAAACCTCTGCTCTGTATCTGATTTTAAGTAGATTGCGTGGTATCACTACAGTTGTCTGTAATTCAGAAGTATTGTAGCTTTTGTATATATTTTATGTATTAACTTATAAGGGAAATCTGGCTTGTACATCAAGGTAAATGGATGAAGTGAAGTGTAGTCATAAACTGAAAATAATATTTTTAAAGCATACACACATTATGTAAACAAGCAAACAATTAAAACAGACATAGTTAAAGTAGTAGTAGTAGTAATTTATTATAATATAATAAAGCCTGCAGCACAATATAGATTCATTATGAATGAACAAGAATGCTGTTATACATCAGGGATAAATTCACATATTACATAATTTTTTCAATCACTGTTAAATTTTGTAACAGGTCTAAAAATGGAAACATCTGACTTTTGAAAGTAACATGCTACGCTCTCTATAAGAAAGTCACCAACTCCAGTGAGCTCGTCTAGCTCTCTGTCTGGTGGAACTTTCTGAATTACAATTGTTCATCATGGTGACTTTTTTTTGCAAGCCTCTGCGTGCTGGTTGGGGACTGATTGTTTTAGAAAATCTTTCGTTTTAAAATGCTGAAACCCAGTGTTCGTAAGATATGCATTTGTGGGATATTTCTATTATGTTACACTATATTACTTTTATAATATCCATCAACCATCCGTTTTCTGTACCGACTTGTCATTCAGGATCATGAGGTCAGGAGTCTATCCCATATGTTATAACCAATGTGCCAAGGCACCACCCAACAGTTATTATGTTCAGGAATGTGATTTTGACTGGTTTTCTTTAACACCCTTTAAAAAACATGTAGCATGTGATGGTCTTAAAGTTTAGGAATTACTGAGGAGGATGCTATTTTAAAAACAAAACAAATTCGATACACTAAGCAAAACATAATGAAAAATGTGAACTCTTTTATAATAACTGTCACATCACTTTATAACTAGATTATAAAATTAATGAATAAAGTGAACGAAATATAATGAATCTAGATGTTGTTTTACCTGTTTCTGTATGTTTTCTGTTTTTGTTAGTAAATATATACATTTAGTAAGCCAGATTATTTATAATTTATTTCCTCTGCAGCCATCTTGCATAATAGCTGAATTAGTGGTTTTTTTTTAGAATAAAAAAAAAATGTATATATAGATTATCCTGCCATGGTGGCTGAGTGGATGGCTCAGTGGCTCCACATCTCCAGGGCTGCCGGTGTGCTTCCTACCCCCTGTGTGTGTGGTTCTCACCTACAGTTCAAAAACATGCACTTGGGTGAGGTGCTGTCGTCTCATATTGCGTGTGATCCTACCGTGGGTGCCTGGTGCCCCCGCTTCCTGGAATAGGCTTCAGGCTTGCTGCCCCCATGTGCTAGATAAGATGATGGATAGATGGAACTTTAAAAACAACATGGCTGTCATGGTGGCCGATTTATTTAGCTTTATCACTATGAATTCAATATCTTGAATTTGTGAGAAAAATAATTCTCATGGTTATGCATAATTGTTGCATAGGGTAGCTTGGCTTCTATTGCAATCAGTTAGCTCGAGGGTATAACACTATTATATCGCCTGTCTATAATATACACATATTTTGTTTAATATACCTGGGATTATGATATTGCCTTCATTTTTGTATTAGTTTATACACAACATAAAATGTATGGATGGATTAAAATAATTCTGTAGATTGTTTTCTGGTTTCCGTTCACAATAAATAGGTATAGCACTAGTGAATTCCCATAGAAACACAAGGTACTGTTGAAAAAACTACAGACCAATTTTAAATGTCTTGGTGTACTGGTGATATTTAAAAGACAGGATTTCAAATGTGTACAGACCTTAAATCCAAAATCTAAATGTTACATGAAACACTCAAAATACATAAAAACTCTTGTATCCAGCGCTCAAATAATTGGCATGCTGAAGTAAATGTCACAGTTCCAAAATATCAGTGAGAAAATGAACATTTTGTAATAATATGTAATGACGGCAGTGTCGCAGTGTGTTAAAATAACAGTACAATAATCATTAACACGTGGATGTATAAACTGGTTAAAGAGTAAGAAACCTGTGTTTTTCAATTTTCAACATTCAACTGTCTGGGAAATTTAACTATCCAGCACTGCCTCAGTGTCGATGTTACTGGTTATGAGAACCTTTACTGTATCATCTATTTATGCAGTATTTCAAATATTCTAGTTTTATTAATTTTTGTTACTGAGAGTTGAGCAGCTCCTACTTAAAATTTGATGCTCCAAGCCAATCCTGTTGCTTATGTTAGATTACATTCTAATTTTAGAATGATATTAACTGTTGTATGTGGCTTCGATGATGATTACATATTTTGGTTAATGGTACGGTTAATCTATCACCTTCTCTAACCTCTAAAATTATAACTGCCATATTAAGATGCTTAAGCAGTTTACCGAAGCATCCAAAAGGTTTAGTAATCTAGTTTCAAAAACAATATTACAAGATGGAATATAGACACATTTATTTACAGTTATTTTGCTTCCATTGGTGTTCATTGCATTTTGTGTAATTTTTGTTGCAATTTTTTTTGTAGCAGGCTAAATTATGATTGGTTATCATCATAGGCGATATTATCAACATTTTGTTATGATGAGACAAAGGCTAGAACTATGACAAAGCAACACTGAGGGAATATGTACCGGTACCACAGACAAGTATCACATTCACATTCATCAGCTACAGCATATACAGTGACTGACAGAGTAACAGGGCAAGGGCAGACATGCACACTCAGTGTCCATTTTATTAGGGACACCTTGCCAGTACGGGGTTCAACCCCCTTTTGCCTTCAGAATTGGCTTAATAATGTGTGGCATAGATTCAACAAGGTGCCTGAAACATTCCTCAGAGACCTTGGTCCATGCTGACATGATAGCATCACGAAGTTGCTGCAGATTTGTTGGCTGCATTATCATGATTCAAATCTCCCATTCGGTCACATCCCAAAGGTGCTCTATTGGATTGAGATTAAATGACTGTGGAGCCCGTTAGTGCTTTCATACCACAGGAACATTTTTTTAGGAGCCAGCACCTTCTTCTGGAACCAGGAACTTTTGTCATGTTCACACCGCAGAAACTCGGTCTAATTGTAGCTCCTTGGAAGCAGTTCTGGAACCCATTATTAGTCCCTACTCCAGATTAGGTACTCATCATTTGAACACGGACTACTGGGGATGTGCTTACGGCGATAAACTTGCTCTTTGGTTGACCACAAGCACTGCATTTAACTTGGAAATTTGGCGGAAATGCAGGGAAAAAGGATAGAAGTATTCATTAATACATTTTTTGTTTGCATCTCCATATTTCTGCATTGGAAAATTTGATCGATAACCATCATGCTTTGTCTAATATTGGCAGTGCCAATTGTGAAACTTGCCAGCGCTTATTAGCAGGAAACCATTACATGTTTTTTTTTATTCTGTGGAAACTGAAAGATCGATCTGCTGGCCAGATTTAATAAGAATTATAAACATGTCGAGGGTCGTATAAATAAAATACCGTAATAGCCCGAATATAAGATAACCCCGATTATTAGACAACCCACACTTTTTGGCAAATGTTTTTGGAAAAACTTTTTGGAATACCAAATCGTACCTTGATAAAGAAAAATAATTTTATTTGCCAAGAACATATAATAAGTTAACCAGCAATCGGATTACAATAAGTGTATTAAACAGCAAACATTCTAAAAAGCAAATGTATTTTTTCGTGGGGGGTGGATAATGAATATTACAAACTCCACAACTCTTGAGGGGGTAGAATATTTTTGATACAGCACATCCACATGAAGAGGGTAAAAAAACATATTACAGAGAAAGGTTGAACCATATTAATAAATGATATGACAGCTCTTTTAAAATGAATCTTATCTTTGTTACTGTAACAGCCACTATCGCTTTACTACTAGCACAACCGTCAGGGACACACTCTAAACACACACATTGCAAGGAATGCTATCTCTCACGCATAGTGTTGTCAACTGTCCCTTATATTAAATCAAATCAGATCAAATTTATTTATAAAGCACTTTTTAAACAACATGAGCTGATCACAAAGTGCTGAACAAAAGGTAAATAACATAAAATCAACATAAAACATAAAACAGCCAGTAAACAATAACAGCATAAAGAAAGTGAAACCTGGAGTGATCACAGCGAGCTAAAAGCCAGTGAATAAAAATGCGTTTTAAGACGAGATTTAAAAACAGGCAGTGAAGGGGCCAATCGGACAGTTATAATACGGAATCGTCCCATACTGGAAGAACTGTTGCCTCCCATATCATATGGGGCGATCCCATATTATAATGGACAGGTCGCAATCCTGCTCACGCATGTGGCGTGACACTCACACTTTTTGACTCTCACGCTCGTGCAAGAAATCTTACTGCAAATCTATACTACAGTAAATCAAAACACTTGTTACAAAATATCGTATTTGGCACCATCTATTACCTTTTTTGTCTAGACCCCAAATATAAGTTGACACCCGCTTTTTTAGAAGAATTTTGATGAAAAAAGGTCTTATATTTTGTTCAACACGGTTTAAGTAAACGTTTTGATTGCGATCGATACCCCCATTAACTAATAAATAATTAACAAAATGACTTTTGGGGTGGCAGTGTAGTTTCATGTGAAATTATTTGTGAAGTTCAACCTACAAGCTTTTTCCATTTCTCATGCTTATTTAGCATAAAGGTCATATAAATAAAATGTAAGTAAAAGGCTGTGTCCCATTTTGATCGTGATTGTTCCATCTAATAGCTAACAAATAACTAACAAATTGACTTGCTTATCCTACCTTGTTCTGGGGTGCAAGTCTCATGTGAAATTATGTGTGAAGTTTAACCTATGAGCTTTTTGTGTCCTACCTTATTTAGCATAAGGTTCTCAGTACCTGTTGTGAGGTGTGAAAGTGACACATGAAAGTAGCGAGAAGCTAGAAAAGTTCCTGGTGGAGACAGCCCAGGAATGTGTGAAGAGGGACCAGGTTCCGGAACTTCGGTGTGAAAGCGCCTTATTTGAGTGCAGTGAACTCATCGTCATGTTCAAGAAACCAGTCGGAGATGATATGAGCTTTTTGACATTGTGCATCCTCCTGCTCTAAGTAGCTATTAGATGTTGGGTATACTGTGGGTATAAAGGTTTGAGTATGGTCAGGAACAATACTGAGGTAGGCTGTGGTTTTTAAACATTGCTCAATTGATACTAAGGGGCCTAAAGTGTGCCAAGAAAATTTCCCCTACACCGTTATTCCACCAGCCTGAATTGTTGATTCAAGGCAGGATGGATCCATGCTGTCATGTTGTTTATGGCAAAATTCTGACTCTACCATTTGAATATTGTAGCAGAAATAGAAATGCATCTGATCAGGCAACATTGTTCCCAACCATCCATTGTCCAGTTTTGGTTAGCCCGTGCAGACCTTAATCTCGGTTTCTTGTTCACAGCTGACAGGAGTGGCACTCAGTATGATCTTCTGCTGATGTAGCCCATCCGTTTCAAGGTTCAACATGTTATGCATTCAGAGATGCTCTCCTGCAAACCTTGGTTGTAACATGTGGTTATTTGAGTTACTGTTGCCTTTCTATCAGCTTGAACCAGTCTGGCCATTCTTCTTTGACCTCTGCCATCGAGGCATTTTCACCCAGGGAACTGCCACGCACTGGATGTTTTTTTCCAGCATAATGACTGTAAGTCCTAGAGATGGTTGTATGTGTAAATCTAGATCGGGAGTTTCTGAAATATTCATACTAACAACCATGCCATGTACAAAGTCACTTAAATCACCTTTCTTCCCCATTCTCGTGTGTGATGTGAACCTGAACTGAAGCTCCTGACCTGTTTCAGCATGATTATTTTTATACATTGTGCTGTTGACATATGATTGGCTGATTAGGTATTTGCTTCATTGAGCAGTTGAACAAGTGTATCTAATAAAGTGGCCAGTGACTGTGCATTCACTGGTAACAAAGGCTAGACAAGAAACAGGTGTGAGTTACAAACAATGAACCACTAGGGACTAGATGCTACACAAGAGAAAAGGAATAGAGGGCATAACTATAAAGCTGGATACAGGCAGTGTAAACCAGGAACAAGGACACTAAAAACAAGGACCAGCACTGAGTATATAAACACCAGGAATATAATTAACGATAAAAATCTTGGGGCACACAAACTCAAAATGTGTGAAGATGCCTTTGGTCAGCCTTGAATTCATAACAGCATGGGATACATGGTTAGCGACCACACACCATACCCATTCATCCATGTGATGGCCAGAGAAGCAAGTGTAGACAATAGGGACTGGGAGGTGCTAAACCCAAAAAAACAAAGTGGAAAGAATGGGATGGCCAGTGGCACCTGCTGGCCAAATGGGGAAACAACAGACAGGGGAATAAAGAAGGGACTGATCTTAACACATTCATTAGCTCCATCCATCCATCCATCCATCTATTAATCACTTATCTTGGTCAGGTCGCGTCAGGTCACATATTTCATTCAAATCATTGCATTTAAATGTTAGTTAATTGATGGGCTACATTTCTATAAATCTATTCTTCATAATCTTTTTGGGAAGAGCTTGGGAGAATTACACATAAATTATTCTGGATTTTTTACTTATGAATAATGGCATCGATGATTTCAAGAGATCCTTAATTACAGATCTTGTAATGTTCCTCTGAAGTTCTTCATTGCATTTACTGAGATGGCCTACGCAGTAGAATGGTGGCTTTTTTCAGTTTAATTTACTAAACTGAAAGTCTTTACTTTTCCCATATGTGGAAGCATCTAATATTTTTCCATATCTTCCTTTGTAAGGTGTGTGATCCAGGGCATAATATGATCATGAAGACAAACAAAAAATCATAGGTCTATGTTCAAGTTTAGCTTCATCTACCAATGGCAAAAGTTAACCTACACTTATTAAAAATTTTTATTTGACCGGAAATAAAGGTAAGCACAATGTCTAATATGTAACCAGACTTTGTATAAGCATTTAAATCAGCTATGCTAAGTTAAAAATGAAAGGCAAAATACTTTCCCAAAATCCATTAAACACGGGTGAAACGGAATTTTAATTAATTAACTAATTACGAGGGAAATCACTTTGTCTTCTTTATGGTCAGTTTGATAAATGTATTTCCTGGCCTTCAGGGAATACATATGGTTTTAGCAGCGGTCCACCAACTCTGCCACTGAGACAGATTGTCCCAGAACTGAGGCATTGCTGCATACTGATAGCAAAAAAAGGGCAGTTATGACACTTGACCCCATTAAGACGATAACTCAAAAAGTTGAGTTACTTGGCAAAACTTGGCAGAGGCATTATATGGGTGTTGAACTGAACTGATTAAAGCTTGAGACAGCTTGCCCCAAATTTAACACCACTTAGTGGCAGCAAATGGAAGGGTGATAGCAGACATTTGACCTGGTGAATGTATTCAGTCGATCTTTTTACAGGTGAGTGATTTTAAAAATGTGGATCATGTGGTTATTTTCTGAATATTCTATAGTAAAGTGTATATTGATTTTTGATTGCTAGCCTCCCTGTTTAACAAACTCTATCCATGGCAGTGAGGTAGCCAGTCGATGAGATGTATCGTGGAAAATTTGGTGAAATTTATTGGGGGAGAATTTAACTGTATAACTTTTGTTGGAGACATGGGGAGAGTGTGTAAGGTAGGCTAATAATGATTTCTTTTGACTGAGGTGTTTTCATTCGGTGAAATTTGTCATGTGACATGCTCCTTGGTCATCAGAAAATGGCACCTAGACCTCAAGCTTCACTCTCACACACACAGTTATATAATTGTATGTGTGTAATCTTCTTAATTGTAATGTATCGCATAAATCTGAGTAATTAATCACATATTCAGTAGAGTTATAATTTGTTAAAAATAACTTGTGATTATGTTCACCTATCAGAAAATTACTGCTGGTCAAATATATTAATACAATTAAGACAGCAGCTTGCTATTAACAATATATATATGTAACATACTGTATATATGTAACAATACAGACACTCCGCTACTTACGAACGTTGAACTTACGAACTTTCAGACATACGAATGAAGAGGACTGTAAGTCCAAATTGTGTTCACTGGGCTCCCGTTTCCTGACCGCAACATCAATTTTTTTTTTCTGCGCTCCAGTTCCGTCTAGTACAGGAGTCTTGAACTCCAGTCCTGGAGGCCAGGAGCCCTGCACAGTTTTTGGTTTTACCTCATTTAACACACCTGGATTAACTCCTTGTGCTAATTACCACACAGCTTTTGAGCTGAATGTTTGTGGTGGAACAGGGGAAGACCTAAGCTACAGGACCGGAGTTTGAGACCCCTGGCTTAGTACGACTTCTGGCCGCTACTCCCGCCATGCAGCAGCATAGCGTGCATACTCCCGGCATCCTAGTTCTTAGTACTTGCGTATGCCCTTAAAATGATGTTGAATAATGACTTACGAACATTTCAAGTTGCGAATGGCCGTTCGTGAGTAGAGGAGCGTCTGTACAAACTTACTGTATGTGAGTTCTATAACTATAACTTTGTTTAAGGGAAAGAATAAAAAAGTTACAGTACAATATAAAAATAAGGGGAAACAGTAGGGGAAAAATAAACTATAGATAGGGGTCGCATTCCTTCACTTATTAGGGGTGGGTGGAACACCAGTGTCACAGCCATTACTGGTGTGATTGTGCCCCACAATATGGATTTGCACGGTACCATAGACACCGTGAGAAGTCAACATCCTATTTATAAAAAAACATCTTATTTTTTTCAAAGCTTCAGTTGTAATCTGAGTACTTCTCCTTATATAGCATATGTAATGGGTTATTCTGCGTTGTATGAATTTTCTGTGAAACACGCCATGTCCCGATAACAAATTCACAAGTTCAAAATAATCAGATTTTGTGTAATTATACACAACAAACAAAAATAACTTGGTTACACACACACACACGTACACACATAGTAGCATTTTAGAAAGTAAGAACATAAGAACATAAGAACATAAGAAATTTACAAACGAGAGGAGGCCATTCGGCCCATCAAGCTCGTTTGGGG
>JAODKC010000048.1:7897162-7935785 GCA_026777985.1 Mormyrops attenuatus | reverse complement strand
AGGAAGACTATTCCATACTCCAACTACACGCTGTGTGAAGAAGTGCTTCCTTAAGTTCATTTTAAAATGTTCTCCCAAAGTAAAGCATATTTGCTAAATCAGCATATATATGCGCTGCTGCCTTCATAGGATAAAAGACACAACTGCCCAGTTAACACTAGAACTGGCTGTTTCCCATGAACTCCGATGAACTCTGGTCAAACTCCTTTAACCGCCAAGCAAGACGTACCACGGTGTATGCAGCCCTTTTGTTTGCGCTAATGTGCCTAATACCCTCAACCAAAACGCCATAATGATCCTAAACAGGGTGGGTGATTTGTCGTGAAATCATAAAGTTGACAAGTTTTCAAACGCAGTATGTTTTTTATAACATGCTGGATAAATGGACATAGTTTATTGGTGATTTCATGTCTGTCAAGTTTACGTTTTTAACAACTGTACAAAGTAATGTTATATTTTATTAAAATCAACTCAGGTGAAACAAAAAATGTACGTTTACAGGTACACCAGGAAATCTTATGGCTCTCTATATTATTCAATTATAAACCTTAAAGCGTTGGAGTAGTTTGCAAATCTTACGGACTATTTACATGGTAATAAAACTGTTACATGTATATATATATATATTGCATAAAGGGACAGGACATATTCCTCCTTTCAAAACTGAGAAAAGGTAATACTGTGATATAATACTGTCCCCGCCCAAAAAGTAAAAAGTACCGTGATAGTAATTTTTTGTCATATCGCCCACCCCTACTACTCATACATAGACATGAACAATAATTGCAATTTTTATATGCAGTGAGGCAGAATAGTTGTTATTGAGACTTCATAATCTGTACATGGGTTTTAGATCAAAATTTCTGTGTAATTTACATTTTTAATTAATTAAAGATTAAAGAAGTGGCAGAAGAGACAAGAATGTTTCTATGTACTTATGTTTTCTTTTAATCTCGGGTAGCGTCTCAAGGATAACCTGAAGTTACCTGGATTATTTCATTTTTAAAAATGGCCAAAAAATAGGATAAAAATATAATTTGCAATTGTTATTTTATTGAAGGCTTGTACCTTAAAATCTTAAGATCTTTAATGTTATAAAGTATACTTTCAGTGGCAGTCAGGCTTTAAGATTTTAGATCAATCATGCAGTCGGAATTAAGTAGTGTTTTAGTCTGTCTGTTGAGCACATCCACATGTACATGTGGTATACACCAATAATCGCCAAGGTTTGTGATTAAAAAAAGTTGTTTAACATTCCTGCTTATAACACAGTACCCTCTCTTATTTATTGTCATCTGTTCATTGAGGATTTTTGTCTTGAAATTCAGCTTGTACTTAAACTTGTGATGCAGAGAGTATTCAAGTTTAATAGTTTAACAAATATTAACATATGGGTTATTGTCATGAACTGAAATGTTATTTTGAAATACAGTGTTCACATGTTTTTTGTGTAGAACAACTGACAGTTTAACTTTTTAGGTATTTAACATTATGTCATTTGTTTCTCTGATTTTATGATTTTTTTCCAAAAATATAAAAAATTCAGTGCCACAAAAATAGTTAAATGTCAGGTAGCAACAGGAGAAGGATGACCCAAATGCAGGCTGTTTTATTTCTGGAAACTGGCAGGGTAGCACTTGCGGACAGAGAACAATAACTGAACAGGGAGCACAGGACTAAGAAACACACATATACATGACTAACAAAGGAGTAAACACAAGGCAGCTGTGGCTGGTTAACAAGAGGGCAGGAACAAGAGGTAAGACTAACAAGCTTCAGGTGCAACTGATTAGCAGCCACTCCGAAGGGACACGCAGGGAGCAGACAAGCAGGGTGGGGTTGGGCATGACAGTATCCCCCCCCCAAAGACGCACACTCTGGTAGCGCCAAGCAAGCTGGGGAGGCGACCCGAGGAATCGGACGAGAGGACATGCACATGAGGCCAGAACATGGGGCAGGACCTGGAACGCTGGACAGGGTCGGACTCCAGCCATGCAGACTCTCAAGACTGAAGACCTGAGGAGACAAAACAGAACCAAGGACAGAGACGGGACGTTACTTGAATCAGAGGACAGACAGAAGCAGGACAAGGGACTGCAGGGACAACAGGTTGGACAGACAAGAAGACAGAGACAAGACAGACAGGTGGAGGAACTACAGGAACATGGGCAGAAGTGCGGACCATAGGGGAATCCAGTCAGGGCAAGACAACAGAATAAGGTGCAGACCAGGATGAGCCAGGGTAAAGGGGCAGACACTGAGGAGAATGAGCTAGGCCAGACCGGGGCTTCTGAAGTGCCTCAGAGTGCCGGGCGTCTGTCCCAAGACCAGGATCCCCTGACGTGTAGGGGGGCTAGTGGGATCTGGTGGCATTGAGGGAAGTGTAGAGCTGGAGGGTGTTGAGGGGCCCATAGGACCAGGACACGAATCGGGACAGACACAGGTTGGTGTCTTGAAGTCTGCAGAAAGAAGACTGATGTCAGGGTAGGAACCAGGGCAGGACAGTCTGGGTAGGCACCAGGGCAGGACAGTCTGGAACAGGCGGACCCTGAGGGGCCTACAAGGAACTGGACGTGACCCGGCTGGCACGGACAATGGGTCCCCATCTCCCTTTTTGGTAGGCAGACTCAGCACACTCCCTTTTTGGACCCCCCTTGACATCGGCGGCCCCTCTTGTGCCTGGCATCGATGCATCGTGGGGACTTGTTGGGGGCCCACAAAGTGGAACTCAGGGCAATACCCAGAGGGTCCCACACAAGCTCCTACTCTAAGCTTGATTCTTCTGAGATGGGAGCGACTGACATGGCGGTCACTGAGTGGTTGGTTGCTGGCGTGTCTGGAGCAGGGCTTGTGGCGGCCAGCAGAAGAAGCCGATAGTGCAGCACTTGTGGGATGCTGCCGAGCAGGCGGGTGCCGTCAGGGTGATGATGGCCTCAGGTGAGTAGGCAGAAGCTGGCGCGGGGGCGGCCACCAGCTAGCAGCTGCCCAGGTTACAGCTGCAGGCAGGTAAAAGCAGTCTGGGCGATGGCCACAGGCACGTGAGCCGAGTCAAGCACACTGATTGGGGCCAGAACTTCAGGCGGTGGGCACGGCACAGCAGGAACCTTGGGAAATGAACCAGGAACAGTAGGAACCTCAGGCACCGAGAAAGGCACAGCAGGGATTTTGGGCCGTGAGCAAGGCAAAAGCCGGGCCGTGGTTTCATCGGGGCCTGGTGCTAGAGGAGCCACAGCTTTGGCTGGGTTCAATGCGAGTGGAGCTGTGGCTTCGGCTGGGCCAGATGCTAGCAGTGCCACGGTGGCCTCATCAGGTCTAGATTCTTCTGGAGTGGTGGCAGCGGCGAAGGTCTCACCTGCACCAATGTTCGAGCACAGGAGTGGTTCAGTCTTTAGGGGGCTGAATGCAGGCAGAACAGGCAAAGCAGACTTTTCAGGGTAGAGCACCAGCGAAGTGGCGGAGAGCTCATCCGGACTGGGCGCTAGCGAAGCATCAGAGAGCTTACCCTGGCTGGGTGTTAATGGGGAGGCAACAGCCTCTGTTGAGTAGGGTGCTTGTGAGGCAACAGGAAGCTCTTCTCGGCATCACCTGGATTGGACACAGAAATCTCCTTCTCCTTCCTCGTTTCGTGTTTGTGATTGGCCCGTCCTCCAGATGTGACTCTCCAGCAGGAGGCATAGGGGGAAGAGGTTTGGGCACTGAGGGGGATAGACTGCACACTAGCCTATTTGCTTCTGGACAGGTCTGGAAGAGGGGGTTGTCAGCCGGCTTCCAGTATAGCTCCTGGAGGGTAAAGAGCTTGGTTGCGGAGACGGGCGAGGTACAAGCAGTTTAACTTGGTGAGGATGCCGTGAGCTGGGCAGCATCACATTGCTCTGAGGTGGCGGGCAGAGCTGACTCCGGGAACCTGGAGTCAGTAAATGTAAGGTTGGGGACATCCTCATCGGAGCCAGTCATCCGTTTTCAGAGCTAGTCCTCTTCAGAGATCAGCTGGTCTCCAAACCAAATCAATGATACCCTGGGCTCTGCCTGGTTGTCGCCGGATGCTGGGTTGAAAAGAGGAGCATCATCAGGACACAGGTCAGGCGAACATATCTGGGGTGGGATTGGCAGATCCAAAGTACAGACACTGGGTCGTTTGGAGGGTTCAGTCATTCTGTCATGTAGCAACAGAAGAAGGACGACCCAAATGCAGTCTTTCTGTAAGGAAACCCCTCGCAGGGGTGTTTTATTGCATGAAACTGGCAGGGTAGCACACGTGGACAGAGAACAATGACTGAACAGGGAGCACAGGACTGAGACACTCATATACATGACTAACAAAGGTGTAAACGCAAGGCAGAGGTAAGACAAACAAGCTTCAGGTGCGGATGATTAGCAGCCACGCACAAGGGAAACACAGGGAGCAGACAAGCAGGGCGGGGCTGGGCATGACATTAAATTGTTCAGCTTTATTGCATGTAATCCTCAATAAACAATCAATTTGTATGATAAGATATATATTTCTGCTCAGTTTTTCAGTTTTGTAATTTGTTCTCATCTCAGTGCCTCTTGCCCTGGATTTGATGAAATACTTTTGTTTATCGCATAAATAAATGGTAACATAACAAAACTGATTAACTACCACAGAGGTGCAATTGAGAGTATTGACACTGAATTTGTATAATCCAAGAGAAAATTAATATGTTATAATGAGTTTGGGATAATGACCGATGTACTTCCCTTTGTGTTAATTCTACATACGGGGTTCAAAGTATCAGGAGTTCAAAGCAGACTCAAGGCACAGACACACCGATAACCATTGCCCAGTATCCTGTTAGCCAATGTCCAGTCTTTGGAAAACTTGACAATATCCAGGCAAGGATAAAGTACGAGAATGACATCAGAGACTGTAACATCTTTTGTGTCACTGATACATGACTCACCTCATCAGCACCAGACTATGCAATTCATCCTGCTGATTTCCTCTCTCTTCATTGCATGGACAGAAAGAATCCAGCAAAAAAAGGGGGTGATGATTGTCTTATGGTGAATAACAACTAGTGCAACAATAAGAATATTGTCTTATCAAGGTCCAGGATGCCTAACCTAGAACTCCTGATGAGTCAATTTTATCTTTCCTGCGAGTTCATGTCAACTATCAGCACCACCATGTACATTCCAGCTCAAGTGTACACAGTCTGAACAGTACAAGACATTCAACAACAAGCACCTGAATGAACACAGGACGCAACTTTAATCATAGCCGAGGACTTCAATAGGCCTAACCTAAGAAAGGTAATGCCTAACTTCTGTCAACACATGACATGTACCACTAAAGGAGAAAGGACATTGGGCCATTGTTACTCTTTATTAAGAAGGGTACCAAGTTCAGCCGATTCATCTGCTCGGCAAGTCAGACCACAATGCCCAATTCTTCATGCCAGAAACAAGAAGCTTCACTAACCAAAGAAATTGTGTGTTGGACAGCCAAGAGGTCACTCTCCATGATGTGCTGAGTGACGGCGATTGGGGCATATTCTGGCGCAGCTCAAATGATGACCAAGGCATGTTTATGGAAGCTGTGCTTGGTTTCATCAGCAAATGAATAGATGACATTATACCAAAATTACCTTAAAAACATACCAAAACCAGAAACTGTGGATAGACAAAACCATCCAGGATGCCATAAACACATGCACTGCTGCCTATAACACAGGACTTGTGTCTGGAAATATGGATAATTACAAAGCCTTCTCCTATAGACGGCATGTGGCTCAGTGGGCTAAGCCTCTGGCTAATGATAGGACGGTTGCTGGTTCAAGCCTGGCATTGGTAGGATAGTCATATCTGTGGGGCCTTAACCCCTTGTTCCATGGGTGCTCTTTTGGGTGGCTGCCCTTCGCTGCCAAGCTTATATACCTATCTGTGTGTCACGGAGAGCAAGATGGGGTAGGCAAAAAGAGAATTTCCCCACACCGATCAATAAAAGTATCAACCTGCAGGACCCCATGCATCACTTCTGTCCAGGTAAAAATAAAATGACTGTTTGACTTTAAGAATCGCAGTCGATTCACTGGTCACTGATTGAATATTCAAATCATTGACTTTCAGGGGTCAGCCCATACATACAGACGTGGACAAATTTGTTGGTGCCCTTCCACAAAAAACACAACTATCTCTGAAATAACTTGAAACTGAAAAAAGTTTAATTGCATCCCTTATTGTTTATTCAGTATTTAACACAAATCAGACTTTGCTTCTGATTATTGATTCAGTTGAATGTTTTCTATAGTTAAACAACTGAAAATGGCATGGACAAAAAAATATATATAATTTTTGTGGCACCACCTTTTGGAGTAATGACTGCCAACAAGTGATCTCTGTACTTCACAATGAGATGTCTGCGTTTGCCAACAGGTAGTTTGGCCCACACTTCCAGACTGCTCAAGCTGTCTCAGGTTTGAAGGGTAGCATCTCCACACTGCAGTTTCCAGATCTTTCCATAGATGTTCAATAGGATTAAGATCTGGGCTCCTGGAGGGCCATTTAAGAATAGTCCAATGATTTATTTTCTCAGCCATTCTTGAGTTTTCGTTTATTATCCTGTTGGAGGACCCAAGACCTGCAACTGAGGCTGAGCTTTCTGACACTGGGCAGTATGTTTCACTCCAGGATGCCTTGGTAATCTTGAGACTTCACTGTGCCAGATGCAGCAAAGCAGCCCCAAAACAAAACTGAGCCCTCCCCATGTTTCACAGTAGGTATGGTGTTCTTGTCTTTTAAAGCTTCATTTTTCCTTCTGCAAACATTGAGCTGATGTGACTGGCCAAAAAGCTCCAGTTTTTTCAGTCCAACTGACGTTCTCCCAGAATCTTTGGGGCTTGTCAACATGCATTTTAGTGAATTCCACTCTGGCTTCTTTATGTTTTTCTGTCAATAGTGGAGCCCTCCTGTTTCTTCTTCCATGGAGCCCATTATTGTTCAAAATGCGATGGATGTTGTGATCAGAAAGTGACGTACCTTGACCTTGGAGCTCAGCTTGAATGGTTTCGGATGGCTTCCTTGGCTCTTTTTCTACCATCTGCACTATCCTTCTGATCAACCTGGGCTTGCATTTCCTCTTGCGTCCACATCCTGGGAGGTTGGTTACAGTCTCATGAACATTATACTTTTTAATAATATTGGCAACTGTGGTCACAGGAACATGAAGCTCCTTGGAGATGATCTTATAGCCTTTACCTTTAACATGGTTATCTATAATCATCTTTCTGAGCTCCTCAGACAGCTTTCTACTTTGCTTTCTCTGGTCCATGTTCAGTGTGGTGCACACCATGATACCAAACAACACAGTAGCATGTTCTTTCCCTTTAAACAGGCTGAATGGCTGATGAAAAGCTTGAAGACACCTGTGATACTAATTAAGGTTAAACACTTAGTTTGAAACATGACTATTTGCAAAGATAAATAGTCTCTTTAGGGGTACCAACAAATCTGTAGATACTATTTTAGCATATCTTTGTAAAATAAACAACAAATTATTTTTTATTTTATTGGTTTACTCTAGTGCCCTGCGATGGGCTGGCCCCCCATCCTGGGTTGTTCCCCGCCTCGTGCCCATAGTTTCCGGGATAGGCTCCGGACTCCCCGCGACCCACTGGGATAAGTGGTTTGGACAATGGATGGCTGGATGGATGGTTTACTCTATCGCATACTAAAGGCATGCATTAGACAGTTGCTTTTAATTGAATTACTTTTCAGAAGAAATGAAGCATAGCTGTAAGGGTACCAACAAATTTGTCCATGTCTGTATGCATATACTGTATAAAACACCCTACATTTGGACGTTGATGGAATGAAGCTACTTTTTGTAAAAAAAGAGCAGCTTCATTCACTGATGGTCCTTTTATTGTGATGTGCGTGCAGTCAACAGCACTGACAACGTTCGGAAAGCTGGACATTGCTGCAGATTGTGATGTAATGTTTGCCCGGACATCCACACTAGGGTAACTTCATATACGGTCTTGACCAACCACATCTAATAATGGTCTTGGATATCCCTGATCTGTCAGCCAGTTCCTGCTGTTATGCTCCTGTCACCAAAATCCAAGTGTTGTTAGTACTTAAAGATGAACAAGAAGAGCATGATTTCATAATGTAGGTCGTTCAAGAGCCGGGGCCAATTCATCCACAATTCCATCAGCATCACTCTTGGCAGTCTGAAATGGCTGATAAGCCACAAAACATTATTGGAAAAATAATCATTATGATCTCTAAATACTGGCTTCCTTTGTATTTGGCTGCACACAACATCCTCTAACAAAGGTAAATATGGCATGATGATGCTGCTTTTGACTTTCATACAGGCCTTTTTATATATGCGGGTACCATATGTTGGTGCCTACTTATTTTAACTTCTCAGTACGCACACCTCTAACTTAGATTCTATGCAATAAATATATTTGTATATATGAAGTCATTCATTTAAAACAGCAGAACAAATGCTGAATGTTAGTTGTCAGATATAATAAAAATGTTTCTGTATTTACTAACACACAAATTTCACAAAGCACTAAAACCAACTGAGATGCATATTTCTATCTGAACTATAGATGTCGCTTTTTTCCTCCATTCGTTTGTATGACAGCTCTGGATCATTTGTAAATGTGCAAACTTTCATATAAATGTATGCACGAATGTTTCTCATCTTTTTCATTCATACTGTATGAACCCTTTATAAATGAACACTCAGGTTCCATGGCTGGATGAATCAAAGGGGAAATCCTAGAAGTGAAGCTAAACATGAGCATGGTGAACCCAGGTCTCTTATGTACACTTCCAGGATTTTAGCATAATAATAACAATAGCAACATCAGCAATAATAATAGTCCAATACAATGTGGAATTGCATTTGCATTTGTACGACTTTCAGTCGGAAAGGAAAGCACTACACAAACTACAACCCAATATAGTCTTGGCGAGAAACACTACTTGCATGCACAAAACAGCTATCCTAGGGCATTTTTCCACCATATCAGGTACTGAACTTTTGGTACTTAAAGTACCAAAGGTATGGTACATCAAGGTGTTGGTTTTCCACTGACGTAGAAACTGGTACCAGCGTCGAATGACCTCACAGCGCGACGCGGGGTATTTTGTACTGAAATCGAAAAATAACTGTAGTATATTATAGGGCCGGATGATGTGCAATATTAATACCAACATTGCCTGTTATGCACATCCAATTCTTACATGGCTAGTCAGCTATATTAAAATGAGGCTTTTTCTTACTTCTTACTCTGTCATAGGCAAAAAAATAGCAAACTTTGCATTTTGAATTATTATTCCTTTTATAGATTCTTATGTTTAAAAATCAGTTTAAGGTTTACCTCTGCTGCTTGTGCATGAACATTATATACATTCTCATAGACAGTCATAATCATTTTCATCCTTGCTGTTTAAATTACTTGAATACGGGTTTGTAAGAAATTTAGGAACCCTTTTTTGTTTAAATGCCCCAATATTTATTACAACAAAATCACATTGCTATATTAATAACAAAATCACATCGCTAGGACAATACTCTATATACGAGCTGTATTAGTATATTCAAAAAAAAAATATGTTTTAATTTCTTGTTATGCCATACCGATGTTTTTGTCGTATATGTTCTTATGACCAAATTGCATTTTTTTTTACTTCGTTTATTATTATTTTCCAAGCTTGCAACTGCTTTCAAGGCGGCGTTTGTATTGTGTTTCAGCAGCAGGCTATTTGCATAACAAATTGACAAAGAAGGGTGTTTCAAGTCCATTCCAAAGTACCGAAGTACCAAAGAAATACCCCAGCTGGTTTGGCACCCTAAGTACTGGAACTTTTGGTACTGGTATTAGACCAGAAGTCAATGGAAAAACGAAAGTACCAAATGTACCGTACCAAAAGTACGGAACTTGGTGTGTTGGAAAAGTCCCCCAAGTGATCAAAACTGATGTCTGATTTGTGAACGAATCTTTCCTTTGAAGGGATTCTTTTCAGTGAATCGGTTGAACCAGTTTTCAAGTCTAAAAGAATTTTACTTTTTTTGGAACATCCATGCATTGCACAGGTTAAAGTCTGAGATTCTGAAAGTCTAAATGTATTTGACAAATTATCATATAAAACACACATAGCACCTTTGTAAATTCACTTAAATTTGCTTTTCATAGACTCCCTGTAGTCATGTTGCCTTTAGTGTCCCTCCACATACCATCATTTGTTGTATTTGTGCTGTGCTCATGCCCGGTCTCATGGTGGCTGTGGCTCACTACTCCTGACTCTCAGCAATCGATAAGTTAGTGAGTTTGGCACATTTGGTTTAAGGTTTCCAAGCAAGTTGCCAAGGCGTTGGATTGGCTGATTGATTAGCTGAATAGATGTTTCTTTGCAGCGGCGTGGCGGGCTGCCACAGAGAAACATCACCAGCAGGAAGTAGTTTGACATTCAAAATATAGATGCTTGTAATTAAGATAATTGCAATAAATATTGATAAATAGTTTTGCAGCCACTGCTTATTCTGTGTTCGGCATTTCAGTTGGTCAACATCTATTTTCTTCTATTTGTGTAGCAGATTGAACCCATATTCTTTGTGCGCAGGGAAAATGGTTGGGCATTATTACATAATAAAAATCAGTTATTTGTTGTGCGATTAAAATTGCCATAGGAAAGATTTTTCTTCAAATGAAAGGTTTCTCTAGATTGGCAGATCTGAGTCAGATCTCCTTGGCCCATTTGCTAACCAAAATTCCTGCAAGAAACATTACAGAAGGCATATCTATTTCAGATAGCATTAAATCTCATCATCAGTGGTAGTTAACACCATGCTTGCTAATAATATTACCTGGCATATATATGGGGAAATAGTCTTTTCTCTGTGCCCCAACTTTAATTTAATTCCTCATTTTTTTATTTTGTTGAAACAGCAGACTGTGTATGGAGTGTCATAGTAGGGTACAGGATCTGTTTCCCTTCTACAGATTGCCGTTCATAAACACACATTTTAAATGAAATTTTGTTATGCAAACTTATTAGTAACCCTACTTAAACACAATAATTATTATGAGTACATTTAATGCAGTATAAGTATTTATTAGGGCCGTGAATTGATAAAAAAAAATAATGACACAGCTTTCTGTGATTAATCATGATTAATTCACCTAATATTAAAATGTATAATCAATCCCTTAATTAATGTAGAAATAACACAAGGTGGACTATACTGGTCGTTGTCATGAACTCATTACTATAACATATAATTTTTCTCTAACTTTTAGACAGACTCAGATTGTACAACTTTATTGTCTAAACTGTCGATATTGCCTCTGGGGTAATTACTTAATTTTATCATATTTAGTTCAATTAAATTTTATTTGTATAGCACATTTTCACAACATTATATTGTCTCAAAGTGCTTTACATTATCCTTGCCCAAAGCCCCCAGTGAGCAAGCCAGAGGCGACAGTAGCAAGGAAAAACTCCCTAGAAGGAATTAACCTTGGGAGGAGCCAGACTCAAAGGGGGAGCCCATTCTCCAGTAGTCGGCAGAGGAAGTCAAATGAACAAGATGGCAAAATCCTAATTTACACTGTCTCAGTGGGGAGGGCAGGTGATGACACACAGGTATATTACCATTTATTTCTTTAATAAAATTATGTCATCAAATCCAAAAGTCTTACTGAGATGAGAAAAAAATGACAAAACAAAAAATTGATCAACAACATACATCTTATCATACAAATTGATTGTTATTGTGGGATACATGCAAAAACATTGAAACATTGAAGTACTTTATATAGTTCTATGTTACTGGTTATTGGTTACCTATTTGCAGAAATCGCAAAAATTCTCACCTTCGTATTTTTATATTATTTTAATTGGTTAACTTAATATTGTAATGTACAGATTATGAATTTGCAAGAAAAATACTACTTGAAAGCAAGTACAAGCTGAATTCCAGTGCTTTCAAAAAGGCTTGACAAACCACAAAGATGGAAATAAGAAAAGAGGATGATGTCTTATATGTTGGGATGTTAAATGATTTTTTTTTTAATCACACACCTTGGTGTTTAATGGCATATACCACATGTACATATAATCCCATGTACTCAACAGGCGGATTGAAACACTACTTAATCCTGATGGAGTAATTGATCTAATATCTTAAACCTATTTAGCAAATGACTCTAGAAACAGAAGCTGGACAACCACTGAAAGTATTCTTTATGACAGGAATGATCTTAAGATTGTAAGGTATGAGCCTTCAATAAAATAAAACAAATGTTACAATTAATGAGATTTTAAGGGTCGTATGGTGGTACAGTAGTTAGTACTGTTGTCTTACTCCTCTGGAACCAGGGTTCGAATCCCCACCTTGGTTACATGTCTGTGTAGTTTGCATGTTCTCCCAGTGTCATGATTTCCCCAGGGTACTCCAGTTTCCCCCCAAAAAAGTTGCTGAAGTTAACTGGAGTTACCAAATTGCCCACAGGTGTGAGTGTGCCCAGGAATAGGTTGGTGCCCCATCCTGGGTTGTTCCTTGCCTTGCGTCCATATTAGCCCCAGAACCACCCCAACCCTGAATAGGACAAGTGGCTGCAGGAAATGGATGGACGGTATTTTTATTCTTTGTTTGCTTCTGTCTGGCAATTTTTTTAAATGAAACAAATCAGAGAAGATCAGCGTCTCTGTGAACCAATGAAGGGTTCTTGTAAACCTCTTTCCTAGTTTTTGTAACTATAAATGTAGTCCACTGAAAATACGGAAATGATCCTGGTGCAAGATTCATAGGACTGGAAATCTATCTAAGGTGTTCCCCCGCCTTGTCACCCATGTTTCCTAGAACAGGCTCCAAGCTAACACTGTAACCCTGCAAAAGTGGTTGGAATATGGAGAGATGAATGCAACTATTGAATTTTGGGACAACCGCATATGTTCATCCATCCATTATCTATACCTGTTGTAGTTATGCAGTATTGCAGGGACAATTAAATATATTCATGGATTTAAATTAAATGAATTTTCATATCTCCTGGTAATTAAATTATGGTCATTCTAAGTATCACTGAAGTTTGGCACATTTTTTTTTTCTCTCTAGGTATTGCTTAATTTAGTGTTACGTTAGATACACACATTGTTGAACTGTTATTGAAACATATGCAAAACTGAAATTTTAAGGAAAATTAAATGCTCATATTACAGATCTAGGTTTCGAATTAGTTTATGCCAACTAACATCACAAAATAAATAGGGGTGCATCGATACTGAAACTAGTATTGGTATTGTATCTGACACAGTACTCATATTCTCCTACTGTACTTGTTCAGGTGACATTGTGCTGATTCCAATAACCGTTACCACGTGTTGACATATCATCAATATTAATAAGCAAAATAAATGGGACTGCAAAATGTGTGGGAGTACTTCAATATTATATTCATTATTATCTTCAGTATTACCAGTATTAGCAGTATCCAGTTCATACTGATTCTGTGTTTTCTGTAGCTGGTACTAAGATTTGTGATTCCTTTATTTCGCAAGTAACAGATTAATGTCAAATTCTGCTTATTTACCATCTTTCTAAATAAAGTGAATTTTTTGATTCTCTGAATTTCTTAAGTTTCTGCCTCAATGATGTTCTCATTATCAGAATACTTCCACGCTTATGGCTCTGGGAATTCCCTGAAGATTAAATTTTGAAGCTTGATTGTTTTAATCTGATGGAAAATGTTACTTTTCCTACCCAAAACACAAAATAATAAATAGAATCTAATAAATATCATCCATAAATATGAAAATTCACTGCAGCGTCTTTGGAGGAAATCAAGCGATACTGTACATCTCATGCCTTTCAGTGACTTTCATTATACAGCAGCTTGCAAGAAATATTCTTTAATCATTAAATCATCATAAATCAGTTTCTCAATCCAGTATCACTATAGATCTCTTTTGTTTTCATTGAAAAGTATAAATACGTAATTTTAAAGGATAAAATTCTCCAAAATTCTACAAAAAAACATTCTTTTAGTTAAAATGATGCAGTAGATTTTCCTGCCACCCACTCCAGCTTGCCTCTTTCAAGTGTCACCAAAGTGTCCTCTATAACTAAAGGCTGGCCACATCTCCTTTAGACCCCATTCCCCACTCAGTGTATTACAATTCACAAACTGATAAGGATCACCAAATCTTATGAGACTGGAGAAATCCCATATCTGTTCAGAACAGCTGCTTTTCAGTCTTCCCTTCATTGCCAAGGTACTCGAAAATATTTTGTCTCACATGAACTTCTATAATGTGAGTGACCCTCATCCCCTTCAGTCCTTGTCCTTCTTGATCTCCAAGCAGCTTTTGGCACAAATAAAATAATATTTTATTTTGGCACAGTAAATAATAATGCCGCATTGCAAATGATAAGGCACTATAATAGTTTACAAAATATAGCTCTGAAGTGGTTTTTCTTCATTCTATTGCAGAACATTGATCAGAAATATTTGCTGTCACATGTAATGTCATCCATGGTGCACTGTGGAGACCGATTCTTTTTCTCAAATACATGCTTTTTCTAGACCACATAATCTGTCATTGGAATATTCATTTTTGTAGCTATGCAAATGGCACAGTACAGCACACCACCAAATGATGACTTCACTGTCATGGAGATCCTAAGGCACAGGTGTCAGACTCCAGTCCTGGGGGGCCAGAGCCCTGCACATTTTTGGGTTTCCCTTCATTTAACACACCTGATTCAACTTCTTGTGCTAATTACCACATAACTGTTGAGCTGAATCATTTGTGGTGGAACAGGGAAAGAACTAAGCTACACGGGGCTCCGGCCCTCCAGGACTGCAATTTGACACCCCTGTCCTAAGCTATTGTTTGAAGAAATCTGGAGTTATGGATGTACCACCGTAACTTCCTTATCCTCAACAGTGCCAAAACTGAAGCCATATTTATTACCCCAAACCAAATACTTTCTCCCATTCTGCTTTCCCAGCACTTTCACAGAGTTTTAACAGCTTCTGCAGTTTGTTATCAATATCTGCAGATATCAGCAATCACTGCCTTCAATTACAATACTTGAGCTAAATATTAGGTTCTGTAATAACCTATATGATCAGTTTCATTGTTAGTGTGATGACTTTGGGAAATGGCTAGCTGCATTGCTATCCAGTATAAAATATGTCTAATGTAAAATCTCACAAATTAGGGCCCAGTAAAATCTATTTTTCCCCCAATTTTTTTCATATTTCTCTTAATCTGTTCCATAATTTTTTAAACCATTTCTACCTACTAATGGGACACCAGGCCACACCTACAGGAACTTTTATGACATCCCATTTTAAATCCATAGCGTCAACATAGAGTAGGTTCTCCCTTTGCAGCTATAACAGCTGCCACTCTTATAACAAGGCTTTCCACAAGATTTTGAGGTGCGTCTATGGGAATTTTCACTCATTCATCCAGAAGAACATTTATGAGGTCAGACACAGATGGTGGACATGAAGGCCTGGCTCGCAATTTCCATTCTAGTTCATCTCAATGGTGTTCAATGGGGTTAAGGTCAGCGCTCTTTGTGGGCCAGTCAAGTTCTTCCATACCAAACTCATCCAACCATGTCTTTATGGACATTGCATTGTGCACTGGGGCACAGTGATGCAGGAATGGAAAAGGACATTCCCCAAACTCTTTCAAAGTTGGAAGCATATAATTGTCCAATATGTCCTGGTATGCTGACACATTAATAGTTCCCTTCACTGGAACTAAGGGTTTATGTTGTTCCTAAACGCTTCCACTCTGCAATATTACCACTTACAGTTGACCGTTGGGATATCTAGTAGGGACGAAATTTCATGAGCTGACTTATTGCAAAGGTGGCATCCTATGACAGTACCATGCTTGAGAATGACCCATTCTTTCACAATGTTTGTAAACCTGACTGCATGGCTAGGTGCTTGATTTTATACACTTGTGCCAATGGGTCTGAATGAAACACCTGAATTAAACGATTAAGAGGTAAAAGTCCCCATACTATTGTTCATATAGTGTAGTTGTTCAAATGGCAAATGAATCATTTCATCATTCAAGGATCGTTCGTTTATTCACTTAAATCACTTGCCATAGAACACGAATCAGATAAAATCACATTCATGGATAACACGTTTAAAAACTTTTGGAAGTATTGATAGATTACAGTACTCTTACATAATTAGGTATTGTGTTATTGTTGAAGTGCTGGTACAGTGCACAACATTATCTTATCTGATCACGTGTTTTGCTTTTTTCTGCATTCTGATTTGCATGTTGGAATTGTGTGTAAATTGTAATAGCATTCAGAAGATCAAGAATTTACCTCCCTATAAACTACTAAACTTTAATTATGGATGAAGGAAATATTCTGTAGAATGGTTGGCTTTTGTTTCTAGCATGTTATTATTTCTTTTTTGTTATGTTGATCTAGCTTTTTACCTATTTCTTTCTGTAGGAATATAGGCTGAATTACACTTGCTTTCTGTATTCCTATTTTAGGCTAAGGACAGTGATGATGATGAGGAAGTTGTCCACGTTGACCGGGACCATTTTATGGATGAATTTTTTGAACAGGTGAGTGAAACATTCATAGTACTATATCCACAAACAGGGTTAGTCCTGTTACCTCAAACTTACAGAGTTACCCGGATGCTGCCCGAGCCTATCTAAGTGCATGTTGAAATCAAACAATTCGTATTGACTGCTAATTTAATAAAGCTAGCTGTTTTACAGTAAAAGTGAAGCAGTGTTAAGTGCCTGTAGCAGATAATCTGATCCACAGTTCGTCTAGCCTATTTTTTTCTCAATACTTATTTAAGCTGCTGCACAATAACTTTCTGCTGCTCCCTGTACCACCTTCCTCTGTACACTGCAGTGATGACTTTATTATCTATTAGTGTATGAAGTTGCAAGATTCAGTTTTTTGGCTGTTAGCATGAAGATTTACCTAATAATGCCTGTATGTGGACTGTACACTACAGCTGTAGACCGTAGGCTTGTGTATAAAATACAGTGATATGCCAATTTTCATGTCCTATATATCGCAAGGAGCATGATAATCAGCCGAGTTACGCTAAAACATCTTTTACTCTTAGGAAACAAAACTTAGTCAGCCCTGCGTTTTATAATGATTTTCTAGTATACGTTTAAAAAAATCAGTCTAAAATTTAGTGGCACTGCTTTTGCATAAGCTCTACTTGTGTTCTCCGAGTCATTCATAATACTTCTGTTTTTGCGGTTGTACTCACTCATAGTCAGATCGGTGCACTTCTGAGAAATATTACAGAAAAGCTCACTGGTATATGGGTCAGTAAGACAGAATGGTTGGCCAGCAATTCAAAAATCTACCAAAAACCTGTTTTAAACGCATACATCAGGTTTGTTAAGATGTGCATTTCATATCCATGTTGCTTTCATGTCATTTGCAATAACATGTGCACCATTTTTTACAAGAGGTAAAACTGAATGCGCCTGAAATAGTTAAACACTGTAACCACATAAGAATGAGATATTAAATATTTTATCCACATGGAATGTATGTAAGTGCACTCAAAAACAATAACTTCATTTTAAAGTGTCACATAAAAACATATTTTATTAGGATTGTCTCTAAATTAAAATCGTATATGTTATTGCAATATTGAGAGAGACATACAGCATGGTGAAAACACTTGTGTTTTTTAAATAATCTTTGACATATTATTTTAAGAACACATTACAGTGCAATAGGGGATTATATTTTATTCCACATTATTTTTCCTATATATTATCATCATATTTCAATTATCATATGTGGATGAAAAATACTAGTTACACCAATTGACAAGAACCAGTTACACCACCTCGGATTGTTGCTTTTACAGTCAAAGGCCATTGGTTAATGAAGATATTGACACTGAAAATCAAGCATGTGTCATGGATACTGGATGGGAGACATGATCCATATGCAGGCTGTTAAATTTAAGGAGACTTTATTTCAGAACAAAACTTACAAAATGACTATAAGCAAAAGGACAATAAGGGGTCAAAATAAGAGGCATGGCAGTTAGGAGGGGCTAGGACTGACAAAAACACATGGTGAGGTAGGGCGAACCGCAACCAAGAACACTAGCACTGACACTGACAAACCAAGAGTTGGAACTAACGGGGAGCACAAACACTAACATTGACACATTAGGATAGGGACTAGGGAACGAGACTGGATTGCCAGCGACATCTTCTGGCCAAACTGGGACATGGCAGACATGGTAGGAACAGATCCTGACGACATGACAATCAACAAGGTCAAGTGAACTTGTTTTATTTTATATCAGTGTATAAAAAACATCTAGTGACAAGAATATTGAATATATATCTTCCATTGTGATTTCAGTTAAGAAAAATATGTAGCAACAACAATTCAGGGTAAAAACATCTGTCCGTCTGTCTGTTTCTGTCAGTATCTATGTGTTTGTCTGTCTGTGTGTCTGTCCATTTGTTTGCTTACTTATGATTAAGATTAGGGCTGGGTAGGGGTTAATTTTGTTATTGTTGGGATTAGGGTTTGGCCCATACAAATGAATGGACAGTCCCCACAAAGATATAAGTACAGGTCTGTGTGTCTGTATCTGTGTGTGTGTCTGTGTCTGGTTCTGTGTGTGTCCATATGTTTTTGTCTGTGTGAGGCCCTGTTTACACTTGGTTTTAAAATGCGTATTGGGCAATAAGATGGCATGTGGACAGCAAGTGTAAGTGTAAACGACAGTCAATATGTATTTTGATCTGATCACTCAAACCACTCACCCAGGTGGTCTGGGACGCATTTTGCCACATCTTTTGTAGTGTAGTTAGACTACGCATTACTGGACATCTCATTAAGTGTTATAGTTATTAGCCCATTTATTCTAGCCTAATAACTGATGCATCCCCAACAAGGATGTCATAGGAAAATACCTCATCAATGCAGGACACAGTGCATTGATGCTCAACAAAGACTAATGTAACTTATGTAAGGACCATTTGACCTTGCAGAAGTGATGTAGTCTTAACAAAATCTGAACACAAGTTGTCGGCTGGACACCTTGGCAATGCATGATAGACACAGATGTAAATGGCGATGTGTCTCAGCTGTCCACTTGTGAGCCGATCGTCCCCCACGATGTGATAAAAGCCTGTTATTTTGACGCCGTGGGGACCATTTTCAGGTCCTCACAAGGATCTGTGAATGCAATCAAAAGACTAAAGATGCCAAAAGTCTCATATTTTGTTTGGTTACTTCTGGTTAAGGTTGGGGCTGGGTAGGGGTTAAAATCATCATGTTAGGATTAGAGCTTCAATTTAAAATCATATTTGACAAGCATTATCATGGACACCTATGTAAGCACATGGCCTTGGTGTAAATATTTAAAACATAATTTTCCAAGTAAATACTCATTTTCATAATTGTGATGAATTGTTATCTGATTTTTTAAAGAGCGATACTAACCTTCTAACATTTAAGGTCATCAGGGGTTTGTCTATGATATTATTTCCTGTCACATAGATTTCTTGCACAATATAAACGAAATTGCTCCTTGAATGGTCATTATATCACCATGACGCTAAAGGAAGTCGACCTAATAACATAAATCTTCAAATTAATTATAATATTCAGAACAATGGTGTTCTATTACTTTTCTGTTCTAGCCCATTCAGCCACACAGCAGCCCAGGCAGCAGAGAAACACACTAGGAATTAAACAATTCCAAAGCTGGGAACTGTCGGGAAAAGGGAATGGCCAGCAACATCTGCTGGTCAAACAGATCAAACACTTAATGAGATGTCCAGTAATGCGTAGTTTAAGCAATGGACAATGGGGGACAATGCACACTACTTGCTTTTCAGATTATGTAATTTTTATAGATCTTTATTAATAACTGTACAGTGTCCATTCACCAGCAGCTATTGAATAGTAAATAATCAAAATTATTGTGCTCTACAAAGTCATTTTAAAACCAAGGGATGTTTAGGAGTTGCTATCAGCTGAACATGCTGAACCAATACCTCATTACAGCCTCTTTTCATACAGTAGATATACTGTAGATAATGACAAGATTTAGTACACATAGTGAAAAGGTTCGAAACGCGAAAATGATCGGTATGCATCTCTGCCAATGGACATCAAAGTTCTGTGATTAAAAACTGCCTAGCTTGCTTTTTGAAAGATTTTATACCAAGAAGACTGAATATCAGATATGCAGCTAATTTGACTCAGTCACAGGATTCTCAGGGACAAGCCATTTCAAGAGTCTAGGAAAGCTCATTTGTTACGTCAGGCAATATACTGACTTCTGTTTGAGATCCGGGATCCGGAAACCTAACCTGCTCCTGAGCAGTTTCACTCTGTGGCTTGAGTTACTAAGAAGGGAACCAGCATTGTAATATCTAAAAGCCTGAGTTACCGCTACTTATCCTCAAAGTTATCCAACTAAGCAAGCAATCCAATTTTGTGATACAGGCCCGGGGGATGCAGGAAGGACAAATTAAGAGGGAAAAGAACTGGCCTAAACATAGGGAACACTTGGCTAAATCTAACAAATAACACTGACACAGTCAGAAATACCACATGGGAACATAAATGGGAGTCCTAGGTTGAGATAGTCAAGGGGAAGGCTGAAACATGGAGGGAAAGTGGTAAAGAGACCCAAGAACGAATGGAGGAGGTGCGGTGGAGTCGACACTAGTGCCAGAAAGGGCGGACCCCTGCGGGAATTGGAGCTACTGGCACCTCTAGGTTCCATGATGCACCAGTAGGGGTTGGTGCGCCAGTCTGGAGGGAATCTGGGAGTCTATGCCCCCAGCAACTCTGCCAGGACACAACAAGCTGACCCCATCATTTCCAATGGGATCTGTAGGTCCTTTCACACCATAAGAACTTTTCAGAAACTAGAACCGTTTTCCAGAATCAAGAACTTTGGTCTTATTCACACTACAGGAATTCGGCCCCTATTGTAGTTCCTTGGACACAGTTCAATAACCCTTTTAAAATACCTACTCCAGACTGTGTGTGATGCTGTCTGACTAGGAACCAACGCAATCCTCATAGTCAGCCCGGTCAGTGCCTGTGGTCTCAGTGAAGTCACCCAAGACCAGAGGAGTGTCACCTCGTGAGCACCTATCAACCACTAAGTGAAATTAAAAATAAAATGTCTTGCTCATCAAGACATCATTCACCACGTCAGAGCATACACTGAGACAACAGAGAAGACACCCAGAGAGTGCCTTAGCCTGAGTCTCATAATACGTTTGTTGAATGGAGTGACATCAGATACCCTCGGAAGGAGTCGATCTACCACAGCAGCTACTCCCTGAGTATGGCAGCCATTAGAGCAACACACCTCCAAAGATCTGACCACTCCCTGGTCTGCATACCTCAGAAAGTGCTGCCACTGAAATATTTATGAAGCTCCTCTGACAGCACAGGAAGATGGTCATCATGTCGGAGAGACAAGATGTTCCACACACCTACCGGGACGGACCGCCTCAGATTAGGACCCGAGTGCTGCTGTGCAGCAGGCAGTGCCTCAGCACCACACCAGTCCCAATACCCAACAGGCCTGACCCCATTGGCTCCCTGGCGGTTTTAAATCTTCCAAGGACTTTCCTCCATCCCTTTCATGATATGTGCAGCCTTCATGTGGGTGGCTTCAGCATAGCTACTCCCAAGACAGCAGCAAAGAGTCCTGTCCGCTTTGTCCGAGCTGTGTGAAGTTTTTTGTGGTGGCTGGAGTGCCAGTCGCACCACCAACCCGCAAATTTTTCCTGCAAGTTGGAGGATCGCTCGCAGGGCCGGCTGCAGTTTAACATCATACCCAGGATAAATACCCAAAACAATAAGAACAACCAAGTTGTTTTGTTAGGCTATTTGTTAGATATGTGTTAGTTATTGGAGGGGAGTGTTTTGTTATCAAAACAAGACACAGCCTTTTATTTTATTTACACAACCCGCAACATGTTTGTATTTCATTATTATATCTGGCTGGCAGATTGATCTTTTGGTTTCACGGAATAAAAATCAGTCTAACTTAGTCTGCTAGTAAGTTCTGGCAAGTTTCATCAATGGCACTGGCGATATCAGACAAAAGTATATTTTTATTGATCTAATTTTCCAATGCAGAAATACAGAGCCACAGTCAAAAATGTATTCACTAAATGTAACCGAAGTACAAAAATAATTCCATCTGTTCAATTTTGGCTGTGCTAATTATATCTCTTTTCTCCACACTTCTGCGCAACTTCCAAGTTAGCCGTGGTATTTATGGTCAACCAATCAGCATGCTATCATTGTAAGCACCTACCCAGTAGTCCTTTTTCAAAAAAAGTACCTAGTCTGGAGTAGGTATTAAAAAGGGCTCCGCAACTGCCTCTGAGGAGCTACAATCAGGTTGAACTCCTGCAGTGTGAATGTGCCTAAAGCATGTATTTAAAAAAAAAATCACTTGAGAAGTGATTCGCAGTCCTAGCAGGTTGCGAAATTTATCATGGAATTTAATTGTGCAGCTTCACAGACTCAAATTTGGTAAACTAGACCTGATCAATGTCTGACGGTATGACAATATGAGAAATTAGACACTGCCAAAGCCTAGGGTATGGAGGCTAGAGATAGAGACTGGGCGTGTGGAAAGAGTAGCTATCAGATGATGAGAGGGGGTGATGGGGCAACACATTGTTGTCATGCTGACAGCTTCTAATAACTTAGCTCTTTTTAAAATGCTTAAGCTTATGCCTAAGCTAAAACTATGGTATAAATTGTGTAAAAAATGCCTAGAAGGTTGGAGAATTTTGTGTCAAATAAAATGACTAGATTAGTGCTGTTAAAGTTAATGCATTAATGCTTGTGATTAATCTGGAAACCTTAACGCGCTATTTTGTTTTTATTACAAATTAATCTTCTGGAGTTGGCGATCCTGCCCGTGGGATAAAACAGTAATCTTGCCAAATTGCTTTTGTCATAGACACATAAAAAACACAGCCAGAAAAACTGAACAGTCTCATTTTTAAATATATAGGTAGAAACTACAAATATAAATTACAAAATGTCACTTGTTTTCTAATTTTGATTGCTACTGTAAAAAATTGTCTGGAACAAAAAAGAAAAAATATATATGCAAACTGTTGGTAACTGTGTTGTTCTTTTGGCATGTTTCACTACCTTTATAAGACCTTTTTGCAAGTATAAGACTACAAAGCGATCGTTTTATTTAACTTATGTTTTTCAAAATACATGTCGCAAAATAGCTTAACATAGTATGGATTCCATTTGCTGAAAATAAAATGTTTTGCATAAAATATTAACCTTTGCACTTAAAACACTACTACAATTCACATAAATGGTGTAACTTACCTGTTCCCTTTTCATTCAAAAATGGAAGGAACGAAGTTGCGACACAAAATTATACAATAAAAGCAGAGTGGGAGCACATTTCCCAAAAGCATATTTTAGCAGCTTTCACATTTGGAACCATGCAACTGAATGGTTTCAACTATCAAAACCAAGATGTTATTTTAAAATAATGTGTGATTCCTTTTACCAGTTTGTCATGCTTTTCTTTGTTCCAAGACCACACGTGTATTTGTTTCATCTTCCAGAACATACAAGCAAATACTATCATTTGAAACTAGGGATTAATCATGATTAATCACAGCCTGTTATTGTGATTAACTTTATTATTTTTAAATTGGTTGACACAACTATGCCTTTTTTTTTAAATGAGGTATTTTTCTTGTGATGCAATAGGCTTTGATTTTAATGATTTCCTTGTTAACATTTGGATGTTATGTGTGTCCATGCCATTCAAATATTGGGTAATGGTAATGATAAAATGCCATTAAATGGTTTCTTGAAATGACTCAAGCCGCAGTTAATTGTTTAGTCATGTTATTTTTAGAATGTGTATCAAAAGGAAGGCACAGTACTTCCAACTGTACACCTCTACATTTAATGGGGCAATTCTGGTCAATTTAAGCGACACCATGATGGCTCAGTGATTTCCCAGCCCCAAGAGGTCATGGTAGGTTGGTGAAATATATCACAGAGCATTAATTTCATGAAAACTCAATCAAATCAAATCAATACATGCATTTGATACCAGCAACATTGATATTAACCACAAATCAAATGTAATTTAATTAACAAGTGCAGTACATATTACACTGCTACCCTATACTGGATAGAGTAGCTGGATGGATGGATGGATGGTGCAAATCTCTTTTTTATAGAGGACAAATGAAAAATGCCTGCTGTCAGTTGCCTTGATCTGTGTTAAAAAAATTGAAAATGTTATTTAATGGGAAGCATAAGATTACATATTAGTAACGTGTGTAGCTGTTTCCATTTATAGTTTCAAAGACAAAATATTTGGTTTCACAAAATATGTGTCTGTCAGGCTTAAATCTGATCTGTCAGATCTTTTTGACCACATCACACTGAAGTGCTTTCTTGCATAAGATTGTGTAGTTGTTGTTCATTTGTGGGCAACAAATTCCAAGTTCAAAGCTTGTTTCCTCATAGCACTACCAGGTGGTTTATTGGGGCCTACTTGTGCAAATAGCCAGACTTCTGTCATATCAATGGTCAGTGAGTTATACCTGTTCATGAGAAAGGAATAATTACTGTATAAACTACTCTCAAGGACAGTAGGGTTCTTCAATATTGTTGAAGGTTGACTTATAATGTAATTAATTGTTTACCTTTTGTGTAATGTGTGACTACTCAGGTGGAAGAGATTCGAGGCTGCATAGAGAAGCTTTCCGAGGATGTGGAACAAGTAAAAAAGCAGCACAGTGCCATCCTTGCGGCACCCAACCCTGATGAAAGTGAGTAAGAAGCACTATGAACTTCAAGAACAACAGCTTCACAAATCCGTAAATCAAACGAACAGGGTGTTTTTTTTATACATAGGTTTCGTTTTCCCCATAAAACACCAGTTATTTGTGAAAAATCTTGGCCAGACTCTAGCAGCACATGTTTCATTTTCATTGCTGGTCACTGCTGTGTATTTGACACAAACAATACAGAACTAGAGTCTGGCTTCTTTGGATCTTTAGAGGTCTTCAATTCTGCAATGTTACAAGACAACTCTATATTTATCCAGTTCAGAATCAGAAAGGACTTAAGTGTGGAGATGTCAACACAAAGGGTTATGTAGCGGTGCTGGGCCAGATGTGCAGTGCCCTGTGGTGGGCTGGCATCACATCCAGGGTGTTCCCTGTCTTGTGTACAGTAACACCTGGGATAGGCTCCCCCTCTGCCCCCTCTGGCAGCAAATAAGAGGCTTAGGAAAAGAGGGTGCAGGCATACACTCCTTGAGAGGTGCAGTAAGGGAAACAAGGGGGAAAAAATGCCAGAAGGGTCAAAGGGTGGCAGTCATTTCAGGGTGGTCATCCTAAGCCGCCAAGCATGATGCACATGGGTGGGCTTAAAGTGAAGGACAGAGAGGCACCCACCCAGATAACAGTGCATGAGGAAAAGGCCATCTGCATTCCGGCGGGCCACATGCAGTGCTCCATTATAAAATAAAAACAAAAGTCTTGGTGGGTGAGGAAATAACAGGTCACTCCAAAATTTTGGAAATTTGGTGATTGAGGAGTCCCAAAACCCATCATGATGGTCCAAAAACTTCCCTGCTGTATCTTATCAACCTCTTCATTGACCACCCATAGTTGTTTCACAGTTTTCAGTAGGGCTAGAGGGCAATCCCAGGACATGCCTTGATGTCGTGCTGGATGAGGTGGGTACAACCTGGGGGTCTGGAGAACACATCCTGGACACTGTCGATGATCTCCCACAGTTTTGGTGCTGTGGTGGTATGAGGCCCCAAACTCTTTGCCCAAAGAGGAGTTTGAACTGGATTAATCCTGTGGAGACTTGGGGAATTTCCTGGATTGTGAAGAGCACAGAAGGAAACATGTCCTGGTTTTTGACCATCCTTGTCAATGACATGTCTGAGCATCTGTCTGAGCATCTGGTTGAGATGTTCATGAAGGCCATTTGTCTGCAGGTGGAAAGGGATTATGTTGGGTCTCCCAAGGTTCCTTGTGATAGTGAAAGTCTGGTCCTTATTTTGGCTGCAGGTCCTGAGTATGTTGTGGCAGTTGTCTGTTCTGCCTTCTCTTAGGAGTGTGAGCATGACAAAGAATCTTGATCAGCAATTCTATAAATGGAAAGATTTTCATTTTTTTCCAGATGCGATCATAACGCGCGAAAAAAAAGTTATGGTTTGAAACAAATATACACTACAGTTCAAAAGTCTGGAATCACTGAGAATTTTCATAAAAATTTTCTTTCAATTGAAATAAAATAACAAATATCAGAAATATAATCTAGACATTGGCAATGTTGTAAATGGCAATTATACTACTGCTAACAGCTGCTTTTTCGTGAATATCTATATAGGAATACAAAACTCAGTTTTCATCAATCATCACTCCTGTGTGCCAATGGCACATTGACCTAATCCTAAATTATCATGCTAAAAGGCTAATTCTTCATTAGAAATCCATTGTGTAGACTGTTGTGCTGTTTAGGGAAGCAGTAAAACTGGCCTTCTTTGGACTGTTTGAGTGTCTGTAGCGTGAGCATTTGTGGGATCAATTACTGTCTCAAACAGGCCAAACAATGAGCTTTCTTCAGAAACTTGTCAGTCTAATGTTGTTTTGAAAAATGAAGGTTATTCCATGCAAGCAATTGCCAAGAAACTGAAGATTTGTTACAAAGGTGTGCTCACTTCACCGAACAGCACAAACTGGCTCAAACTAGGATAGAAAGAGAAGTGGGAGGCCCCATTGCACAACTGTGCAGGAGGATCAATATGTCAGAGTATCTAGTTTGAGAAACAGACATCTCTCAGGACTTCAGCTGGCAGCTTTGTTAAATTGTACCCGCTAAACACCAATCTCATCTTCAACAGTGAAGAGGCGACTTCAGGAAATTGGCCTTCTAGGCAAAGAAAAAGTCATACCTGATACTGCAGAGTAGAAGGAAAAAGTTTAAATGGGCAAAAGAACATATTGGTCAGGGCAGTGTGCGAAATACTCGTCAATATTCGGGGGGGGGTCTCCATCTCCCTATTGTTGCGCAATACCAATCTTGAGACCCCCTTAAAATTTTGCTTTTGAGGCTTTCGTGGGGTCTCATAGGTGAATCGGGGGTGTCGGACCCCCCCGGACCCCCTTGTATTTCGCACACTGGGTCAGAGGATGACTGGAAAGAAGTGTTATGGACAGTGGAGTACTGCTTAACGCTGACTATAAAGCATGGGGGAAGAAATGTGATGGTCTGGGGGTGCTTTGGTGTTGATATAGTAGAAAATTTGCACAGGGTAAATGGAATGTTAAACAAGGAAGGCTATCATTCCTGTGGATGGTGCATGAATGGAGCCAGTTTCATCCTACAATAGAACAGTGATCTGAAACGCAGTTCCAAATTATGCAAGAAGTATTTAGAAAAGAAGGATTCAGCTGGTATCCTGTCTGTGATGGATTGACCACTGCAGTCAAAGGACCTCAACCGTATTAAGCTGTTGTGGGAGCAGCTGGACTGTGTGGTGCGAAAAAGTCTCCATTAAGCCAATCTAACTTGTGTGAGCTGCTTCTGGAAGCATGGGGTGAAATTTCTACTGATTACCTCAGCAAAATCAGACCTAGAATGCCAAAGGTCACCAAAGCTGTATTTGCTGCACAAAGAGGGTATTTTGATTAAAGCAATGTTTGGTGCACAAAATTGGTATTTCAAGCAAAAATCATAATTTCTGACCTTAATGTATTGATTATGTTTTTAATAATTTTACAGCTTTGAAGTGAATACATGTTTGTATTTTCAGGGTTCCTATCCCCATCAAAACATGCACTTTCTCTAGGAATATTTGGGGGGATGGAGGACAGAGCACTTCCTACAGGGTGGATACCCTCCAAACAGTAGATTTCCATGGGCAGAGTTGGCTTGCCCACGCAGTCTCCCGCGGCTGTGAGGAAGCCAGTGCCACTAGCCACCTGTGTGGTGCTGATTGTCCCCTGTTGGTGTGGTTGCATCACACCGTGTGCTGCAAAAGGAATTGAATGATGGATGCTATAATGTTTCAAAATACAAAGTTATCGCTTTTAGCCTTATTGCCCAAACTTAAATACTTGGTTAAGTTTAATATAAACGAACGAATAAGGAAACAAATAATTTTAAAAAAGAGATTAAAAAAAAAATAGAACGGATAATTATTTGTAATTAGAAATAGTAAATAAAAGTTCTATAATTATAATATCAGTAAGTATTCCAGTTTGAGGTTGGCGAGAGATAGGTTATGTTTCAAAGTTAATAAATTATGCATAATAATAATGCAATTACATTAATAGTACAGACACTTTTTGGAGACTGATAATATTTAATGGGTTTGCTATTTAGTTTTTATTTACTTCTCTTGCATTAATTTCTGGAAATTTCTGGCATGTAAATCTCCATAAAGTTGCCAATAAAATTTATTGGAAAGGGTAAGCACTTGATTATATTTAGGTAGGGGTGTTAAGATGTATGTGTCATGCTGAATAGATTATTAAGGTGGTGATTCAGCTGCATCAATCTGTAATAACAGAATTGATTTTTACAGGGCAAAATCCTCCTTAAAGATAATAATACAGCAGCTCCATCACACAAATTTCTGAAATGTAGGACGGCAAGGAAAGGTCTATTAATATTCAAAATGGAAGCACTACCTGATGGTCTTTGTGCTACAGTGATGATCTTTGCATTACAAAGCTTTTGGTAAACTAGCCCCCGTAGCTACGGTAGCAAAGGTCAAGACTCTGAGCTAAGTAAAACATAATGTTAGCCTTAGAGATGCACAATATACTGGTTAAAATATTGGGATTGGTTGATATTAATTAAAAATCAAGATATCAGAATTAGTCAGAAGTGTCAATCTTGGCCAAAATTCCTGGCCAATATTTAAACTTTAAATCAGTATTCAAAGTTAGCAGCACCAGAGCTAAAGCTATAAACCAGGGTTCTCAAACTGCAGTCCTGGCGGGCCGGAGCCCTGCGTAGTTTAGTTCTTTCCCTGTTCCAACAGAAACGATTCGACTCAAGAGCTGTGTGGTAATTAGGTAAGTAGTTGAGTCAGGTGTTTTTAATGAGGGTAAATCAAAAACTGTTCAGGGCTCCGGCCCGCCAGGACTGGAGTTTGAGACCCCTGCTATAAACTGTGCAAATAATGGACATGTTTGCATTACACTACCAGCTGTTTTTCATAGTGGAGGACAAGGGACTTTATCAGTTCTTTTACCACTTAATATGTCTCAAAGTACTGGTGTACTGACTAAACATGCTGCCTTGTCGAATTTTGCTATCATAGCGTAATTTCACAGTTAGCTCCCCAGCTACCTTATGGTTGTTCTGATTACACCCTGGGTAGCGTATTTTGATAGTCAAATATGAGTTTAAACCATACTATTTCCAACTGCATGTGTACTCTATGGGCCCTATTTTATACCTGGCACAAAGTGGCACCAGGTGCAGCACAAGTATCTTTGCTTGCATGCCCGACAAGGTTGCCATTTTCCCATCCAGTGTCCAGTTGTATAAATAGCAAGTGTACTTGGAGTCAGGGACGTAGTTATCACCACCAAATGTACTTGAAGTCAGGTGCATTGCTGGTGCATCCATGTCTTGAGGCAGCGGAAAGTGCTTGCTGCAGGGGAGTTTCTAGCTACTGAAAAGATCAGGGGCAAAGTCAAGTTTACCTGGGGCGTGACTTTTTTGTTTTTAAAGGAGGATAATTGGCATCGGGGCTAAAAGACTCGGGGCTCGGCTTAAAATACCAATTGGACCTAACAACGCCCATGACTTGCGCTATTGACCAACTAAAATCTGGTCTAAAATCAATGGGGCAGTATTTCACTGCTAATTAAAGGGCACGTTATCAAGATAGTAAAATGTGCTGGCCTGATTTATTGCTAATAAAACCTTCCATATAAGACAAACCACGAGATGCCACTGCATGAGCATGCATGTTGAAATTATGTAGAATGCCACTAGCAGGTTAGCAAGTTAATTCACCAGTTCTAGTGCACGGCAGTGCTGTGCGCTAATTGCTCTATTTCTCTGTCCTATAATGACATTGAGTGAGCAATATCTGATAGTATATTTTACAACATTCTTTACATTAAGGCAGTTTGCCCTGAACACCAAAGCAGCAACTGCCCTTGGATTACTGGTCATAGGAAAACAAGATTTACAAGGAGCAAGCTGGGCCCAGCAGGATGACCCATGTGATTTACTTGTATCTAGCCAAAGATGGTGATAGGCTATATTTAAAAGTCAGTAAGCCTGGGGATAAAGGTTCTTAAAATGACACAAAACGAATAAATAAAATTACATTTAATGAAGAGCTTTAAATAGTTAAAATACAATCTCTGAAAGTATTTTGTTTCAAATTACATCTGATTGTTTCCGTCCAGCAAAATACATATTACAAAATACTCAAAAGAAGTTAAAAATGTATTTTAAATACATTTCAGTGAAATACTGTCCATCCCTGTGTCTACACAGGCATACGCACAGCTCGCGTACACTACATAGGGACATGCAGCAGTGCACAAACATGCAAAAGATTAATAATAAAAGGTTACGATGTCAATGATCATTAATGTGTACATCAAAATATTTTAAGAAATGTATGTCAGAATGGTTAGCCATAATATTCATCAGAATTAGCTAATTGCAGTAATGAGGAATGAAATTGGCAAATAATTACAGTGGGACCTCGGTATACGGTTTCAATAACTTTTAATGCTGCGGTCCAAAAAAAAATCACAGTTTAAGAATTCCAGGAACATTTAATAAGTACAGGCTGTAAACCGGTCAGCACCCACTATAGTCTAAGATAGGTTTGGGCAATATGACCTCAAATCAATATCACAATTAACTTTACCTCGATTACAGTTAATGAATGATTCTTTTGTTTTTCATTTGTTTGTTTTTTTGCCCTCAGATTTCATTGTTTGTACTGTAAATATGCTCAACTATTAAAGCTGGTATATTTTTTCTAAAGAAACACTGTACATTTTTAAGATTTTAAAATATTTGAAGGAAACACACAGAAATGAACCATTTTTGGTTATTCATTGAATATTTCAAACGATTGAAAAAAAATGCACTGAAATTAAAACATCATATGAAAAATGTCACATTTTAGTTTTAATGTAAAAAAAGCGGGTTCCCTAAAGAAGTAGAAAATACATATTTTGCATTTCTTTCAAACAAAATAAACCGTTTATAGTGATCACATCTGTCTAGGTGAAATTGATTACTATAAGCGGATGATCATTATAGCAGATTTTTTTTCTTTTCCTTCATGTCATCTAATTCACATTTGTATATTTGGTAACACTTTACATTAAGTGCACCTTCATTATGCATTCATAGACTAGATGAGGTGGAGTCACGTGACAGCACACACAGTAGGGGAAAATACTGACTGATTTTTAAAAGTAATAACAGAATTAAAAAAAAAAAGTAACCGACATGGGCAAGATTAAGTCGAGGTTCTGAATGATGATTTTGATTAATTTTCAAATAATTGCCCAGCCCTAGCCTAAGATAGCGTATGCCCTGCCTGGAATTGTAAATGGCCCTAGTTGTATTGTTGTTGTTAAAGTTAATGGTTGCATTTCCCTGTTGTCGCGCGTGTGTTTCCCCGTGTCTTGTGTGTACCCGGTCTGATCCTCGCATGTATTTAACTTGTGTAAATCTCCCACTGTGTGTGCATCTTGCAGTTCGGCATCTGTCAACCTTGTGTTTCCCATCTGTGTATTTGGTTTGGTGCTCGTTGGGTGCCTGTTGTAGTCCTTTTAAGGGCTGTTAATAAAGAGCGTGATTTCCCCGGCAAGCAAGTCTCCATGTTTCTCTCTGCTCCCGCGATGCGACGCCACAATATTTTTAAACAAATAATTTTTTCTCATTGCAAGTTATGTAAACATACATGATTTTATTTCTTTATTTATTATGATGCAGAATCTTTCCCTTGTCCTTTGAGGGCATACAAAGCATGATTTTAATTGCTCCATCATCCCGTGATACATATTTTTTCATTGCTATATCATCTTTTGAGAATTTTAGGCTAAAACATCAGAATCCCTTTGATTAGAGAGAGTAAAGTGCTGTCCAGTTCTGTATAATAATGCACAATGTACTGTATTATTACTGCTTTTTATATTGGTAATGTCTTTGTCAGTGAAACTTGTATCAGGGTTGCCTACTTTGGTCAACTGGCTGAAGTGAGATTTTCAGTTCGAGACAAGTCTGCATATGCATTTACATGTATGTAGCAGTTTTAATACCTTGTACATATTCTGTTGGGTTTCAGACTGTCCCATCGGTTTTGATGTAGCTAATTTTAGGTTTATAATGGAATGATATACGTTTACCTTAAGAATTCCTTCATGAGCTTTAGAGTCTGCAAGCGAGAGTGACGTGTGAGACTTGGCAACCCTGATTTATGTACATGAATATCACGTTATATATGTGGTCCGTGGATGGTTCATGGTTATCCACAGTTTTGGATAGGTCTATATTGGGTCATTGTCACGAATGTTAGAATAGAAAAAATGAAAAGTTACAGTGAAATACAGTGTTTCAATTTTCTGCAGAGCACCATTACCTGACATTACCTGAACTGTTTAGGCATTAAAAATTATGTAATTTATAGCTCTGACTTAATGATCCCTCACCCATTTTCTGCAAATAGGCATTAACATTGACATTACCATTTAAGATCAAATAACAAAAAAACAGATAAAATGTTTTTATATCTTTCAACTTTACTGCAGGTAACCCACAACAGACATTCAAGTAGTATAGTACAATGTATGTTTATGTCTTTAGTTGTTTTGTTAGGTCAATGGTTTTATCCTGCAACGGATTAACTAGTGCTCCATATTGTGTTTAAGAACGAATCCATTTACTTTGTTTTTTTCCCATAGAACAATTCTGTAAACAATTCTGTAAACATGTAAATATGCCTTACCAATAGATATGGTGTAAATGCTAGTATTATTAGTGGCATGGACTAAAAGTTTAGAATGCATTTCTGATAAAATAATAATAAAATCAACTGTATTGTTCAAACAATCTTAAATGCAACCACTTAGTCTGTGATGTATTTATTATTCCAAACCAATTTCTAGTCACTGTTAATAAAAACCCATAGATCTACCCCATTAAGCGTAGGATGGTTACCAATTATGCACGTGTCCTGAGGTACCATGTTAAATTATAAATAAATCATTTTTTTATATTGATATTGGGGACGTGATACCCCTCCCCATCCTTCCTATTTCTGACCTCCCTGCTGTTGGGCATGCTATGTATTTATTATAGGACTAAAAATATAATAATAATAATGGACACAAAAATAAGCCTATATTGTATTCTTCATTTTATATTTATTTGGTGCTATACTATATGTTATAGTTGTTCATTTTTATACAGATGTTATTGTGTATGGTAGTTTATATTGTCTATTTTTTGTGTGGTAATTACAGACAATTTCCTCATCAATAAAAGTTTTCTGATTCATTTAGCATAGATATATTTTTTATTTTATTTATTAGTTATATTTATTTCATCTTGTTAATTTTTTGGATTGTCCTTTTTTCCTTTTTTATAACCATGCATCATGAAGGAGTGACTCCAGGGGAATAATGGTCCGAGCAAGTTGATGTGAGCTAAATGTTTACTGGTTAACGGGTTGGTTAACTAGTAAAGTGTGTTTAGTGGTGTATATACAATTGCTCTTCAAAGAACATTTTGAGAAAATAGGTCGCTTAAATGTTATTTAGTTTCATCAGTATTCTACTAAAAATTTGAAAACAGCTATTACTAAATGTCAGATATCATGTGTCTTGACTATTAATCGGATTTTACAAAAGCACTTCAGTATAAAATAATGTCTTATTTGTATAGTGACACAGTGTCATTAACTGGGTGAGATTCAACAGTTGAAAGACTGGCATGTGAGCAAGTGAAACTAATAAGGTACCACCTAGTCAATTAATAGCTAGTTAATAAATATTCCAAGGTAAGCTTGTATACCCTGTTTTTATACAGTTTGCAAACTTTGAATACTGTGGAGCTAATTCAGTCTCAAACCTGTATATATTTGTGTTAACGTATTTATAAATATTAATTTGTTCATGTACTGTAGTTAATAATGCTACTTAAATGATTGACACAATTATCCAATTCAGTTAAATCTGGAGAAATGTAATGTATTGCCTTTGTGTTCTTTGGATAACAAGACTTACCGATTTGAAAGTGGACTTATGTTAATAAACATAGACTCTGAGATAGATTATTTGAAATAATATTAATTTAATTATGTGTTTTTAATCCCTACTCATTTGTTCAGCATTACAATAGCAGTCTACAGCCATGTGCTGTGGTTATGGATTAATGGATCAATGGATGGATTAGCATAGTCTTCTAAACATTATATGCGGTACAACTTCTGTGAACATTGTATGAGCTATTATGTACTGTGTGAATCACTGCTATATTTTTGTCATTTTCTTAATTTCCATAATTATTTATACTGCACGACTCCTTATTTCAATGTATTTTTTTTCTCCTTTACCCAGAAACTAAACAGGAGTTGGAAGACCTTACAGCTGATATAAAAAAGACAGCCAATAAAGTGCGGTCAAAGTTAAAAGGTATGGTTTCATTTGTTATACGTACTTAGTAACCAGTCATGCTTCTCATCTGAAAAGCCCTTTTGGCAATTATACCAAATCCTCTGAAGATCACTATAACTAACTGATCTGCTGAAATATGAGTTATTCGCGTTTATTTTAGCAGAGTCTTTTTTCCAAAGCATCATCCATCTTTGAGAAAGTAAGTTCAGACAATGGCCAGGGAAGCTGGGGGTTAAGGGCTAATGATACGATGCAAATAAAAGCAATAAATACACAATACTCAATCGAAAATGCAATTAAAAGTGTTTAAAGCTTTTAGATAGAAATGGAATTTCACATATCTTGAAGTCATGTGGTCTGTGTCCGTAAAAAAAAATACACACAACATATCAAATCTTGAAATGGACAAGAAAGCTGTACTGGGGGGCATCCAGGGGGACCCCTTTGTATGCTGACTTTCTTGCTGCTCAAATCTTAATTAATTGCTCTTGCTTTTTAAATGGACAGTAGTGATTTTAAGATATCTTGAGAAATTACTATTTCCTACTTTTATTTCAGCTCAGATATTCAAGAATCTAAAAACTGATTTAAAATTATTCATATATAACCTCTAAAAAATGAATATACATTTAATTATGTGTTTTGAGCTATTCTGAACTGTTTTTCTTTGTTCATAAATATTTTAATTTGTGTATTTATGCATTTTTAATATTTGAAGAAGCCAGTAAAATGAGTGTTCCAGACTCTTGTCAAAAGTTTCTGCTGAAATAAACATTTGACAAATATTTTCCCTCTTTCATAGCAATTGAGCAAAGTATTGAACAGGAGGAGGGACTGAACAGATCATCTGCGGACTTGAGAATCCGTAAGACACAGGTCAGTCCCTCATTCAAATTTTTAATCTTATTATTTTACCTAACTAAATTTTTTTATTGGAATTAAAACTTGTCTCCATGTTTTTATTTTTAATCATATTAAAATGTATTGCTAAGGACACTGTGTCATATCTGTGGAAAAGCAAGCTTTATTTCGTTTGTGTTGTTCTTATATATTCTGCCTTTCCTCTCTTCCCTGTCTACCATTAGCATTCCACACTGTCACGCAAATTTGTGGAGGTTATGACCGAGTACAACACCACACAATCCAAGTATAGAGACCGTTGCAAGGACCGCATCCAGAGACAACTGGAGATCAGTGAGTGGCTTTGCACTTTTATTAGTCTATAAAAGTAAACCAAGAGTTATTGTGACACTGTTTACACTAACATACTGCTTAAAGAATATTGTTTATGTCATTATTCTATCTCTACATTGCAGTCAGGGATAGATATATCTAATTTGGTGGGAAACTCATTGGTATAAAATATTCAGTTAAAATTTTGAGATTCAGAATATTCTCTGCATTCATTTACAGGTGACATTTTTGTCCTGCTCATGTTTCTTAGAAAAACTTACAAATATAAATTTCTGTTTGGAATATTGCTATCTGTATGACTTTAATCATTGTTCTAAAACTTTCATCAAGGCACCAGAGACTTGCATTTTGGTTTATGACATTTGCGGAGAATGGTCAAAATGAAACACACAGCCTCTGAAAATTGAAAATTAATGAATTTTCTAGAGTCATTCAGTTTCAGCACAAACACTTCTGAGTATGGTAGTCACTGATTAGCTGTGTATGCCATATAAGACTAAATATAAAACAATTCAATGCATGAAGCTTATTTGGATATTGAAGGTGTTACATTTTGTCACTCTTTGCTGATCCTGCTATTTATAATAAGGTCACCAAAGTATATAAAAGCTTCTAGAAAGCTCTCTGAAGGCCTGTTAATGATGCAGTTAGGGTCACTATCTTTGTCACCAGAGACTGAGGTTTTGAGTCTTACTGCCAGATTAAACCCAGCCCCAGAAACAGAACCCAGAGGCTGCACTAAAAGCAATGACAAGACACCCGAGAAAGTAGATTTACAAATTCACAAGTAGATTTACAAATTCACAAATAGATTTACAAATTCACAAATAGATTTACAAATTCACAAATAGATTTACAAATTCACCTTTTCAGCTGCTTCATTGTAGTAGGTTGAAATGATTATAATGTATCGCCTTCTGACTTAAATTTTTATGATAATTGGTAACCATTATATGCTTAAGATATATGGGCTTGTATTAACAGTGACTTATTGATTGACTAGGTCTGGCAGTAATCAGGCCTGCTCGTGGCTAGTGAAACTGAACTCAGCTTTCCAATAATTCTGGTTGATCACAGTTAATTCATTATTTACCATTGTCTGGAGTCTTTTCAGAGTGAAGGAATCCATTCCACCATACCAGGCAGTGATAGAACATGCCAGGGCGCTCTCTATGATGGAGTAGAACTGTACAAGGAGGCGACGACTGACGCTTAACTTCTTCAATTGCCAGTCTCTGGTTTGCCTTCTTGATGAGGTGGTCTGAACTGATCTGCCATTTTAAGGAACTGCAGACAGAGGTGCCCAGAAATTTGGAAGAATATGTTACTGTTATTTGGTGATCGTCGATATGTAGTGGGGCTTTGTTGTTCTGTGCATGCCTGAAGTCCACAGCGATCTCAAAAGTTTTGGATATATTGATATACTTTATATTGGTCGTTGCCAGTACACCAGGCAACTTCTCTGTCCACCTCAAGGTGATATTGTGCTTCATTGTTGTCAGATGGTATCATCTGCATATTTGGGAATTTTTATAGAGCTGTCCTGTGATGTTAGCCCATTTGTGAACAAGGAAAAGCAGGAATAGCAAGCAGTATTGCAGAACTGCAGTGCTGATGGTCAGGGGAGTGGGCAGTAAACTGTTCACCTTGACTGACCGACGCTGGCAGAATAGGAAGCGCAGAAACCAGTGGCAGAGAGTGACGTCAATGTCTATCTCCATTAGATTTTTGTAGAGTGTGACATGAGTGGGTTGACTCTGTTGAATGCTGAACTGAAGTCCATGAGCAGCACATGAGTGCAGGTATCGGGTGTCTCCGGATGCTGCGTAATGTAGTAGAGTGCTCGAGATTCTTCAACAGACCTTTTGGGGCAGTAGGCAAATTGTAGTGGATCCAGTAATGAGGAATTGCGAGACTTGTGATGACACTTGACAATAAGGTCAAATGTTTTCATAGCCACTGGCATCGGAGCACCAGGTCGGTAGTCATTAAGAGAGCTGGGATTGGAGGATTTCTCTTACGGGGATTAGGGTCGCCATTTTAAGCCAATGTGGCACTATGCACTGGTGGGAAGAGTGGCTGAAGATGGCTGTATTCACAGGGGCCAGCTGAGAGGCACCGCAGCTAAGTACAGCAGGGGTTACATTGTCAGGAATGGCAGCTTTTTTTTTTGTTTTGTTTTCTGAGGGCAATTCACACCTCTTCCCCTGTGACAAGAAAAGGGGGTGTGGAGGTGAGGGTCCAGAAGGTAGTGATATACCTGTGGTGTTGAAGCGTACAAGTCATTAAACTTGGTTGGGAGGTCTTGGTCATCTTCATGGAGAGAAGCTGGAGTTTTGACATCCTCTGGAGGTCTTTTCAAGTCATTCTAATGTTCGACTTGCATTCCTGTTCCAATTTGTCAGCATTGTTTGATTTTGCCTCCCTTATGGCAGTACTTAGTTTATATTTTGTGTGCAGTGGTATTGTAATGGTTAGGGAAGCGCACTTAATAAGGTAATCAAAAGATCCCTGACCAACAAAGTACCTCTGAGGTACCCTGAGCACCTTGCTGAATTAGCTGCTTCCTGCTATATATGGGTTAAATGCAGAGGACACATTTTATTGTTGTGCACTGTGTACTATGGTGTGTCAGCAGTAACAACTAATCACTTTCAGTTCAATTTGTGTTCATCATTATGTCCATTGATGAGAGCAG
>JAODKC010000048.1:7870583-7897062 GCA_026777985.1 Mormyrops attenuatus | reverse complement strand
CTATGGTGTGTCAGCAGTAACAACTAATCACTTTCAGTTCAATTTGTGTTCATCATTATGTCCATTGATGAGAGCAGTGTTTTCCATACTTCATAGGCTTTGCACGTCTTTTGAAAACTAGGGTTTGTTGTTGTACAGAGTCACAGTTTTTGGGGGAATGCACAATTCTTCACAGGAGACAGAATTGAATATAAAGAAACCACATCAGTATGCTCTGTATTATCTGATGTGGTTTTAAAAATATCCCAGTTGGTGCGGTTAAAACAGCCCTTCACTGTCTCAATGATATTCTTCATCCATGCCTTCACAGACACTGATTTTGGTTTGTAATAGTGAGTGGACATGAAGACATCTGGAAGATTTTTGCAGTGATAAATGTTGGTACCCCTGCCATGGCTGGAAAACAGCAGAGAGCTGTCAGATTAATTGAGAAAAAAGTTGGTCACTCCATTATGAAACTCCACTGCCTAATACACCAAGAAAACCACTGTGCAAAGATGTCAAATTCAGATCTTAATAAGGTCATGGCTACGCTAGTAAAGGTTATTAACTTCACAGTTAAGTGATCTGCTCTGACATACATTAGCAGTTCCAGTCCCCACTCAAAAGCATGAACTGCACAAACAAGGGCATTACTCTCCGCTCTGTGGTTCGATGGGTAAGATTTGCAAAATACTTTGGAGAGGTTTGTCAGCTGCTTTGATGCAATCAAGGCCTTCATGGCTGAAAAATGCCAAGACAAACTTCTGTTTTTCAAGGATATGATGGGACACCTCAGCAAGCTCAATGTCTGACTGCAAGGAAAATTGTTTTGGACATGTTAGATACATAGAGGGCTTTTGTTGGCAATCTAGCATCTTTTCAAGCAATGTGGCTACCTCCACTTTCCACTACTTCAGACACATAAGGCAGCTGTGATACTGGTGTTCATTCTTTTTTTGTTTGGAGGCTTATAAATACCTAAAATCCAAAACAGAACAAAATTAATTTAAAAAAAATGGAATTCATATAAACCTTTACTTTACTCTCACTTCTGCCTATGTGACAGTTTCATTTCGTTCCTTTTTGAAACCAGTGCAAACACAGGCAGGTTCCCAAAATGCACCAAACGAGAACCAACCCAGCACCGGCTCTCTGTTGGTGGAAATGATGTACTGGATGAAAAATTCCCACAAACACACTCCAAAATCTTGTGGAAAGCCTTCCCAGAAGAGTGGCAGCTGTTAGAGCTGCAAAGGGCAACCAACTCCATATTGATGCCTATGGATTTAGGGGATGTCATAAAAGTTCCTGTAGGTGTAATGGCCAGGTGCCCAAATACTTTTGTCCATGTTTCTTTTGTCCATATTTCTGTTTGATACATTTCAGTCTTGCTTTTTGACATTTGCTTTTAATGTAATGCTTTTTAAATAAGTTACTGAAAGCAGTGGATCTCTTTTATCAAAGTGTACATAGAACTGCTCCTAGAAGTGTGTGTACACACAGGCAAATTGGTATTTATTACTCGTGCATACAAACAGCCATACTAAGTGAACGTTGATAAATCCCACATTCTACATGCAGTTACATTCTACATGTAACTTCACCTGCACGGCAAGACTAATTTAAATAAACACCCTCAATGAACCGTATATGGGCATATAACTTCTGCATAACAAACACCAAACTGCACAATCGGAGAACGTGTTGCAAATGGAAACTATGAAGAGAGATATATCCTTATATCCTTATTCATGTTTGTAATATATTTGGCACTTGTATTGTTATTTTGTAACTGTATTTTGCTATTAAGGGATGAAGTTTACAAAAAATGAGGTGAGGTGGAAGTTTTTCTGGACGTAAAAAAAAAAACAGAAAAACAGAATAAAGTCTCCTGGACGTCCTCATAAGCTAAAACTGTAACAGTTTACTTAAGGCCATGTGTTTCAGAATTTATAAACACATTCATAGCAACTAATAATGAACCCATAAACATGGCTATAAAAATTTATCAAGAGCCATAACACATTAAAGCCTTGTGTATTATGTATTATAGAAGACATGTCTATAATGTATTATGACTGGCTTATGAAGCTATCATCTATAATGCACCATCGATACCTTTATAATGCATTATAATGGTTGGTATAAGCATTAAGGATGCTTTGTACTACATTATGAAGTTGTCTATAGTGCATTATAGATGAGAGTTTCATAAGCCAGTCATAAAACATTATAGACATGTCTATAATATGTTATGCCTTTTTATAAATATTTATGGCCATGTTTATAATGCTTTATGAATGTATTATAATGCATTATGAATGTGTTTATAAATTACTAAAACATGGTTGTAAGTAAAGTATTACCAGTAAAACATTGTTTTTCTAAACAAACACAGCCCCACCTTGTTTTTCTAGTTTTGAGAGGTATTATTAAACATGCTCAAAATCATATAAGTTGAGACAGAAATGTCCATCCATATTTACAACATGGAGTGAGATTTCAGTGCAACACCTCCAGGCAACTTGGATGTTTTAGCCACCCTATCCCCACCTTTGTATGCATTCTTAGCCTGAAAAACACAAATATTGGATTATTGTTAATGTTTAACTGCCATTTATTTTGAAACACTACATTACATCACTTAAATAAACATTACGAATGTCCTGAAATGTTTACTGGTTGCAGTGAACTGAGGATCTTCATATTTCCTGGTGATCATCATATCATTTTCCAACATTTATCAAGGATAAATACAATTTATGAGTAAAATGAATACAAATTTTAGAAAATAAAAGCAAAAGATCAATCTATGTTTCTTATTCCACCATATTGTTGCAGCCTGAGTTCCCTTAAATGATGTTTGATCTGAGATGTTTAATATGAATCCAAAATGTATGTGTTACCTGATATTTCTGCACAAAAAACAGATGCCCAGGTAATCAAGAGTGGTATTTATGTCACATGTGGGCCTAAATCCGGATATTCTCTAATGTTTTCTATACATCGTATAATAACATTATATGAGACACTATATCATGACGTTACTGAATGTCCTGTGAATGTCCTTTTCGGAACATTCTGTTAGGACTTAAATGTGTTTGGAACGTTAACAATGACCTGTAGACATCCAATAGCAAACTTTACAAAAAAAACACCCTTATGGGGACACCAGCGAACATCCTGAGGACGTCTCTTGTTTGCTGGGTTACCAGTGTCCAGACAAAAATAGAGAAGGACCTAGCATGTAGACAAGTGACTCATGCAGTGTAATTTAAATATGAAATCAACACTTTGTAATAAAAAGAGATTGCACTTTAATGAAAAATAAGGTGCAAATTGCTCTACGAAATCAGAGGATACATGCAGTAACAAACAACGGGAACTGAGAAAGAAGACGGCACAATATTTTATTGTACAGTACAGTAAGTTTCTTTCTATGTAACAAAATAGCACAGTACAGGTACTGTATCTGTATCATGTCTACTTATTGCAGCTGTCCATCACATACACATTGCTGTATGCATACTGTATTACAAGTTAGATATGGACAATAAGTAATTATATGACTGGTAGTGCAGCCCATTCTCCTGCACCTGTTACACTAAGCGATACCAGGCTAACATCCTACTATGTCCGCTTTCAGGTGTCTCTCAATCAGTATATAATATTTACTATGAATCTTAGATATAAATGTGGTCAGATGTGACTTGATCTCAATGTAAGAATTTAGAAACAGTGATATGGGCAAGATGCAGGGAAGGATGCGAGGTTTGTAGTGGCTTGAACAAGCAAAAAGGCTTAATTAAACTCGAAAAACAAACGAAACCAAAGGACCATGTGGGGTCAAAAAAACAGATAAATGAATAAACTACAGCGGGGGCAACGCAGGAGAAACCATAGTAGACCAGCAACAAATACAGGGCAGCGGCAGCACTAGCTACAACACACAGTAACCACAATGACCAACTGAGGAAACAAGGCAAGGACAGGCACAAATATACTCTGATAACAAGGGCTTATAGAGGGCAGGTGTAGGCTATAACAAGCAAGAGACTAGAGGCAACGGGGAGTAGGTGAGGTCAATTAACTGATACAGAAAATTTTAAACACCAAGGAAAACAAAAACAAGGAAAACTGAACATAATAGAAATGGAACTGTAACTGAAATACACAAAAACAGTGTTAAGTTAAACTTAATGTTGTTTTGGCACATTAGCTGACAAGAATGTTTCAAATTGGAATTTCTTGTCAAAATGGTTACAAACTCCTAGTATAGAAAATGGATGGATGGATGGATGATTTCAGTTATCCTTGGCTTATCACAGTCCAAAAAAACATGGAAATTCCAGGAATTCATGGTTCATAAGTTTCAAGCTGCACACAAAGTGAGTACAAGGTGTAACATGGTGAAATCCACCAGCACACTCACTCTATTACATGAGTCAACTACCTTTGTCCCCAAAACCCATGCTTCCCTGCAGAACTCTCACCCAGTCTGCCCCTAGCATTCTTGCTGATTGCATTTGCTGCCTTGTTTGTATTATTAAGATGTATAAAAAGCATGATTTTCTTTGCACTCTCATCCCTTGATACATGCTATTTTTTCATCGTTCTCCCATCTCTTGAGAATTAGGCTGGATTCCGTGTGCCATTCACGATACTCTTCCACTCTTGGGGATTAGTGGCGACATTTTTAACCTTATTGATGGTCAGTCGCTGGCTCCTTGAGCCCTGCATATGACAGGTTGCTCTTGCCAGAGGAGCTTGTGTGGTAATCAACTGGTGTTCATTCTGCCGACACGGCCAAACCATTTCAGTCTGCATTTTTGGATTTGTTTGACTAAGTCAAGTCAAGTCATTTTATTTATATAGCACTGTTAAAAACAGCCAGTGGTTGACCAAAGTGCTTTACAACAATAAAAATAATATGCAGAAATTGCAAGGGAGAAAAGCAAATTACATTAAAAATTAAGGAGCTCTTCCACAACTTGGGCCCAGCCACAAAGAAGGCGAGGTCGCCTTTCCACCTCAAACGACTGGTTGGTACGGAGAGCAGCAGCTGATTGGATGACCTCAGTGCTCTCCGCGGACAGTCGGATGTATGAGGTCACTGATATTGGCTGGTGCATCCTCATTCAATGTTTTAAAAATGAACAGTAAATATTTTAAATCTCTTCTAAATTTCACTGGCAACCAGTGTAACGATACTAAAATTGGACGGAATTAGGTGTGCAGCAGCATATTGCTCCACCTGCAGATGAGACAGCGCAGTCTGGCTGACCCCAAAATAAAGTGCATTACAATAGTCTAGGCGCAAGTAAATAAAAGCATGGATCAATGTCTCAAAATCAGTAAAAGAGAACATACGCTTAGCTTTGCTTAAAATTCTGAGATAATAAAAAGAAGGCTTCCCGACCACATTATTTGTTTGTCAAATTTAAAATCTGAATTAAATAAAAAGAGATTCTTAGCCTGTGGTCTAATTTAGTCTCCTACTGGCCTCAAATCATAAGCTTCATGCCTGACAGCAGCCGGGGATCCAAATATTAATATTCCATCTTGATCCCGTTCAAATTTAAGAAATTTGGTATTTGAATTCTTGGGCCTGCTCAGTTTGGACTCCACCAAGACAAATGTTAGCCTGTGATCCATCCGTGGTCACAACTTTTAGTTTAGGTACTTAGGGACGCGTCATGTATTTTTGTTTTCATCCTTGTTTCGTTAAGGTAAAGAAGCACACTTTCCATGTAACAGTGTTTTTGTTTTTTATTCTGGCCTGGTCAGATCCTGAAGTTGGTTTCCCCTTTTAATAAATTACCGAGACGAACAAAGTAGTGGTCTTACTCTACGTTTTTGTGGTGCCAAAATTTATTGTTACATCACAAAGAATCTACATGTTGTGCTTTACAGCTGGAAGAACAACTACCAATGAGGAGCTTGAAGATATGTTGGAAAGTGGCAAGCTTGCCATTTTTACTGATGATGTAAGTATTGCACAATTCAGTTAATTGTAAACTGTTGGCTGTAAAATTGTAAAGTTTATTAACCCCTAGAACCCGACAAATTCACAATGCATTGATTTTCATACCCATTAATCTCAACATTTATAAGATTATATTTGTAGTGCCTTCATATTTTTATATTAGATGAGACTAAAAATTTCAATTTTTACATTTCAATAGGCGCAAGTAGTTTTTCCTCAGAAAAAGGATGATATCAAGAATGTGTCTGCATTTACACATCATCAGAGTAGCTCAGAATGTCGTGAAAACAAAACTATACAGTATATGTGACTAACTCCTGTACACACCATGTAATAAGCCTAAAATCAGAGGGACAGAAAAGTGCTCAAAAATGTATAGTGTTGAAATGGTTAATGCTTTTCTGTCAATGTGTGTTTAAAGTTCATTTTTGATTCATAGTTTTTGTACACATTTCACAAAAATATTCATTCCAAAAGTTCAGGACAAAAGCACTTTAAAATAGTTTTGTGAAAACAATTATATATAAAACAGTTGTGTAATTTCTGACCCATCTGTCTTTTTTGTATGAATATTGTTCATAGATCAAGATGGATTCCCAGATGACCAAGCAAGCCTTGAATGAGATTGAGACTCGACACACTGAGATCATAAAACTTGAGAACAGCATTCGTGAGTTACACGATATGTTTGTGGACATGGCCATGCTGGTGGAGAGCCAGGTAATGTATTTATGTACATGTACATATAGTTATGTATGCTTGTGTGTGAAGTGCATGCAAACATACAGTCACAAATTAAAGCTGGGCATGTGATTGGGAATACATATGGTTTGGGACAAGTCCACTGCCACCTCAAAACTCAAAAAGTATTTGATGAATATTTTTCAAACTTAACTGGAACTATATAGGAACAGATCTGAGATTTATTTCATTTTGAGACAAAATGCACTAAAATCGAAAAAAGGCCATTTAGTGGAACCAAAGGGAGGGGTGACCACAGAAGACACTTGACCATGTGAATGTGATTTGATGGGACTTATTATCACTTCACGAAAAAACATTATATGGATGAAGATCTGATTTTATTTTGAAACAAATAGTACCAAATGTGAAGCAGTGCAAGGTGGCAGCAAATGAATGAATGAATGAATGAATAGTTGAATGGATGAATAGTTGAATGAATGAATGAATGCCTTTTTTGTCATTGTGCAAGGCACAACAACATCAGAAGACTATCTTGGCAGTGCAAGAAATAAAGAAAAGAATAAACAGAATATAAATAGATAACGGAATATAAATAGAATATGAAATTGAACATAAAAAGAATGTAAAGAATAAAAATTTAAACATTGTAAAAATAAATAGAAAGAAGTAGGTGTTTAAATAAAATAAGTGTTATACATATTCCTTTCCTTGTGATTCAATTTCACAATAAATATGAACATGCTGCACATTTCAGCAGTGTAATTTAGTAAATATTGTCCTGAATAGGTGAGGTCATAAATGTGTAAACATGAAGGACACAATGTTCAAGGTTGGACCAAATTGAGTGAGATAATAGCTCTAGGACAGGGTTTCCCAAATTTTTCACCTGGAGACCCAAAATTGAGATTTGTTGTCTGCTTGGGACCCAAACCCAAAATATATAATGAAAAACCATTACATTAACAGTATAATAATATATATATAAAAATTGAAGTATAGAAACAATATTTATTCTTCAATTAAATATTTTCTTTTTAAAAAATTGGTTTCTATATTAGAAATATTATAATTTGTATTATTGTTCAAAACAATTAATGTACCCCTCCACAATCACCCTCCCTCATGTCACAATCACCTAAATGGACACAATGCAACATCTGACATAAGAGTAAAAATGCAGATTCATTATTGATTCAAGACAAAACATTGGCCGCATGTAACAATAACAAACTGTGTGTTTTCTGACCTCCTACCCCACCCGTACCAAAGGCTACAATTTGTTATATTTTTCTGTTCCAGCATTAGACATTGTCTAGTTTTGTGAGCACTCTTGAGTTTTAATGGGAGGTATGTGGCTGGTTAAAGCTTTGAACAAGCAGGTCTATTCTGGGTGCATTTTAGAAAGTCCTTCCCAAAGGTCACGCTCAGCATTTAACCTGCTCCTGTGTTTGTTTTTCAAAAAACGTGTTTGTCTGAAAAAGCATCTCACTGCCGTTGTTAACTTGCAGTGTAACCAGCCAACTCAGTCTGACTCAGTCTCAGGTCTGAAATGGATTACCTCACCCACTACAGGTTTTTAGATCCCTTTGAGTCTGGGAAGTAGTGCTGAAAATTCTCTTGTAGCCTGGCCAATTGCTCAGCTATGGCCTGCTTCACTGAATCACAAAGAGAAACACCTTTTCATGTTTAGCCCCCATCTCCCTGCATCGGTCTCTGAAAAGTCTTGTTTGAAGAGGTCTCTTTTCAATCAAATTTACTGCCCTTACCGCTGCATTACAAACCTCTCCCAGCTCGTACCGCAGTGAGTGAGCTTCACATTTGGAGCTATTCTATGAACAGGAGCCCAGACTTATTCCCAGTCATATTTCTTGCCCCTTCAGTACAAATACCAATACAACTACCCCGTTTTACTACCCGGTTTGAAATTTTGGAAAAACTATATGTTCACCACCCTGACAATGTCCTCTGCCTTTGTAGCGGTTTGCAATTGGGTTCAGAACAGGAATTCTTCCTTGATATCATTGCCATTAATGTATCTTACATAGAAAATCAACTAAGGTATCCCTACAATATCAACAGTTGCATGTACTTGAAACACCATTATTTTGTGCTGTAAGATGTCTTATCTCACAGAACTTTTAACGCCCTTTGCCATCTCCTCCATTCTCTTTACAACAGTATTGTTGGAGAGTGGAATAGATTCAACTTTTCAATAAAACCCTAAAAACCACAAATACAAACTGAAATGTCACTGAATTCTGTATTTCTAACTGCTATTGACATTAACACTAAGACATACAGACACATACAATTAATGTGGCCTTGACACTTACTTAACTCTGAACTTTCTTGTCCACTGTCAAAACACTCTTCTTTTAATTGGAAACACTCTTTTGCTTTGTCTCAGCTAAGGGTGCTTTGTTTGAAGCTGTTGATTATAATTTGTCCATTTTAAAACTCCTTTTAGTTAGTACCTCTCTGCGCAAAATGTCTTGGGGATGTTCCTGCCCATTACATAATGCTTTATTGAAACCAAATTAAACATATTGTTCTTTATATTTATGTTTGAACATTTTGACGACTACTAACCTAATAAAGCTATTACGATGGTTGACTGACTGTATATATGCACTGGATTAAAACGATTAGAAATAGACTGCTCTGGTTGGTTCGAAAGTATCGAATATGATGAGATTTTAACATGACAACGGCATAGTGACCAATCATGGACATGGCATTCACAGCGTCCACTGCAGAGCATTATTTGACAGGACCACACAAAGACCCACGGCACTGCAGGTGCTGCTATATTGTAAATTAGGCTTTTCATGGTCAGTCAGCAACCCATTACAATCACAACTGCATTTTGGATCATGACCCGTAGTTTGGGAACCCTGCTCTAGGATTAAAAATGTGTTTGAGTCTGTTTGTTCTTGATTTGATGGCCTTGTAGCACCTTCCAGAGGGCAACAGTTCAATCTGGTGATGTCCCAGATGAGATAAGTGTCTGAGAATGTTGGTGGCTATGCTGAGATAGTGAGAGGTGTAAATGTCCTCAACGGAGGGAAACGGGCAACCAAAGATTTACTGAGACTTTCTGGAAATGACCCTCCAGAGTGCTCTCCTGCCTGTTGCAGTAGCCCAGCACACTCTCACTGGAGCAGTGGTAGAAGGACAGCAGCAGTTTTTCAGTCAAATTGTTCTTCCTAAGGATCCTCAGGAGGTAGAGTTGCTGCTGAGCATTCATGACAGGTGTGGTGGCGTTGGTATCCCAGGAGAGGTTGTCGGTTCTGTGAATGCCCAGAAACGCGTAATCAGAGACCCATTCCACACAGTCCCTTTTGATGTGGATATGATGTACATCAGATTTTATCCTCCGGAAATCTATGATGAGTTCTTTGGTTTTAGAGGTGTTCAGAGCTGGGTTGTTCTCTGAGCACCACACTGACAGCCTTTGGACTTCATCCCTGTATGCTGACTCATCTCCCCCTGAAAGGGTAGCTGCAGAAGACACTTGATCTTGTGAATGCAGGAAATATTTATACCAGGAACATCATATAGTTTGAGGCTCAGTCACTGGAAAAACCACCAATGAATTTGCAGGCTCATCAAAGCTTATTTATTTAGTATGACCCAAACTTTGCAGTATGGCCCAAACTTTGCAGTTATTTGCACAAATGTATGTACATGTTAAAAAGAATTACAAATGTGAAATTTGTAGTAAACATGATTCCTCAAAATTCTCTTTTTAATTGAAAATGAACAATGATATAGAAAAACCTCTCTGAAGACATAGAATTCATCTGCTTTCATCAGAATTTATCTACTAAATCCCTCATATAAATTAGAAATACGTTGAGTTTAGTGCCAAGGAATTAAAACAACCAGATTACAACTAGAATGTTTTGCAGCTTTGTATGCTAACTCACTGTTGAATTTGCCAGTGGGGGGGGGGGGGCAGGAACCATAAGATGTAGTGGTTTGTGCAGTGTCATGAATGAATACATTTCTTGACACAGGTGGAACCTACATTCACAAACAGATGTTCTACATGGGTACATGGTAATTGTGGCTGTGCTACATATAAGTGTTTGTTACAGTCAGTCATAATCATTAGTTTCAGAACATTTCAGTTTCCCAATAAATTATACCAGCGCTGGAGAAAGAGTAGTTTATAAGGGTGTTTTCACACCAGCACTTTTTAGTCTGGCTAAAACCAACTCTGGTTCGATTTCACCCTTGATGCAATTCGTTTGGGCAGGTGCGAACACAGTAATTGCACTCAGGTGTGGACCAAAGGAACCGTCCTGAGCCCCTTGAGAGGAGATGGTTTCAGTCTGTAGTGGTTTGTTTGTGGTGTGAATGTGATCCGACCTCAATCCAACCCAACTTCCAGGTGTAGTCCGCGAGTTTGAGATAAATGACTCATGTAGCCAGGCGTGCTCTGCAAACCAGCAGCAGCAGCTAGGTGGAGAAGAAGAAATGAACAGAGGTCTTACTGGTCTAGCAGTGAGGTATGTTGCCTCCTTGAAATCAGGGCAGATGACTACATCTGTTAACTCATGAAACTTTCAAGTTTTCAAAATGTTCAGTCAATGACTGAATGAGAGATAATTAGACTGGTCAACTGAATAGTGCCACATGAAAGGAAAAAGCTTAGGCAACAATTCATTAAACTGAGAGATGTTCATCTGCTCCCGCCACAGACACATCTGACCAATAAGGAGAATGAACGTTTTTCTCACATGGTTTGTAGTGGTGCATCGTTGTTTTGCTTGAATTTTTCTTTTGTGAAAGCAAAGCGAACTGAGGAGACTATAGGTGTGAAAAAGAGTAATACTGTCTGTCAGCTCTATTATATGTTGATGGGAACACATCAAGCATGCGGACTTATTTGAAAAAATTACCAAGCTAAATACTGTACAGTACATGTCAGTGAAACAATTCATATCAAGCTAAGTACAAGATTATAATCAATAAAACATGTCGCTATTAAGTTGAATATACATTAATAATCTAATAAAACGTGTCTGGTATACTATCAAGCTAAATGTAAATGATTTTTATAATAGCTTAATTAATAAAAATTTTATAAAGATTGATGAACATATTTTATTGATATAAATATTTGATATCGCGAAACTGCCAGAATGTAAAAAAGTACCACGATACAAATTTTTGGTCACACCACCCTGCACTGAGCGTAGGTTTACACTTGTTTAAACTAGGCAGCACCTCCTCCTAGTGACAAATATCGTACCCATGTCAAGCACAAAAGAAGACATGCTTTTTTTCGCCATTAAAATAATTGCAGAAATTACTTACCGCAAACCATAGTAAATCATGTTGCGTGATTCATTTAAATAGACTCCTCCCCCAAATTTAAGACTTTGAGAGGTAATTCCTACAAATGCCTATTCATTATGGCCAGTTGCAAAATTAACTGTGTCAATGCCTTTCTACCTCTAACTCACTGCACATCTTTAATAAAACTCTAATATCTGACAGTCTTTAATAAAGCTGCATTGTTTGAGTTTGCTAAGAATAGGAAAATATAATGGTCATGTTGCTGAAACGAAAGCTATGCCACTATGATACAGGAAGAAATCCACAGCCAGCATGATTTATACAAGTTTGCTTCTTTGTTTTATTCAGTAACAACTTTCACAAAAATGAACAGAAATATTTCTTGAAGTGCAAATTCTGAAATCTGTTGTCAAATTAAATATAATAATGAAATGACCCTGTTGTGCATTGAACCAGTCAAGATTTTTTATTTGATCCTGTCCAATATTAGCTAAGGCGGCTAGGGCCTCTTCCCAGACGTTTGCCTGAGTAGTGTACTGCTTGGCATCTTGGTAAATGTCACACTATAGTAAGGCCCAGTAGTTCTCATTGGGAGTTGAGTCAGGTGATGAATGGGGCAGGTCAAAATTCAATCACCTTCCAAGCCTTTCTTAGCCAATCCACGGAATACTTTGATGCATGGGAAGGGCCATTGTCCTGTATGAACATCATGGGAAGGGCCATTGTCCTGTATGAACATCATGGGAAGGGCCATTGTCCTGTATGAACATCATGGGAATGGCCATTGTCCTGTATGAACATCATGGGAAGGGCCATTGTCCTGTATGAATATGATAACCTTTTTGAAAGCTGTTGACTTCTTCTTGTGCTAGTGATTGAAGAAAATATCTTCTAGAAACTGGCAGTAGATGCTGTGGTTAATTTTTACACAATCTGCAAGTCAGGAAGGTCCGACACGTTTATCACTGACATTTGCAGCCCACATCATCTATCCTTCACGACCTTGTTGATGCTTGAATAGGACCTCCATCCACCGGCCCATCCATCTGCTCCATCAAGAGTCATTTTCATCTCATCTGTCCACAAAACCTTTGTAACATCAGCCTCAGACATGTCTGTGCTTATTCTTGATGTTTTAGCTTGTGTGCCTTATTGAGTGGAGGTCATGCTTTGGCCTTTGTGTCCATAGCAGTGTCATACAGCATATTGAACCTAGTACTTCTGGAGATTCTGTTCAGATTACAGTTTTGAGAATGGTGGCATTTGATGCTAAAGGGTTTCTGGAAGTCTCCCCTTTAATTCGACACAGATCGTTTGGCAGTTAATTTGTGTCTTCTCTCTACATGCTTCTTCAGTCATCTTTGCCTGTTGGCCACAAAACACTGATCATGTTTCAAAAGTCTGGCAATTTCGATTGCTTTGCACCCTTCTGACTGGCATTTTACTATTTAGTTTTTCAGCCCATTTTAATAGTAATAAGAAGTTGCTTTATAATTCTGCACAGAAAAGTATTTGTGTTTACCTGTTCAGACCAAATACTGAACGTGCTGTGCTTTTAAACAGTTTGTTCTTAATTAGAGATTCATCTAGGCTGAAAGCATTCGTTGGAAGATACAAGTAAGATACACACTTGCTAAATAATTCTGCGCACACTATATAATGCAAATGTAGTATAAGAAAGACAACTGTGGTCCCTGTATCACTTATTTTATTTGTAATTTTAATTCAGTGGGAATTAACAAGCACGTGGGAAGGCACAGTGCTGCAGTGGTTAGCAATGTTGCCTCACACTGCTGGAACCAGGGTTCACGTCTTTGGCATGGCTCCATGTGTGGAGTTTGCATGTTCTCTCTGTGTTGTTGTGGCGTGTCCTCCAAGTACATTGGTTTCCCCTCACAGTCAAAAAACATATAAATCTATAAAACCTAAAATATCATTTGCCATTTAAGCAATAGTAGTACAGACTGTATATTGTGAGCAAAAATTGTACAATGTACTGCAATTTTTTCCAAACTAGCTAAAAGCCTTTGAAAATACAGGGTTAAAATTGACTGAGATTGTTGAAACATTTTTCATAAAGTATTTATGAAAATAAAAATAGACTGGTCAAACTGACTAAAGGCAGTTGTGTAATAACAGTACAGAAAAGTGAGGTGAGAGATTCAAATGTTACGTAAAACAATTCAGTTCAGTAACTTAACCGAAATAGAGCAGTGTCCTGGATTGCTCACTAAGGTTTCATTTTACGGTTGTGGCTTTCAATTTAAGAAGCCCTTTCTTGGGGTTGGTGCCCTATTTTGGGTTATTCCCTGCCTTGTGCAGGTAGCCTCAAGGATAGGATGGGATATGTAATTACAGAAAATAGATGGACGGATGGATGGATGGATGGTACCTTCTTGTCCTTGGCTGATAATGTGTTCCTCTTCACAGGGTGAAATGATTGATAGAATTGAATACAATGTGGAACACTCAGTGGACTATGTGGAACGAGCTGTGTCTGATACAAAGAAAGCTGTCAAATACCAGAGCCAGGCCCGCAAGGTATGGCCTACACAAACACACACAGATGCATTCTCAGAAACGTGTGTATTGGCATGTATTTAAACACCCTGAGATCACCATGCTGTCTTTTCCTTGTTTCCTTGTAGAAGAAGATTATGATCATCATCTGCTGTGTGGTACTGGGAGTCGTGCTGGCATCTAGTATCGGTGGAACGCTGGGCTTCTAGACATGGCAACAAACTAGATGAACCCACTAGAGAAATGACAAAACAAAATGATATTAGTTAAAAAGGGGGCGGGTCTGAATGAAAATGACACATTAACAAGCTGATAAATGAACAAAAAAGGAAGCTCCAATATGCATAATTACATACATAAATTACATTTAAATGTATCACAGAAATGTACACTAAATGTATTGAACATAAACAGCACATTTTAAGCTACCTGTCTATATATATATTCTTTTTTTTTCTTGATCCTTTAAAACCTTTATTTTTAGGGATTTCCTGAACAGTGCAAGTGACTAGTCATTAAATATGCTATTGAGAAAGGCATTTTCAGGATTATGTGTTAATGCACAAAACCGAAAAAGAAGGACTATGAAAATCAATTATGTTAATTGTTTTTAACAATTTGTTGGGGGTGACTGAGAATAACATGTTTGATTAGAGTTTCTCTGAATTAGTCTAATACTGGTCAATTCTTCATAGGTCAAGCAGTTTAATGTATAGCTGATTAGGTTAGCATTTGGGACAGACAAACTGATCATGTCATGAAAGGAAAACTTTGACAAGTCGCTACATTAACAATAAGATGCTCAGATTGAGCCATCATGGGTTTGTAATGAGGGAGGGTTAGGCATAGTGGTACCAATGTTATGATGATTATGCATTTTATTTTACAGCTTTGCAAGGCTGCATACCTTAGCACTGGGCCAGACTTTTCATTTTGACGTGCTAACGGGACCAGCAAGACAAGACTTATTTTTTGAAGAAGCAGTAGAAATTAAACATAGTAAAAGAGTGATGCGTGAATGGAAGTTGAACTATGCAGATTTGCCACAGAAAGAGTATAACAAATACCCCTAGGGAAAAAACAAGCAAAAAAAAAAAGATTTCATCTGACAACATATAACATATAATCAGAAAAAGAATTTTAAAAGTCAAAACTTTACATGCTGGTTAGTCCATGGGTGAATATTCCCACAATTTTTGAAAGTTAACCTGTTTGGCTATATATCGTGTGTTGCATCCTATCCTGATAAATATGCTTTGTTTGGTCCAGCCTGGGCTTTATTGCTGCCAGTTTGGTTCCATTTTTTGTTTCACATCTGAAGACACAAAAGGGAGGTAAAGTGAAATAAGAAAATAGTATGTAAGCAATTCAAAAATTAATTTTATTTTAATTAACATGGCTTGTAACTTGAATGCACTTTTATGACAATTCGACAGAGGGATTCCTGCCTGCTTTTAGTCTTAATTTAACTAAAATGGATTCCACCACTAAAAGTCTATGAATGACAGAAAATGTGCTCATGGGTAATATCAAAGAAACCACTGGTCCTTTAGTTCAAATTCAAAATAAAGACATTTGCATTCGGAGATGCATAGAAATATGAACTGTTTAAATTTAATATACCAAAAGAAAACAATTTATAAAATCCTAAGTCACTAATTGTTTTCAAAATTTTTGAAACATTTTAGTTGATGTGTTAATTTCACTTTACACTGTTCATAATATTTATATAAATATTAGAAGATATTTAACAAATCTCTTAAAATATAATTATAATTTAGCCATTAATGTAATTATGCTAATTGATTACATATAACATTATTATTCAATGCCAACAAATTTTCTGTAATAATTTGTATATAGCATTATATGTATATGTTCTTTGTAAGCAAATAGTTTTCAGTGCCCCTCGTATCTTAATGATACTTAGAAGGTAGCAACTTGTTTTATTTATTTTTACATTTTATAGTTTATAAGATAGGCCTGTTGATACCAGTAGGTATGAAGGAGTTACAATGTTTGATGAAACATTATAATGGAAAGTGGCCTTAGCAGGTCCACATAAAAGTTGCAGAGTGGCCAGCCAGCAAGCCAATAAGGGTCATGTGTCATTGGGAGGAATCGACTCATATTTAATGGGGGAAGTTAAAATGCAATTTTTGCTTTGCATTTGCAGTATGTCTTTCTGTTGATATATTGAGTACATTGAGTATGTGATATATTTTTCAACTTTTAACTGTAATACTTCCAATAATGTTAGTGGTTCTGCAAAGTTACATTCAAGTTTTAGAGCCAAACAGCCTTGTTTAAAAAAATATTTAATGAGTGTTTTTTCTTTATAAACAAGTCAACAACTGACTCTACTTAAACTGACTTAAAACAAACAGGACACTTCACAGAATTGGCACAATAAGTATTGGTCTTATTAGAAGCTTGTACCCTGATATTATGGTATGATAAGGAAGGAAATTTTACTCACTTATGCTGAATTTATTGCTTAATAACTGTGGACAGCACAAAAATATTATTCTCCAGGTAGTAATAAAGTAAAAATGGAAGGGGAAATATATCAAACACCCAGTGGCAGATTAACGAGTTCAGGGGCCCCTAGGCTATACTTTCCATGAGCCCCTCTTCTGCCCCCACTCCCCAGAATGATACAACAATTAATTAGAAAACTATTAAACATTAGTAAGTTTAAGATATTTTCTATAAAGTCAAAGAGAATGTGACTCAATAAACAAGAGCAATCACATCACAATAACAACTGGCAAGCTTGCACTTTCACATCAGTCATATGCAGCGACTAGAAAGAGATCAACAGAAACCTCATTGAATAAACGCATCTCAATAGTGGTAACTGGAATACATTATGCTCTGATCCAGTACGTGTCAATGGTACTCACAGTGTGCACTCGAGACGTATTTACCATATATAGCATAGACCATAGATAACTTTACAGAGAAGGACAAATTCCAAAACAATATGAAACAAGTTCTTACTATTGAAATATTTTCCTCTGTGCTTTCCTGAATAAAACTCATTGATCAGGCTGCTAAAATCTATTTTACGTAGGAAACAAACTAAGCATATGTATACCAGAAAATACAAGAACATCTAAAAAGAGATACATTTAAGAATTGGTCTCCCCATTAAGTCTTAACCAATGATCAACTCACAAACAAATAAAGGATCATTTTTTTTTATTTTAATTAAAAAAAAAGTCAGTAGGGGCCACCTGATCATTTTGGGCTGCAACTGTTCATTAATCCGCCTCTGCAAACATCACATTCTCGTTTGATACGCCGAGCAAATTATGTTGCAATTAGTCTATAAAAATATTAATAATAACATATGAATATAATTATTAATCTTCATCATTGGTTTAATTTCTTTCAGTAATGTACATCTCCAAATTAAGGATGTGAAAGTTTTATTGAATTTAATCCAAGTCACGTTTGAACTTTTCAATTAGTTTTGTGTAGTTTCAGCTCTCCGATCACAGTATGATTTCATTAAAAATAGAAATGTGTAGGCAAAATTATGAAGAAAAATCATCTGGAGAATTTTATTCTGAAAGGAATGCAGCATTGCAAAGGGAGCTTCCTATAGCAGAAATTGATTGTACTCTAGAGTACAGAGGTCATCCTTCTAATACATTTTATACTTGTCCTTCTATTTACTTTTTCATCTTGCTGTCTTTCTTGGTCATGTGCTAATTTTAATTATCTTTTGATAGTAATATTTGACATGCAACTCCAAAATGAACAGCATGGTTGAGCGAGTTTCCACTGCAGAATTGGTGATGTTCTGGGTGGTGGCCAACAGGAAAATATGACGGAGTTTGAAGGTTTTCCTTCATTTTGTTTTTTTAATGAAAATGCCAAAGCATTCAATTTTTCATGTAGAGATAAGAGCACAATATCATGCTCCAAGTGTACAATTGCATTTGCTTAATGGGAAAATGAAAATCAAGGGATTTATTTTGATTATGTCCACCGAATGGAAGTTCTTAATATTTGTTCTTGATGTCGTAATTTTATTGCATGTTGGACTGATACAAAACATTTTAAATCTGTAACTGTCTTGCTGTATAGAATTAGTGGATTTATTTATTCTCATCTGTGTTATCTAGTGGTGGTAATTAAAACAATCAGATTAATATTTACTCCTCATGTCCCTTCTGCACCTATCATGCAAACATGAAAGTCTATGTTAGAAATGTCATTATTGTTATTATTTATTATATTCTAACCAGAAGCTGGATGTATATTGTGATAATCATGTGTACCTGTTTGGCACTTTAATTACAATTTGCCAGTTTGTGCTCATCTACATGGTCTATGCTGTTGGGGAAATCTGTATATTGAATTGAATGTCCACGCTGACACTGGTCTAGGTGAACCAAAGTATTAAGGCTCAGTGGGCAACTGATATATTTGCTGAAGCGAATCAGAGTAAATGAGACTGAAATTATCCGAATATTAAAAATACACATTCTATCTCTTGTAGTGTACATGGCAGTTTGATTGACAGCCATAAGAAAGATAATATATTCAAAAGAAGTTATGGCGTTTCAGTATAAACCACCAGACATCGTCATTGATTTTTGGGATTTAATTCAAATTAGTAAGGTAACAATATGTACTTTTGTGGGAACTTGTGATTTCTTAACTTTGAGTTTATCTGTATTGTTTACAGGCTTCTCATTTGCCCATTCGTGTTTTAATTTTATTTGCTATTCTCATTACAATCCCTTCTGTGTTAGATGGTAAATGTGAATAGGTGTACGAACATATAAAAAATGCAGTTTATTGGCTCTACCTCTCATGACCACATTTATTTTAATTTTTGATCTAAGTAAAACATAAATTAGTGTGGGAATATATGTTGAACTAGACATATTTAAATACAGGTTGCACAGAATAGGCGAAACTTTCAGTTATTCTTTTTCCCACTGAATCTGTAGTATAATATTGAACAGCTACAGAAATATCTTCAAAACCTTGCTTTCAGGTTGCAATTTTCCTGGGAGAAAGTATGCTTTGTTAACTGTGTGACTCTCAGCTTCACTTTATTTAACCTGGAGATAACCTGATCATAACTTAATTTCTAAACAGTGTTTCCTTGTATCAGTATTAAGGTTGTGTATGTCAGTGGGTGGAGGGGCATGGGGACAGGACTGGTGCTCTAACATAAGACTGCAGAAAGAGATCAGAATCTTAAATATTAATAGTAATAATAATAATAAAATATTTATAATTAAAATAAGGGTCACAATAGAAGGTATTGATTATAACAATTTGTTATTAAAGGGGAGCGAATTCTGTTATTTTAAAATTATTGTAGAAATACTGAATATTGAATGCTTGCAATTTTGTCAACTTGAACTGGATCTGTGTCTTGTAATTATTGTAAATACTTGAAAAGAGAAAAAATACTTGCATGTCCATGTATAAACTACTGAAAACCTCCTGTCAAAGTTGCGAAGTTGTTCAAACTCTTTTCTCCCCGTTAACCCTCCAGTTGCCATATTTATCATTGAAACTTTTTTGTTACATGATATTCCTAAAAAAAAAAAAATTCCATGAGATTCTTTCTTGTCTGATAACGTCTGAAAAGGTATATAAAAGAATATACACAAACTAATTAGAACTCAGGTAAGTGAAAGCCAAGCATAGAATGACTGTGTGTCAGCAGATTCAGCATTTATTCAGGCTCAGTTTAAGTATTTAATTTAATACAACTGACGATTATTTGATGTTTCAGAATAACCAGAAGCTCCACACCTTTTGATTATTAATTTAATATGTGTTTGTGATTTGAAAAAAAACTAATCTTAATGCACATAGCTGTTTGAATGAATTTATGACAAAGCTATGTATGTCACTGAAAACAAACAAAAACATTGCAATCAATTTAAATTTAAATGGCTTCTGCATTTCTGATTTTGGTCGTTTTAGATCTCCCAGCATCAACTATCAAAGAATAAATCTTCAGAAGACTTCATACTACGGTTGCATCAGGAGTAATGTTAAGTAACATTGAAAATGCTAATAATGTTTCAATCAATATGGCATCATTACTCAAAACTGAATTGGATTTCAACGAGGTTCAAAACAAATTATTGGCAAATGACAGATACCTGGTGTGGGAACATTACCACCCACCAATGGGGAGCTGACTAGAACAGACATTGATTGATTTACAAGGGATAACTAAGCATTGAAAAGTATAGGATGAATGACTGTTGCAACTTTGACTGGAATTTGCAACTCGTGTCCTGTTTTTTTGTGTGTGTATGTGTGCGTATAGTAATGTAATTTGTCTCTCCTTTACTTGTACTGCTGTTTGCTGTTCTGTTTAGTTAGTGTGATGTGCCGGTATTCCCAACTCTCTCCCTCTTCTAGCTCTTTCTCCATTGATCTTTAAAATGACAACTCTATGCAGATGCTGTCTTTTATATGTGTGTCAAATTTTAATTTAAAAAAATCTAGAAAAAAATGACAAACCGACATTATGAAATGGAACAAAAAGTGAATAAAGAAAAAGGATTGCTCAGTGTATCAATGCCTTAGTTTTATCTAATGTATGTTTCTTCTTTGTTATATTTGATTAAAAAAAACACACAGGACTCCCCATCATGATGATGTGTAATACAAACAAATGTTCACAATAAGCTATCTTCCATTGTTTAAAAAGTATTTTGTACTGGTGTAGTGATTTGGCTCCATCAGTTCTATTATCCATCCATTTTATGTACTTGTTTTTCCAGCACTGGGGCTCATTGAGCCTGGAGCCTGTCCTATGAGACACCTAGGAAGGAATGCCAGTCCATTGCAGATCACTTCCACAGTCACACATAATCACGTTTGGCATCAGTTAACTAGTATCTCAACATCATGCAGATGGCGCTCCTATGTTTACCTATAGTCCAGATCTGCTTAAAGTTATTTAAAGTGAGATTTTGTTCAGGATGAGAAATCAGTGGGAAAGTCTAAGCAGTCTAAGCTATTTTCCCATGACTGTTGCAAAATGGACGTTGGTCCTGTGGCAAGGGTGTGTCTCTAATACCATATCTTTAACCCAGAAGAGGAGACCCTAAAGGAGACATAGTTTAAGAGGAGAGATCTTACGTATTGGAATTACTTGTAGGACTTCAGGGCCTTGGTACTGGATGTCTGTTCAGCTTCAGTCAAACATAATAATGGTGGCCAGGCTCTGCTACCTTGGATTTTTGGTAAAGCCAGTACAGTGTCTCAGTAAGGAATTGTAACATTTTGTTCTCTGCATTCTTCCCTCCCTACTGATAAGATTCCATATTTGAAAAGCCTCAACTGGAATGTCGACAGTGCTGTTCTGGAGGATTTCCTCCAGTATGGCCCTGGGGCTACTCAGATGTATAAGATGTTGATCCGATGGGGAAATCTGTGACTGCACTGAAGATATCCTTTCAGATATCGATGCTCCTCAGTGGCTTCCTAGAAGACATTCCTGCCACCAGTATGATGTCTAAAGGTATATGTGCTATTTGGACCCCCGAATCGCTAAACATCCTTAACTACTTGGGTCTTTGAGGCAGGACTCTCTTACACTTACAAATACACAGTAGCATTTGAAGCATATGTGGCACCCTAGGCAAGCTTAACTGCTGACGCCCCAGCTCCTAAGCTGTCGGTTGTCAACCAAGGGGCAGGGGTCACATCCACGGACGTGCACAGGGCAGGGCTAAGGTTGCCCGGGCAACTGTCCACCTGCCATATTTGACTCAAGCTGCCCCTCCTAGAGAAAATATTATATATATTTTGTCGTGAGCTTTCGCCGCACGAAGAGGAAAAAAGATGCGCAAGTCATCTTCGTCAGGAAAATGCTCTTTAATTTGCCGCGCTGGGCGGAGCTAAGTCACATACAGTAGCAACTAAACAGCTTGACAACTTAGCGCAGCTCCTGAACGGCCCATTGCCCTGCACCCAAAACGCTTCATGTAAGGTAGAGAGAATTGCATATGGCAGTAACGTTAACGCTACAGACTCATTCTGAGACTAGTTACTTCACCATCAAGCTATTCACTTCCACTCAATAAACTTATCGGCAAAGCGAGTGGATGTAGCTGGCTTCTGAAAGCTCAGCTGGTCTGTTTCCCTTTTAGCTACGTCGCGCCCATCCACGGCACTAGAGCCAGAGCCCAACTGCCCATTACACACTGACGGTGTAGAAATGATTAACAACGAACTATCATAATTTTTTTATGAAATGAATTAAAATCTTCCTCAGTTTCCCATGTAATGAACCAGGCAGTTACCAGATAGCATGTTAGGTTATCACATGCTAAATGTTTTTGTAGGAAAAGTACACGTCTGCTGATGGTTATTCTCGAACATTTGTTTTAACAAGAAGCATAAATGATGGAAGTAATCATTTTTGTTGAGATATGCATTACATTAATTGTTTTATTCAAAATGGTAAAATGCCTAAATCCTACCGCTGTTTTGGGTGTTTGCGTGCTACACTAAGCTAGAATGCCTTCCGAAAAGAGGAGGATTCTGCTTTAAAGAAAATTTGGAGCAAGGTATGTTAATAAAGACTTAATTAATAAAGAAATGGTATATTTTTCAGTTTTCCATACAGTCGGTGTGATTTTTTTTTTTCGGGGGAGGGGGTGCCTTTTTTTCAGGTCAGAGCAATGGCCCCTTAAAATTCCTGTGCACGTCCCTGGTCACATCAATGCTAAAACTAGTGAGTGCTACAACACAACACAAAAAATGTAAACCTGGGTAAATATCCCAATTGCGAGAGCAAACGTAAAACTCGTGAACACAGAAAGAAGAGCTATGTGCACGTCTATCATAAATATGCACTCAGACTGTTTTTCCCTCTCCAATGTTTTTTTCCCTCTTGACTTGATAGTTTTCCTTGCACACCCAGAATATTACCTTCGGCTGCTCTCTGCGCTCAAGTGGAATTTTTGTGCTTGAGTTTTGGCACGGGGGTGGTTTTTACAGTTTGAGGGTGGGCTCATGGCCATTTCTGTTGGTGAGTGCTGTTGGCTCCTGGTTTTCTGGGCTCCTGGTTTGCTAGGTTAAAAACAAATCATGGTTTATCTATTTTATAATAATAATTTTATACCCAAGCTTTAACTATTTTTTATGAGCATGCTTACAATGATTCTCAATGCCCACTAGCCTGTTCCCCCTCATCAACATAAAAATAACATCTGTTTTTATATTGATGGAGGGAACAGGCTAGTGGGCAACAATCAATGAATGCATGGTTAGAAAAAAAGAGTTAAAGCTTGACTATTAAATTGCCATTATGACAAATCATGGCGCCCACTCAGAAGTCACAATACTGCCAGGATGCGCCAGAATATATCTATCTATAGTGGATGACTAGTTTTGTATCTCAGTGTTTGTATGTGATCAACTGTTTTCATTTTTGGAAATCAGCAGCAATATATGTTGCTCTCTTACTGTACTCTGTTGTGGAAAATTCTGGATAAAATCAAAAGTGCATGACATGAGCGAATGAATTTGAAATATAACTTTAACCTGTTGAAAATGTATGAAATGTATGTTTGAAAATGTACATAGTTGCTAACAATGGCATGAGGGATAGACTGATACAGTTCCTCAACTACTGGGGTAAATAATCTACCGATACAGGTTATTTTACAATGACAGCGACAGAGAGTCACTTCTGGATTCTTCACCACATATACATCCAGAAGTTGAACAATAATTAGTTCATTTTTATATGTGCTTGGGCAGCATTATAATGTACAAATTTGCATTTCTCTATAAAACACATGGCATGAATAATTGTTAATGAGATTTATTAATCAATGCATGGATTTTATACCAAAATTTCAATGCATTCTATGGCCGAAGTGATCAGGTGCGGGGAGTGGCTTTAATGAAGCGTGGGGCCGATCATAGTCAAAACAGTCAGGTCAAAACCAGAGAGCCAGAAGAGGATGCAAAATGCTAGACAGAGTCATAGTCATGCGGCAGGTGAAGGTTGAGTGAGGCGCAGGGATGATCAGAGGGGCAAGATGGGTATCAGTAGTAGTCAGAGGACAGGCGATGGTCAGGCAAGAAGTGTAGGCTGGCAGGGAAGCAGGACAGGTCTTGGGGTCTAAGGGCAGAAACGGGTCAGAAGATCGGTAGGCAGGCAGGCAGATACAGATCACTTTTCACCTGAGGAAATGCGTGAGGTGAATAGACGTGAGCACATCATCTATGGGAAAACCAAACCTTTCAAGGTGAAGCAGGCATAGGATGAGGTAGCAGCAAGCGTGTCCTTGTTTTCTGGCATCACCAGATCATCTGCGCAGTGGCGGAAGCGACGTAATGTCACAAGACGTGGAAAACAGGCACTCACTGCAGAAACTTGTGCTTGTGTTTTTTTATTTTAACTTAATAGTGAATAGCAAAATGTGAATAGAAGTGCAATCTTTGTTCAAACAAAACACAACCTACAGTTTTAAGGTATTTTAAAATGTACAAATAAAGGCAATAGGGCTTTTATTTTTCTACATCTCACAATTTAGATTCCTTTCTGGGCTTCAGATGATTCAGCTCTTTTACCAGCTGATCCCTCCTTGCTCGTGCTGTTGCCAGCGAACACTCCATTGTTGGCATCGGCACATGCAGCTTCACAGAGCTTTTCTGATGTTTTCTAATGTGTCCACATTTATGTCCAGCAGACATCCATCACGCATGGCAATGTTACGCATTCAGCGTGCCACAAAGAATGCTGTGACCTTCTAAGGGCAGTGTTGTAATGAACTCAAAAGATTTTTTAATGATATGATTTGTTCTTTATATATTTTTTTTTCTTTTGGTGTTTCATTAAACAGTACGATTTTGTGAAACAACCAGATGTACTCTATAATAAAACGTATATAAATGAAATAAAATAAAATAACAAAAAACCATTAGTACACCTTGAGGGTGTACCTGTGTCCATAACAAGTGTTGCGCACCCGCATATTTCTAAAACGCGCCACTTAAATATCGTTTAACAGTGCGCCACTGACTTTAAACATGGTTGGTTGGTCAAAAGCACAATGTCATCTCACTGCCTTGCAACACGTGGACGATGTGCCTGGCCATGCCTCATTTATAAAATGAGCAGAAAGCAGGCGCAAAGTCATTCGCTATTTTGACGACATGTGCACGTGGCATGAAAATAAGCAATGCGCTGGTTCAAAACTAGCAAAACCACTTTTCATCATGCTTTGCTGCAGTAGAAAATAGGGCCCTTAGGCAAACACTGGGGAGACAGTAATAAAGAATAAATGAAGATAATAAAGATGACATTAGAGTGACTCTTGATGGACCAGGTGAAGGAGCCTGTGGATGAACATCTTTTTCAAGCACCAACAAGGTGGTGGGACAGTAATGATGAGGGCGGTACTGTAATTATCAGTGATGAACTTGTTGCCGACTTGCTGATGGAGATAAAATAAACTACAAGATCTACTGCTACTTTCTATAAGATACTTTCTTCAAACACTTATACAAGAAGAATTCAGCTGCTTTCAAAAAGCTTATTCATGCAGGACAATGCCTCTGCCCAGGCATCCCACAGTTTAGCCCAGAAAGTCAGGCTCCCTTCATCACCTGACTTACCCCCCATTGAGAACTACTGGGATTTACTAAAGTGTGGCATTTACCAAGGTGGCAAGCAGTACACTACTCAGAGCAGTGTCTGGGATGCAGTCCTAGTGGCCTGAGGTAATATAGAACATAATCAAATCAAAAACTTGACTGGTTCGGCTTACAGACAACCAAGGGATTCTATTGATAGACCTTCTCAATAATAGCTAACACAACAAATACTGAAATCATGAATTATTAACATTATTCATTTTGTATTTTTTGTCACGTTACAGAAAACTACCTGTCACGCCCAGCCCTGATCGCCCTCCTGTGGACCACACCTCCTCGTTAACCCCGTGTGGAATCCTCCCGTTT
>JAODKC010000048.1:7859462-7870483 GCA_026777985.1 Mormyrops attenuatus | reverse complement strand
GCTTCTGCTGCGCTGTAGAAGCGCCTTTGCCTTTAAATGGAGCGATGACGTCAGGGGAGGCAATCCGTGGCAGGGGGGCAGTTTAGAGCGCAACACCTGGTCGCGTATGGGATAATATGTTTAAATTCTTTATTAATTCTCATTGGCTAAATGCTTTATAGCAGATTTTATACTTATGTTACAGCTCTGACTTTTTACTAGTTTACATTCATCCTACTAAATGTTTTATTATTCCTTAAAGCATATTTAAAAATAGCACATTAATAAATACCTGTAATGTATTTTTTATTCTCGTAAAGATTATTGAAACTGCTTTGGTGACATCTGCTTTCACTTATCTCTGGCAACCAACAGATAGGCCTAACGATCACCCCCACATCGCCCATACCACCATAATGGAACACGACCACGCGGACCTGTCAATCAAAACCACATCTGACCAATCAGAATAAAGGAATACACCCCCTCCCGCCTGTAACATCATCAGAGACCCCCACTAAGCTCTGCCCAAAGTGACTATTAATCTCTCTCTAATGATTTATCATGGTCTCGTTTTTTTACATCACAAAAACCTGGCATTTTACCAGGGATGTGTATACTTTTTATATCCACTGCAAAAAAAAGTAACAAAGACTAAGCAATCAGGCTAACGAAAGGTAGTTGTACATCACCATCTTCTGGTTACGGCTCTTTTATCTTGTGGCTCCTGCCTGGCTGTGATCAAACATGACCTATTGTCTTAGACTCTGTAAAAAGGTTCGTACCACACACAAGTTAGAAGAAGACATTGAGAAGGTTTGTGTGTAACAACATCTACGGCACCAGAGAACATTATCAGAAAATACACACCTTCATCTGAAAGAAAATGCAACTGTGCAGAGTGAAAAGTGCACCTTCGTTCATCTCTCGTTCATTTACAGCCCAGCTGTGTTTTCTGTTGGCACTTGATTTTCTGTGGCCAGCCTTTCAGTGTTTTCCAGTGAGGAGATCTAATACACTTGAATAGTAAGACAAATTTTTGATGATTTTTTGATGATTTTTCTGTATTGGTGCATTTGATCTAAATTTACACAACAATTTAATAAAAAAAGCATGGCATTGAAAAGAAATGATACTTTTCTATGTGGTGCCCATTTTCATTAAAGTAGTAGTGTCCGCAATAATAATGAATCACAAAATGCTCTCATCTTTTTGAATTATATCCTGTTATCAATAGGGAAATTACTATTATTACTATTATTATTATTACTAAACAAATTGTGTGTCATTAAGGACGCAAACTGTTATTTCAAGGTGAAATCATAGCACCTCACAAAGTATAAAATTTTAAATTTTATGTTTTAATCAATGCTGGGCAAAATTTATCCCTGGCACTGTATTTCCTGTGACACACTGCATGTGAAGAAGCAACACAATGACAATTTTCTGAATCTCAGAGAATCAGGTTCATAACACTTTTACCTCTAGATGGCAGTGTCTACAAACAAAAGGATATATTTACTCATCGTAAAAAAAAAACCCTATGATTCCATTTAACTGTTATCTTACCAGTGATATATAACTTTTGTAGGTAGCTTTTTCAGACGACTTGCTAAAATATATTAACTATTTTAAATTAGGTTTTAATGAGGAAAACAACACAAGATAATTTGTAGTGAATTCCCATACATTAGACAGACAAATCCTTTTAAAGCATAATCTTTGTATAATACATGATTTCTGTGCAGTACCGGTCTTAGCCGGAGTGGCGCCCTAGGCGAGCACCACCGCCAGCGCCCCCCGCTTGAGGCAAAGTTAAATTTGCTGGCAGTTCGGCGCCCCCTCAGAAGATGGCGCCCTAGGCAGTCGCCTATGTCGCGTATAGGATTGACCAGCCCTGTTATTACTACTACTACTTAATAGGCTTTGCTAAGCAGGTAAATTCATGTGGGCTGGTTCTTTTCATATTAAGACACATTAATAACAACTAGTTTTAAGAATAGTGGAATGTTACACTTTTTTTCTTCCTCCGTTTGTGGCGCCCCCTGGATGGATGGCACCCTTGGCATTAGCCTATATTGCCTATGCCACGGGCCGGCCCTGTTTCTGTGCAATGTCTGATTAGGATAATCCAAGCCTAGATTTCCTCATCAGAATGTTGTACCACTGTCAACACCTACTTGAATTTCATAAATCTCCTTATCAGAATGTGTTACCACCATTAACAAAAAAAGAAATATTTTGGTGCCGGGACCAAGGCATTGCATCGGTTATGGTGAATTATGAGGTGAGACACTTCTACATGAAGTTGTTCTTTTAGTGTAGATCTTAACCGGACTGCACTCAAGCAACATAAACAACACTCTGAAAACACATAGCATGGAAACCAGGGAGGTCCAATAATGGATGGAAAGGCTCATACATGGTAGGTCATTATACTAGAGACTAGCTACACTTGAGGATCAGGCTGAACCAAACACAAGTAAGGGCATATGCAACACTCAGATACACAGACCAACAAGTATCTACACTGATAAATACAATTCGGGGCTATTTACAGTACAAGACATGAACAGGGCTATACACAACCATTTGTGAGGTATGCAGGGACATGGAGATGCTATCAGAACTACACATTACCTAGAACCATCTCGCCAGCACTACAGTATGTGCTCTGATGGCAAATGTTTCCTTACAATGTTGTACCACCGATAACAACTAAAGGTATTTCATTATGTTAGCGTAAATTTCCTTATCAGAACATGTTACCACATTAGAAACTATAAGTGTGTTGCTCTGAATAGCATACATTTCCTTATCACAATTTGTTACCACCATTAAAAACTAGTGAGGGAAATAATTATTTGACCCCCTGTTGAATTCCTAAGTTAACCCATTTATAAAGAATACGTTTATTTTAACAACAGCAGATAGATTTTCGACAAAACAAATAAGAACGAATCATTATGTAACAGGTTCAAATTAATTTGTCATTTGTATAGGGAAATAATTATTTGGAGCATTTAGTATCAGTATGATAGAAGATGCGCGACACGGGAGCCGCACGTACATACTTCTCAAAGCAGGACAAATTCATATTGCGTGCGTGTGATCATGCATTAGTGATGTAGTCAAGACCACCTAAACTGAGACCAAGTCATTACCAAGACCAGAGTGTATTGAGACTGAGACAAGACCAAGACCAAGGTAGGGCTAGACCAATTCATGATCAGAAACAGACTAATGTTTGAGACTACATAACTGTGATAGTCAGAGAAGGCCACACAATGGTAATATGGTAACCCCGCCTTGACCCGCATGCACAAGTACTACTTGAATGTGTTATACCCAGGTTTCATTTATATACATTTATACGTGGTTTGGTTTTTCATCACTATTTTCATGAAACACGCAAGGCACATTTAAACAATTTTATTTCTCAGGATGTTCATTTAACAAGGTACGGTTGTGTCAACATTCATGTGTATTTATATTCTTAAGTTGCACTTACCTGGAGGAGTGGAACAGCTGGAATTTGTGCATGCAGTTTTTTCGGTCTGACGGGCAAAAAGTCTAGAGCATCATGGTTCTCTTTCATGATTCCCATCGGCGGTACCAACGGGAGCCCACAGTAGGGAGATGGGGAGTTGGGTTTTGGCATAGTTATTTTTTATATTCTAGTTAACATTTTTGATATAGTTTTCCTTTATAATTTGTATAATTTGATGGGCTAAATATGTTATGGTGTTTATGGGTTTATTGGCATGTAGGTGTAAATGTTATGGTAGTGTTTCCCCCTTGTGTGTGTTGCTGGACTGATCACCCAGTATATAGGTTTCCCCAGCGTGTTATTTAGGAGGTCAGTTTTGTTCAGTGTAAATTGAGTTGTGTTATGCTTTAATTTTGGTTTCATTCTGTTTGGTTGACCTCATTTTATTGGGCCCAGGATTTTCCTTTGTTGGACGTTCTTTTGTATTTTGATGATTTTTGGATTTTCAGTTAATTTTGGGTTAGTAACAAATTCTGTGCCCTTGTGTCTGCTTGCTGGTCCCTCACAATAACACAACACACTATAAAATGTGGAGCACAGACATCATCTTGGGCCTAGGCAGTATGGCCTAAAATTTGTGCTTCAGTATAATTTGAACCATGGATGTTTTTTCTTAAAATTTCAACAAAAATGCCTCTGCACAAATGTAACATTTTTTCAAATGAGCCACACCTTATTGGTTGCTTTTGAACTTTGAAGCAGGACCCTTTACATCCTATCACAGTACTGTGTTAACCCTCTGAACCCTATCTATTTTTGAGCGTTTTTCTATCCCTTTGATATTAGACTTATTACATTGTCTGTACATGAGTTAATCATATACAGTTTATGGTTTTGCTTTCAGAACAGGACATTCGGGGCTACTCAGATATGTCATAATTTGATGTAAAAATGCTAACACAGTCTTGATATCATCCTTCTTATGACGAAAACACTACTTGCGCCTATTGAATTTCTCAATTTTTTTCTCTCATCTAATATTAAAATTTGCATGACCTACAAATATAATCTTATAAATGTTGATATTCCAATCTCGATTGGAAGGCAGGAGAATCATTGGGGACCTTTCTTTGGCTTAGTACTGTGAAGTAATACATGGCGAGGTCCAGGTGAAAATTAATATCTTTGATTTTACATCCATTTGGTAACTTGTTGAAGTTGTCTGATAGACAGCAATGCATGGTTTCATATTTCAATATTTTTTTATTACTTTATAACATCTGAAAGAAACTGAAATAGAAAAGCGTCGCTTAGTTTATGACCCACTTGTCAGGGTTAGCGCCCACCTAACCCCGCCCTCTGACTTTTTCCTGCTTGGCCAGCAGCAATTGGTGGCCAGTCTGCCTCCTCCCCCCTCCGCGTTCTGTCTTCTGTATGCTTTTCAACCCTAGTGTGTTTTCTCCATTTCCTGTACTGCTGTGTAGTTTAATGGGTTGAGTGTGTGGTTTAGAAACTGAGAACCCTTGGGTTGTGGGTTCTAGACCCACCTTGCCTGTTTTGTTTGTTTTCTGTTTTTCCCCTAGTGTTCCTTATTACTGTAGTTACCGTTGCTTCCCTGTTTTGATTTAGCGTGCTTGTTTTATTATGTTCTGCTTGTACTTTGTGTTTTAGTCCTTTTCCTTGTCTTGGTGTTTGTTAGAATTCCCTTGTCCAGTGCTCATTTACCGTAGTTCATTCCACCTGTTGCCTGCTGGCCTGCTTTGTTGTTTTTGATTATTCACACCTGCCCTTTGTTAGTCCTCTGTATCAGTTTATTTAAGTGCCTGCCTTTGTTGATTTCCCCAGTCCGCCATTGTGATTTTGTTCTGTATTACCCGTTTTCCTGCGTATTTATCTTTCAGTGTGTAGTGTTTCCTGTGGTCTTTGTTTTTTTTTTTGTTCCTAGTGTGTTTAGTTAGTGCTGTTCTTCATAAACCCATTCGAGCTGCGCAAAATCTCAAGTGTCCCTGCAATGCCAGCATGCTGGAGAAAGAAGCGGAGAGGCTGTGGACGGGAGGACGTATTGGGGGTCCACCGTGGTCTCTGCTTTCTCCCCTGCGCCGAATTGGAAGGAGCCCCTCCTGATCTTCGATCCAGAAGTGGCCTGAAGCCGCCGCTGCTGCTTCCCCCAGGTTGGCGCATCTCCCCGTGGCATCCCGGAGGCTCTCGTGCTTCCCGTCCCCATGGCATCCCAGAGGCTGTCGTGCTTCCCGTCCCCGTGGCATCCTAGAGGCTCTCGTGCTTCCCGTCCCCGTGGCATCTGCCCCAGAGGTGCCAGCTCTCCAGATTCCAGACCCTATCTCAGCTCCCCCGACTCCTGTCCCAGTCCTGGAGGTAACTGTTCAAGCCCCAGAGGAACTAGCCCTCCTGACTGCCTTTCCTTTTTCATCGTCTGAGGAAGTGGAGGAGGAGGAGTTAGAGTGGGATCCTCTGGGGCTCACCCTGAGACCTACCCCGGGGACCCCTTCCAGAAAGACACCCTGGCCCCAGCGCCAACGGATAGGACACAGAGGGGGTCATCTCTCCATCTCATGCAGATGAAGGGGTCACCTGTGCCAGGTGAGGGTCCCGCCCATCCTGCTCCCGCTGCCACCTACGGCCCCATTCGCTCCTGCTTGGCGGTCTCCTGTGGCCCCCCTTGCTCCGGTTCGGCGGTCACCTACGGTTCCCCCCTGCTTCACCTTGTCGCTCACCTGTGCCTTCGCTGGCTGTTGCTTCACGGTCGCTATGGCTCCGACTCCCTCCTCTCCTCCTCTGGTAGTCACTCCGACTCCCTCCTCTCCTCCACTAGTAGTCCCTCCGACTCCCTCCTCTCCTCCTCTGGTAGTCACTCCGACTCCCTCCTCGCCTCCTCTGGTAGTCCCGTCGACTCCCTCCTCTCCTCCACTGGTAGTCCCTCCTACTCCCTCTTTGCCTCCTCTGGTAGTCCCTCCGGCTCCCTCCTCGCCTCCTCCAGCAGTCCCTCTGGCTCCAGCCTCGTGGCTGCCAGCGGTCCTTCCGGCTGGGGGAAGTGGGGATGGAACGGGAGCACCACAAGAGGGAAGAATCAGGGCTTCATGAAAGACAATGAAAAGACGCTCAGTAAGTCGCATGGGAACAACAATACCTCATGTCAGAACAGCATGGGGTGAGTGCTTTTGTAGCTGCTTTCGCAGGTGTAGGTGATCTCTGTTCATTGACCGGTGCGTTTTGCACATCGGGGGGGTGACCGGGGTGTGATAGCTGTACTTTCGCCTGTTCCCACCACACAAAACTTTAGCCCACATATGTAAATGTAAATAATAATAATAATAATAATAATACATATGCATATATCTCAGATCCAAGAAGCATGCACATTTAGGGAAGCGCTGGCGGGGTGGGGGGGGGGGAGTTGTATATACGTAGCGTATACTACTTGGGTCAGAAATAAATATATAAATGTCAAGAATAATAATACATGTGGGCTAAATTGGGTTTTTACAGAGGTAATCAGAATTTCATAAATGTGAATAAACGCAATGAGAAAGGATATAGAGCCAATTAAAATCGTCCCTGTTTGTAGCACAAAACCATCACACATGCAGTAAAGGACGGGGGGGGGGGGACACCATGGTGAATTCTGAGGGACATTTTACTCAAAACGTAATTTTTACCATGGACATGGAATTTTTTTTTTATTCCCTCCAGCACCAGCCCTCTGCGGAGGATTGCTTTATTTTTAATTTCCATTGCAAAAAAAGATTGTAACTGCATCACCTACACTTGATAAGACTAATGTAAATGCATTAACTTTCTTTGACAAACTTATTCATCTGGATTAACGACTATTTGGGCTCTCTCATCTTTCGCTCGTTTGGAAGAAAAGCTGGGAGTCCATTCAATATCATGATATCCGAACGCAACCCTCTTGGTAGGGATGGAAGTGCTCAGTGGTGAGGTATTTCTCACAGAAGAAAAATGCCAGTCCACACCTAAGTAAAAACCATTTCCTTACAATGCATTCCCTGCACAACTATGAAAAAGATGCAGGCTAAACACCAGACTCCGACAATAAGGAATACTGTAGTAGTAGTAGCAGTAGTTGTAATAATCACAATAATAATAATAATAATAATAATAATAATAATAATAATAATAATAATATGATACAGTGGGTATATGTATGTAGGCCTATATGTATATATATATCAAAAATTTGGGTATTAGACGCTAGATGTCACAAACACAAATTGAGGGGTGGAGAGAGAGACACACATACACAGAGAGAGAGAGAGAGAGAGAGAGAGAAAGAGAAAGAGAGAGAGAGAGCACTTCGCAAAATAAGGATTACGCATAGTTCTAGGTCCAGGTTATATATACACCGGATTGAATATTATTGTGAAATAAGCCTAGCTTACCTTCTCAAATAAACAGGGGCGCCATTTTTGGAAGTAAATATATGTTTCTCAGCAGAAGGCTGGATGTTATGAATATTATTCATGTAACATTTTTGACTTTTTGGATTACTACGCCCACAGTAAACAGTAACTAGAAGAAATCACACACTGCAAGAAGAAAACAGGTAACACTTTGCTTTAAAAAGAAATAAACTAGACAAAACAAGACAGTCAAGCATATTACTCCATTTAATGCAATTCCAAGGTAATAGTTATTTGAAGGTCTATATATATATAGGCATAAAATATATCTGGATATTTGCAGAATTTTCAGTTTAATGTCGTTTGTGTACTATTCCGTAATTGTTATTCATTTTGTTGACAGCAGAAGCGTATATGCGATGCAACACAATGCAGCAGTTGTGTTTCAAGCCAATTAGTAATTTGTACTTCGCTTGATTATTGTCAGATGGTGTGAATGTCCACCTAAATTTTTTGCACACCTTTCAGCATCTTCCCAGTTATCCCTAAGCTCATCTAGTTCATGTGCGTAATCGTACGTTTCCAGAAAAGCCACAGAAAACTCAGAAAGCAGGTTTCGATTTTATGCAGATTGAGGATGTCAAGCTTTTACCTCGGTTAATTACACTCATCTGACCGGTGGGCACAATTTCCACTTAAGACGGCATTCAAGACATTCACAGAAAAGAATCTAACAGCTAATCCCTACAAATCTGCTACTGCAACAGTAATGTGACTGATTTATTAAATTAAATTAAGTTAAAATGTTATGAATATACGAATGATGAAAATGACAAAAAGAATAATGCCTGTTAATTAATGTACTCCACCGTTTCTTATGCTTCGTATGTTTCTTAGATACGAATAGCATGTTCGGAAGATGATTCCAGCTTATGATTTGGGGGGGGGGGGGGCTGTTAGGAATTAAAAAATGATGAGACTTTTTGGGATGTTTATATATGTCTATACTGAAGTGAGGACCCACACATCTTCCAGCCTGATCAGAGTGATTGGGCCCCCCTTCTTCTCTGAGAAAATGAATCAAATCTCTCCATTTGGGCAGAAAATATGAATGTAAAAGTAAATCAACCAAATGACAGGTCACCATCAAACAGCTGAACAGCAGAACCAGGGGAATGAAGTTATAAGGGCACATCTGCGTGTGTGTAATATGGTGACCAGGAGTCTAGACCCACAACCATTAGATCACCAGCCCATATTACACCGTAATAACCTGAACCAGAAAATATCTACCATTCCATTAAATTTGCAAATGTACTTAAGTAAAGCCTGGGCAAAAGTTCACTTTGCACATAAGCAGTCATAATTCTTCCTTCTAGATGATATGTTCAGTTTTTTGCAGAACCTTGCATCTCTCACTGATTTATGCTTTGTCTTATGTAACACTGTGCATCCGCTCTCTGCATAATATGATGTGAGTCACTAATGGGCCAGTGCACAGCACATGAAAGACTCCCACGGTTTAGCCGTGTGCCAGCACTGCGCTGCTAAGATGCCCGTTCCATGGTTACGGAATTCTAACTGGTCTGTCACTCAGCTTCATTGGCTGACATCTTTCTTGTGACAGTAATCATGTTACAGGATCATCACCCTTCTGTTTGAAGGTTGTTCACATGTCTTGAATTACAGAGATTTTGCTTATTATACAGAGAGAAGATGAATAACCCATACAGTATAAAGTGTGTTTGCCCAGCAATAAGCTGCGAATAAAATATAAATATAGGCTCAGAACTTCCTTCTTATTCTTCGTCTTTCTGTCTCTTGACCACCAGTCCTGATAAATGTAATTAATCTTAGGAGGAGGCCCTCAGGATTCTTCTCTGACTTTTGGGATTGTTTTTGGATGATACCCATTTTTAATCCAAACCTCTGGCTTTTTGATATGAAATTTCCTCACACTGAAAAACATGCACGTTTAAAAGCATTTAAAAACACCTGATAGGCCACTTAGTGCATTACTCAGTTATCAGGGAGGGTGTGTGTGGACCTGGATGTGCCAGTGTTTGCGGATTGCAGCCTTGATAATAAGCACTAAATCAGCTCCATTTGAGAGTAATCTCAATGCAAATATTAACTGCTTAGATAAAATGTACTTACCCATCCATCAGCCATGACCAGGGTTTAGGAGATCACAATTCTGTCGTTTTCCTGAGCAACCACTCAGAACAGCGTCCTAAACTAGGACTTTTGCCAAATAGCCCTGAGATTTTGAGGTAATATTGCATTTAAAATTGCCCTGGTCTACACTTCATTAACAATAACCTATGTGTCACATTTACATTAGATATAGTTACTGCAGGACAGGTACGCAAGTTTGTGCAAAGTTTAGTGAACAGTGAAAACTAACCGGTAATACCCAAGGCGATTACACAGTAAGGGGAATTATAGTGGTTATACATCAACCATTGACATATGAAGTATATGACAGGATCCAAAGGGGTAGTGTGTTGCTCAGTGGGCTAAGCCTCTGTGTCAATGATTGAAGGTTACTGGTGCAAGTCTGACTTTGGCAGAATAGTCACATCTCCGTGAGCCCTTGAGCAAGGCTCTTAGCCACAAGTTCCATGGGCACTGCTGCAAGTGGCTGCTCTCACCAGCGTATGTGTGTCGTGGACAGCAAGATAGGGTAGGTGACTAGAGTTTCTCCACGGGGATTAATAGTAATTAATATATATATTTGATCATGTGATTCCATTGAATCGGTGCCACTACATTTAATTTTTTAACTGACTCTAATAACACATATTTAACTATTCAAAATGTGTATTGACTAATCTCTACTGAAATAAAGGTAGCTGATTATGAGAAAGACCTTGGTGTGTATGTTGATGCTTCCATGTCCTACTCTCACCAGTGTGGGGAAGCAATTAAAAAGGCGAATATGATGTTGGGTTACATCTCTAGGTGTGTGGAGTTTAAGACAAGGGAGGTGATGCTATGATTATATAACTCCTTGGTAAGACCCCACCTAGAATATTGTGTGCAGGTTTGGTTACTTACCTTAAAAATGACATTGCTACCCTGGAAAGGGTTCAGCATAGGGCTACAGGAATGATTCCTGGTCTTAGAGGAATGTCTTATGAGGAGAGGTTAGCTGAGCTGAATCTGTTCAG
>JAODKC010000048.1:7830634-7852796 GCA_026777985.1 Mormyrops attenuatus | reverse complement strand
TATTCATTTAATAAATTTCCCCAAGACCACAGGAACAAGTAGCACTCATGTTGTTCAATAAGGGATGGTAAATGAGGAAACATAGGTTCACAACAAGCTCTGTTCTCTTGTAAGGTGAAACATTTGCATAGCGATCCCAAGAGATAAAGGGACCGCCCCCGAAGAGGATAGAGGCACATGCAGCACGATAAGCAAATACAAGTCATGAAGACCTCACACACACTGAATATGGGCGAACCACACTCTGTCCCACATAATTAGATGCTAATATATCCACAGTAATGCTGGCAAATTGTGACCATTCCTGGTCACAGATGAGTTATGGCATGTCTTCAGTGACACCTGCTTTGCAGCGTTTTCGCTTATGACTTCCAAGAATTTCAACAGCACAAGTGACCACTGGCATCCAGCCGTTCATCTAGCTTCTCCTGCTCGCTATTCAATTAAAGGATTACCAACGTAGATGTTTTACATCACGATTCTCCAGCATGTGCTCTGCTCATGTGCTATGCTTGTGACCTCCATTTGGCATCCATTTTGAACAGTGAAGAAGGGACATGCTTTAGCTCTGCTGCTAACTGGCATGTTTACTGCTACCTGAATCACAGATCATGTTACAAATGAGTTCATGGCACATACTGAAGTCAGTATAGCATCAGGGGGGCTCTGCAGGTCCTGTGTGTCTATATGTGGCACAAAGGTACAAAATCCTTAAAACCAGTGACATATTAATACAGACTTCTAATTCTCTGAGCAAAAGAACTATTCAGCATCCTTATGCTCCGAAAAGTAGCAAGATGTGTGTATGTTTATAGGATGTGTCTATACCTGTTTATTGGGATTTCTTTGGTAAAAACGGGGACAAAGTGACAGAGGATGGTAACACTTGAGGGGCACAAATAATATACTATGGTGACACTTTACAATATGGTGCTTTAACAACTTAGTAGTAACTCAGGTACCACTGAAATACAAATCGTGAAGTTTGTGGTTAATTAATATATTATGTAAGAGTTAGTCCATGATTAATTAAGAGTAAAATAGTACTGTATATTATTTATGCCTCCTCAAGTAAAGTGTTACCCAGTGAGGCTCTCCCCACACGATCTTGTGCCCTGAACTTTCACCAAGCCAGCTTATGAGTTATCCCGCTCAGTGCCAATCTGCCGCCCCGTATCACATGTTCTGGTCCAAGCCTCATAACACCACAAACAAGCCCATGTTTGCGGATTTGAGATTCCAATTTCATGGCTAAGAAGAATCAGGAGGCTAAATAGACTTCTGTACCTCAGTTCAGAGAAACACAAAACAATGTTTATATTTTCAAAAAAGGAAATAATGATAAATTCTAGAGAACGAATCAGTGGTTGAAGCAATCTTCAAATAGACTAGAACAATTAAATGGTGAAAGTAGGAGAGTGTTATACAATACAGACGCTCCTCTACTTATGAACGAGTTATGTTCCAAAGGGCCATTCATAACTTCAAATGTTCGTAAGTTGTTATTCAACATCATTTTAAGGACATACGCAAGTACAAAGAAGTAGGATGCCGGGAGTACGCACGCTACGCTGCTGCGTGGCAGGAGTAGCGGCCAGAAGTCGTACTAGGTGGAATTGGTGCACAGAAAAAAATTATTTGATGTTGTGGACAGGAAACAGGAGCCCAATGAACACAATTTGGACTTACAGTCCTCTTCGTTCGTATGTCTGAAAGTTTGTAAGTAGAGGAGCGTCTGTACAGTAATAGCAGGCCATGATACTTAGTAAATTAACAAGCTTTGCTTAATTATAAATGATACGACACATCAATGAAGATGAATATGGTACATGTAAGTTGTGCACAAAGACCGTTTGGCATGTCTTAATAGCTATTTCAATGGTAAACAGGTCCCCAGAGAGAACCTAATCGGATTCTGCCCATTTTTCCTCAGTATAAGCTCATAAGGATCATGGAAATTGGAAAGAATCACTGGATAATTGCTTGGCAAAAGTGTTTGAAAGACACTGAACCAGGACTAAACTAAAACATATATGCAGAGGTGGCAATTTCAGGTCCAGAAAGTAAAAATCCAGACCATGATTAACTTTCAACCAACCAGTTGAGCATAAAGAGTCACAGCCACAGAGTACTCAACTGTTGGTTGAAACAAAATTTTGGTCTGGATGTGTACTTTCTGGACCTGAAATTTCCACCTCTGCATATATGGAACATGCTTGAAAACAGCTGTGATAACCCACTGCAGGATTTGCTGTTTCAACGTTACCAAGAATCCACAGCCTCAAAACTATCAAGAGTTTGGAATAGAAATGCTGGTCATTTAGCTGTCTCAGTGTCATGAGATTAGCCCCACGCGAGTCACGCAGTGTCCTGCAGATTGCCATCTGTATGCAATGAACCAGTTTCTAGTACATCATCTGTCCTGATCTTTTTTACATATGAAAATATAATCATTTATAGGACAATGACAGGCCTTTATGCGTGCTTAGGTTATAAGAACCAGCAGAGATGTAGACAGATCTTTAGGCATTTTAGCTGATCGTTTAGGGTACAGTATTCATGGACGATAGTGCTATTCTTAAAGTATAAAACATCAATAATCATGAATACCAGAATTCAACAAAAGCAAAATGCACAGTAAGTTACCACACTGACTTCCTTCACACTGAATTACAAAGTCGAAGTAGCGGACTCTGGACAGATAGCAGATGACTGACTAATTCACATTTTCTAAATGAATCCGCATAAAGAGGGTAGATTGCAATAGAACAGCTGCTCAGATACTGAGAATGTGCATGCAGCACATGGACGTCAGAGACGGACCCTTTATTCTGTACCAACCTGCTCACGTTACGCTAAAGAGGATCTGGAAGTAAAGAGGATCATTGCGATCCTGTAACGCACGGGTGTCAGACTCCAGTCCTGGAGGGCCAGAGCCCTGCACATTTTTGGATTTCCCCTCATTTTACACACCTGATTCAACTCCTTGTGCTAATTACCACACGGTTCTTAAGCTGAATCATTTGTGGTGGAACAGGGAAAGAACTAAGCTACACGGGGCTCCAGCCCCCCAGAAATGGAGTTTGATACCCCTGCTGTAACAGATCAGCGGATATGGGACATAAGTGGATGGACAGAAAGAATAAACAGAACACTATAAGAAATACTTTGATTGGGCATGGAGATTATTTTATTGGGGAAAGGATCCCCCCCCACTGCTTCTGGAGCGGGAAGAAGGCAACATAGCAAGGATAAGGTGAAAAACAGGAAGAGCAGACTGTGTGAGAATGAGAAAGTGACACAGGTGCATTGTGGGAGAAATAAGGGATAAAGCGAATTTCGGTGGTTGTCAGGAACAGGCCAGGTTTATTTAGCAGAAGAAAACTGCCAGACATGAATGACAGGCAGAATGAATCAAGAGAACCAGGTAGTCATCTTACTTTCCCTCCCAAAGTCGCCAAGCAACATTTGCCCCCCATCTGCACTTCACTGCCTCTCCATTTTCCCATACCCTTCCAACGACAGTGACATGTAGACACTACAGCTCAGGCCTGGCCTTGGCAAACAGCTCTGGGGCTGTCCTATGTAGAGGAAATATCCTGCTAAGGTGAAGGTCCCTCTACAGAAGCCCTGTCACACCAAATACATTCAGCATGTACCTCACATTAGCTGCTTCAACCACTATTCAGTAAAAACAAAGATGGGTGACCGGGCTGAGTGCCTGCATAGAGTATTGGATTAAGAGTAAATCGTGACATGGAGTGGATCTGATGAATTCACACCATTCTCTCCAAATGCCTTTTTGCAAATCTATGGTCTGAATGTGCTGGCACTCTCCGCCTTATCAATCTACATTTGAGGCTCAGGCAGATAACGTACCTGAGATCATAGATAGTATCTCACAGCGTCACAAAAAGGCAGGCTAATGTACCCTAATGGAAGGACTACAAACAGTGCTTAGCCACCTAGAAAACACAACATGACCATGAGAACTAACCATGTAAGCATACAATGAGTTATATTAAAATGACAAATATGAAAAACGTTAACAATGCCAACACACTTTGCAGTCCCTCACACAGATGATTTATGATTTGTACTAGCGCACATTCTCTTCGATATGAATTTAGCAGCAATTAATAGTAAAATAACCATGGAAAATAGTATGACAATGGTAAAATAATAAGGGGAGACTAAAGCTGACAGGAAGTCTAAATGCTAACATCCAAAGCAGGAGCCCTGCATGTTGAGCCACATACCTCAACCAGTGAGCCTAAGGCCTGCACTGAATAACCCAACCAGTGAGCCTAAGGCCTGCACTGCACTGAGCCACTCTGCACTGGCACAGCCCTGATCCACTCCTGAACAGGCCGTGTTCACAGCTTAGGCATGTTTCCTCCTACACACAGCAGCAATCTGGTTTCTGTGAGTCTGCTAGCCCCTGAATTCAGCAGTTGTGCCTGAACCATCAGTGTGGGCTCTGCTGCAGTTTCACCGGGGCCCCCTGACCCCTCTGCTTCATGGCCTTCATGTGGCGGTAGGCATTGACCACGCGCTCCCGCTCCTCCTCCATCATCCTCTGCCGAGCCATGGAGGGCTTGTTGCCAGACCCTGACGAATGGCCAAGGAGGGAGCTAAGCAGTAGTTCCTTTGTCGCCCCCTAGAGACAGCAGATATATTTTCAAAAATTCAAATTCATGAACTGTCTAAAACTACATTCATACTTGAGTTGCAGAGAAAATGTAAGCATGTGGAGAGACTTTGCACCTGAGACTTTGCTGGAGCTTTCCGGGGTTTGGCTGTCAGGGATGGGGGAGCCATGGCGACCTCCCCAAACTGCACTTTTTCTGCAAGAGAAACGGTGACCTGAGAACGAGCCAAAATCTTGAGACGCAACTGAACCATTTGGCTCAAACATTCACGCACCTGTAAATTTCTCCTTCTCCTCCCTCTCTTCTCTCTTTGCCATCTTTTTCTTCTGCAATCTTTCCAATCTTAGTTTATCAAATCTGCAATATGGGAAAGGACAGGTCAGAGATAAAAAAGGGCAACACCAAATACTATACAATAATAAATAAGGCTGGTTCTAGCCAGTCTTCAAGACTTAACCCCATCCTCATCCGCATGTTTTAATGACATAACAGCACAATCATTGATGGCACTAGTTCTATCATCCATCCATCCATCCATAAACCAAAGGAAGCACAAGGCCAAAGACAGGGCACACATGCTATGGGTAATTCAGAAACACTTATTCATGTAGATTCCACAAAGAACAGGTAGAATCAAAGTCACAATCCAGGAGAAGTATGGCTCAAGCGCTAATGGCTGAACTGCCCATGCTCGTATCAGATGCACAGCCAACTAGAGGTACAGACAGTGCTCAGCAAGAGCACTAAGCAAACGCGCATAGTCAGTTAATACATACTCTTTCTTCTTCTCAGCCTTGCGCGTGTCTGCTGGTTTCTCCTGCCTGTCTGGCTCCAGCTCTGGCTGGCGCTCCACCTGGTTGAGAGTGAGGAACCGCACATGCTGGGTCTCCTCTCTGATCCGCTGCAAGTGCGCCATCTTTGACTCCTTCTTTCCCCTCTGGAGGTTTGGGACAGGAATGTCCGTCACCTGTGGGACCCCAGCATCTGGCTTTGGCACCATGGCTACAGGGGAGGAGCAATGGGGACAGCCAAACAGATCATCCTGATTATGTGCCAATCAAATGGACAATAAAAAGCAAGCATGCATTACTGAATAACATGTTCCTTCAAGTAGCACATGAACATCAGAAAATCCATTAAATACACTTCATCCATCAACCTCAACTGGGCTTTGCATCATACCTGTTTCATAATTTACCATACCTAGTTATGAAAATGATAATTTAGCTGATAAAACACAAATGCTTAAATGCTGCGAATCAGAGACACTCATGAATGCCAGGCATTCCACAGTAAGGCACTGCAAGAGAGCAGGAACCGTAACACTGTAAGTCAGTACCTCTCAACATGGCCTTCCGCTTGGCGACTCCAAACTTCATCATTTCCTTACTCTTCATGATCTCACGCAGCCGAAAGGGGATGTGCTCCAGGTGTTCCGTCTGCCGAGGCTTACTGTCCCGCTTAACGTTCTTTGTTCTGACAGACTTCCTGCCTTTAGACCTTCTGCTCTGGCTGTGATCACACAAATAACCAGGTTATCAGCACTTCTGTGGCCATAAAACCCACTCTACAGCTATCCGTCGAGTAACGCCCAATTACACACAACAAGGTCTATTATAAATACAGATTTGGTCAGCTGGCTTGCTTGAGATTTTCAACTCAAAATTGAGTCTGCATGCTCATTTACATACATATAACAGTTTTATTACCTTGCAAACAGTCTGTAGGGTTTGAAAACTATGCCACAGCTTTTGATGTAGCTAATTTTAGGCTAATAATGGAATATAGATATGGTGTAAGACTTCTTGCGTGAGTGTGAGAGTGTCATGCCTGATGAGTGAAAGTTGGCAACCCTGTATGGGAAGGACAAAAAGTACAAATTTTATAGACAAAATATGTTGTCTTGGAGATTGCAAACACTAGTGTAGTGAATACTGATCGACTGTGGGAAGGAAACTGAGACTGAGAAAGGGTGATGCGAGATGAGATGCTTGATGCTGAGACTCCGGGGCAGTTGTTAAGCATGTAGATTGTTAAGTGAGGAGTGTCTGTAATATCCAGTGAATGAGAGACCCCTAAAAGCGGACGTGGTAGGATGTTAGCGGAGTATCGCTTAGAGTGACAGGTACAGGAGAATGGGCAGTGCTGTCAGTCGTATAATGACCCACTACTTAAAATAGTTTCTGCCATGTTATGAATACATGCATATGCACAGTATGGACTGCATTAATGTTTGAGTAGTAAGCTTCTGATGAAACTGAGTTGATGAAACATTCCAGTGAGCGGGCAGCGCTGACAGCTGTAAATGACCATCTCTAAGTTGTAAAACGGTATGCATAGTTATGTATATGTGATGCACAGCTACTATAGCATATGACACAGTACCTGTACTGTGCTATTTAGTTACGTAAAGACAAACTTATTGTACAACAGAATGCAATAAAATACTTGAAATATTTCGCGGCAGCTTCAATCGCTGTTTTCGTTCTCAGCTCCCAGTGTTCGCTACCGCTCGCATCTTTTGTTCTCAGAGTGTCTTTATATTATTTATAAAATTTATATTATTCCACTATAAGCCTAAAATTGGTTACATCAAAAGCGTTGGGGTATCTCACCCCAACCAGCTGAACAAATGTGGGAACACTGATTAGGTTGTTCTCTCGTATTATCATAGGAAGTGAGCGAAATAGCAGCTTAACTAAAGGAAAAGTAACTGATCATATTCATTAAAATACCGATTTTAAGTTCTCTCTCTCGTATACAAGGCAAAGATTCTATTGTAAACTAAACCGACAGAAGATATTAGACGGATGTTTGGACCTATTAAAATAAAATAAACCCCAATCTTAAACGAAAACAGTGATTTTCTTGAATAAATAATCTTCTACCTTTTAAGATGATTTGTTTTGGATTCACGCTGCGATTGTTCCGGTTGGGCTTTTTTGTTTTTTACCATGTCGTAAAACTCAACAAAAAAGACATACACACAAAATTCAAAAACAAATGAAACCGCAACAAACTACCACCACATGGTCCTAAACGCCTACTTCCGCCTCTAACCTTTAACCCTGATCAAGTCCAACCCATAGGTGTTTAATTTGAACGCCGATTGGCTGACTATACTTTGTCTTGCTCCTATTGGTTGTTCCCCATTTTTTTTAACCAATGAACATTCAGGTTATGTTGCGTACGTGCAAAGTTATAGAAACGCTTGGTGTAGAAAGCACTGAGTTACATTATTTAATACAGCTAAATCATGTTGACTATAAACTTACTATTCTTTTAGACATATCGTTTGCCAGCCTTAAACCTAGTGCATGCTCCACGCGTGCAGTTACCGTCCGCGCACAGTGCGTGTGACGTAACGTTAGTGAAGAGTGTCTGCTAGAGATGTGCAGATCGATACGGCCTTTCGACTTGTATGTTGTCGTTTTGATACTAACGTTAAAATGTCGATTTCTTAAAACTAGTAGTTTAATATGGGAGGTATTTTCTGAAAAAAAAAGAAAATTATAAAATTAAAATGCAATCTCCAATTTTCCATTTATTTTTCATAGTCTATGCGCAAAAATCCTGGGAAAATTAAAATGAAGTACCACCATTTGCGTTTTAATTTTCCAGTCATGTATGAGTCAGATGTGAAAAATTAAAAAAATCAAATTTTTCATTTTGCATTTTGACTTTTCATTTACTACTTTGCTTTTTCATTTTCAGGTTAACAACATGCAAATATATAACTGAAGCGGACAGTGGGTGGAGCTATGGATCAGTGCTGTGCTTTCTCAGTGCGTTTGCTGATTCCGTTGTGATTGTGTTCCTTGCGCATGGTCGCCTATGTCGCCTGAACTAATGGCAAAGTCACATGTGGCCTAAGTTAGCTACTCATTTGTAATTTGCTGTTTCATTTGCAATTTCATTTTAATTCTCATTTTGGCAGGATTTTTGCACATAGACTTTGAAAAGTAAATGGCACGGAAGCTTAGCACACTGAGCAATACACTGCCCCCCGTTCAGTACCTACTGTGTAAGTATGAGATTTTGGATACGACCTAGGTGTTTCTTCACTGATTTTCCCAGAGCAGAGGTCAATGAAGAAAGAGTAGAAGGAGAGTAGTGGTGATGTATGTTTTTGATGGGCAGCTGTGTAAGGAGGAACCCACATATACAGTGTGTAACTTGTCATTGATGGAGCAAAACCACAAGCTGCAAGTATTTCCAGTGAGTATAGGAGGAAGAAGGAATCTGTGTAACTACCCTCAAGGATGTTTACAGCAAATGCTACAGCAAGACCAGTTATGATGCTAATTCACCTCAATAAATTTGTAAACCTGCACACTGTTTTTCCAGTAACCCCCAATTCTTAAACCTTTTCTAGGTTTAAGAATCATATCAAGAGTGTAGCCTCAATTAACCACACGCTGGCAATAAAGAAGCCTGGGTTTTTAAAATAACACTTGTAAAGGTGTCTATCCTTGGTTGGAGTTCTATGCAGACATTTCCAGTGGGTTTTATAGTAAAAGTTTCTCTTTGTAATTATATACGATTGTATAATGTAATTCAGTGATGCGATAGGTAAGTGGTTAATGGTGTTGCTCTCCCTGCATTGCACAGTGTTAATTCAGGTTTACTCCTGTGGTCTAAATCATGCAGTTAGGCTTAAGCATGAAAATGCAATGAAGTCTCTTTAAATATTACAATAATTTAGTGGGCCTTCTACCAGGATGTCAAATACCCAAGAAAAAATAGGGGAAATACTTCAAAATAGTAGAAGATAACCTAGTTTAGCAGAGAAAGTCGATATTGTAATGAAAAGAATCCAGTCCAGCGGACAAACTGCATATCATCCTGCTTCACACCAAAGAAAACCTCAGTCTGGACAAATTCAGAACATATGAGGAATTCAGGGATCGGCATCATTTCAGAAAACCCACAGATCAACAGGATATCTTCTCTCCATTTCCCCCTCCCTTTAGAATTCCAGCTAGGAGCCCAAAATTATGAAAGTGAAGGTCAAGTTGAAGGTTAAGTCAGCCACACGTGTCAGGTCCGGTCCTAAAATGAAGAGGAACCAGCCATGGTTTCACATCAGCAGTTAGTATTACTGAACACATGATAAAAATCAAGAAACGCAAAAGGACTACAGGAGATGGCCTGGGATTCATCCAGACCACCTTAAAACACTCTAAGCAAATAAATAAATCATATAAAATGGCTTATAAATCATAGTACTTTACACAGTACCATTACTATACTTTAGTGGTTCCTTTATACTAATGGAAAGAGATTGGACAAGTTGTATAAAATAAGGCTTTTAAAGTGAACCTATATTTTTTGCACTAGATGGAATTCAAAAGGATCTTCTTAAAGTAAAAATAGACATGAATCATTCTTCATGTATTCATATTTCATATACTATGCTCACTGAGCACTTTATTAGGGACACCTGTGAACCTGCTTTTTCATGCAATTATCTAATCAATCAAACTTGTGGCTGCAGCACATAATATTATGTAGATACAGGTCAGGAGCTTGAGATAATGTTCATATAAAAGACTAGAAAGGGGAAAAAGTGATCTAGGTGATTTTAACTGTGGCACAATTGTTAGTGCCAGATGGCCTGGTATCAGAGTATTTATGTAACTGCTGATCTCCTTGGATTTCCATGCATAACAGTCTCTAGAGTTATTCGGAATGGTGCAAAAAACAAAAATCATCCAGTGAGCGGCAGTTCTGCAGCCAGAAATGCCTTGTTGATGAGAGAGGTCATAGGACAATAGCCAAACTGGTGAGCAGAAAAGCATCACAGAATGCAGAGGACATTGAACTATGAGGATGGGATGTAACAACAGAAGACCATGTCAGGTTTCAGTCCTGTAAGCCAAAAACAGAAAGCTGAGACTGCAGTGGGCACAGGCGTCCCAAAACTGGACAGATGAAGCCCAGGAAGATGTAGCTGTCACACCCTGCATTCCTTTGCCCTCGTTGTGTGGCTCTAATTAGCTACACCTGTTTCATGGGACACAATTTACTCATCTCCTAATGAGCGTGATAATGCACCATGTCATAAAGCAAAAGTCTTGTCAGACTAGTTTCTTGAACATGATGATGAATACAATGTTCTTCAGTGGAGACCTGGTCACTGGACCTGAGTCGAACACATTTGGGATGTGGTAAAACAGGAAATTCATATGGATTCACAGCTGACAAATTTGCAGAAACTGTGTGATGCAATTATGTCAGCATAGGCCAGGATCTCAAAAGAATGTTTCCAACATCTTGTAGAATCCATGCAACAAAGAGCTGAAGCTGTTTTGATAGCAAAGGGAGACCCTACCCTGTACTACTATAGTGTTCCTAATAAAGTGCTCAATCAGTGTATTTGCTCTATTTCTGTCATAGTCTATGTATAGAAATTCTCATCACTATCATTCTTATTATGTACCTACTGTACAATCATTGTAAACCAAAAAAATGTTTAGCCAAATACAAAAGATGTAAATAATTATATGGAAATGTATATATTAGAAAACGAAGGGGGCAGCATGTGTGCCTGTAATCAGCCTGGGCGAGGCGTAAAGAGAATTTGCCCATGGGGATCAATAATAATAATTAATTAATTCCAGTAAAAGGTTCTTTTGTTTCAAGACACAACATTCTTACAGTTTTAGGACCTTATTTACAGACAGGTTGGATACATCCACAGCTAAGTAATAGGCTGGGCAATGGTGTGTGGCTCTGAGGGTTAGGACTCTGTGCCTGTGCTCAGAAGGTCACTGTTTCAGATCCAGTGGTTACTTATATCATTTCACTTTTGGGCCCTTGAATAAGGCTCCTAACCTTATTTACTCCAGAGACTGGCTGACCCTGCAGTTTCAATTGTATGTTTCTTTGAAGGAAAGCATCAGCCAAATAAATAAATGTAATGTAATCAACACTTCATGTGGAAGACAAGTGTAAGAGGTTTTGCCTTCCAGCTAACTACATGTGAGTGACTAAGCAGGGGTATATATAGCAATGGGGTGGATATCCCCCAATAGGTAATTTGCCCCCCCCCTTCCAAATGGACATTTACATTTAGATTACTCCACTCTTTCTTTGTGACTAAGTAATAAAGAATCATTATTTTCGAAATAAAAGAATGTCAGACAGGTCGGGAGAAATAGTTTCCTGGACCGACCCCAAAATGAGATCGCAATGCGACTAGACAACCAGCCGAAGGACGGAACTATTGAAGTAACGGAACTGACATTTCTAACTAGAAGCGACAGGTCGGGCGTGTTTGTGTGTAGCACGGCGTGTCTGACATGTCCCGTAGACTTTGTGCAACTATCCCAGTGATAAACTACAAGTATTAATAATAACATACGTGTATTTCACAAGTATTCCGGGAGCAGGACATAACCACCCAACATGGCAGAAACTATTGTAAGTAGCTAGTAAGCCAATTACTAATATACAAAACGGGGACTTGAGAGAGTGATGAGGCAGCAGTAATGGCACCCCAGTAAAAGTGTCCATTACATGTCCAGTGTGTACCGAATGACTAGACATGACAGTCGGGTCAGCCTTTAGCGTACATCCTAGCCAGTCGTCCGATAGATCGGGTGGACCGTTTACAAATAAGTTTGTGGAATAGCTATTTTGTTTTCGTTTTTTTAAATTAATTTAACCATTACTTGCGATTGCCCGAGAGGCCGCTTTTAATGTTTTCTATTAAATTTTATGAGGTGCTTTTCATTATTTGTATTAAGTGGTTGTCATTGTCTCATGAAGGATTGTCACCGATGGCCAGCTGTCTCAGCAGGCAAATGTCGCTTACTTAGTTCTGAAGGCTTATTAATCGTGGAGACTAGGCGGTGGAATGTAGTCTTTCTTAATATGATTAATGCAGGTTAATCTTTTTATGGTGCCACTGACAATGGTTCAGTAGTACAGGGCCTTGCGCTCAGCATGCGTCCCGGATGCTCTTTCAGATCACGCACGTCAGTATATATAAACTTAAGTTCAGGCGTTTATTGCGCGCTGAAATATGAAGGAAAATTCGTACTAATGTGCGGGAAACTGCAACAAGGACTGGACTGCGTTGTTAAAGTGGACTGCTAAAAGTTTAGAGGTTATTCTTGTAAATTTTGACATTTGTTGATTTTTTTCCAATACTGTAATTGTAAATATGTATCTGAAGTTGTATTGTTTTAAACAGATAGTTCGTGTGCAGTCACCTGAAGGGATGAAGAGGATCCCATCCACCAAGAGGGAAACAGCAGCAGGTTTCCTAAAGAAGGTACCAGACTCATGCAGGTGACCCAGTTGTATGACAGCTCCTCTATTACCTCCCCTTTGGCTTATTAATGTTTATATATTATTGTTTTATCACAAAATTCATTCTTTATTTGTTTTAAAATGAAATAAAATAAATTATATAAAACACTTAATGAAAAGAAAATGTCTGTGCAGAATGTGTCTGCAGGCAGGCCATGTTAAATATTGCTTGTCAGTGGACTTTTGTTATGAAGCCACTAACTTTGCAGTGTTTTTAGAGAAGCACGCGTGCCAGCTTGCCAGGGCTTTCTTTGAGCACTGTATATAGCGAACACTTTTATCCAAAGTGACATACAGGTGAGAAAGCGGAGTCAGACAACCTTGGAGCAACTGTGGTTATGTGCATCGATCGGAAGAGTGATTCGAACTGGCAATCTTCCAGTCGTGAGTGTTCTAACCCACAGAGTCACACACCCCCCGTAACAGTAATATCCTGTTGGAGTATGATTTTGTGGGTGGGGTTTCCTCACACCAGCCTTTGGAGCACTGCTTCCCGGTAGGCTCCTGGGTCCCAGTAGGCTCTGCAGTGTCCAGTGGGCTGCTTGTGCTAGCCTTGGAAATGGCAGCTCTGCCAGCACGTATTTATAAACCTGTTAGTGACAGTCCTGCATCAGCTCACTTGGCACAGGCACGATGACTGGTGATCTTCTCCTGCAGTGGCTGTAGTCCAACAGGTTGTGAAAGTTTCTGTGTCTAAGTGTGTCTGTGATGAGCGTAATGAGTAACGGTGTAACGGTTTTGAAACCGAGACCAAAACCACAATTCAAACAATCGTGTGCAGCCTGTTGAGCTCCCATTACAATACTGATGTTTTAAATCTCATTTTTCATTTCACTATAACACATGTAAATCACAAAATTATTATTTTATTTAAAGTTAGGGCAAGCTGTATATTTTGTAAATATTACACATTACACCAGCCTGTGACTGTTTTGGTCCAGTCATGACTGATTGATCATACCTGCGATATAAGCTAGGCTAGTTTCATTAAACTAGAAAATAACCTTGAGACTGCAGCGCCCTTGAGCACATTCAAGTCAGTGGTAAGGGAACATTTTGGTCATCCAGTTTATTTCTGGTCTTCAAAGAAGTTTTTTATTTTTTAATTGATTTTTGTTTATGTAGATATTTTGTGTGAAGTTAATGTAACATGTTCTTCTTTTTAATGTTCCAAATTGCTGGTGATTTATAAAACCCTGATTTTTTTTTTTCATATTTTCTTATCCCCCCCTAAACAAACCAAGGCATGAACAGAACCGTGGCTCAAAAATCGAACCGAACCAAGGATTTGGAGAATGGTAACGCCCGTAGTAGGGTGTCACTTAGGTACTATGAGAGAAAAAAGAAAAATTCTTTACTCTCACCCTCCAAATTTGTTCCATGTGGTCAAAAGTTAATGTGTGCCAAATTATTTCATAATTGTGTAATATTTACAGGTCGCCCATCTACATTTTAGTTTATATCACAAAACGGATGATGTTATACATATTATATTTATTAGACAATTTGTTTTTGCTCAAGAACATGGATAGAACATGTAATAATGGTTTATTTGCAATTGTACAGTGTACTGCACTAACACTTATAGTTAAATGTGATTCTTACAGTCAACCTACAAACTCTGTTTTAATACACAGTTCTGTGGTGTCACAGTCACTAAAGTTCGGTCCTCCTTGTAGTAGGATTGTAGCTTACGATGATCAGAAACAACCTGCAAGAGAAGCTGCAGGTCATCTTCATCCTTAGTGAGTGTCTTCTTGTATTCCTGGATCAGTGCCACTCCCCTCTGCAGTATCATTGACAACTTTGAGTGTCAATAGGCGACGTTTTGCACCAGTGTGTCCTTCCTGTGATGCCCAGGTATCTGGATCAGTGGTCAGGAAGACAGTTGGCAAGTTGATGCAATGAAACAGATTCATGGAGTTGCTGGTTACAAACTGATCCAGAGTGAAGGACTGGAAATCCATCAGATCAATTTCTGCTCGCTTTGGTGGTTTGTCTCCGCCTTTCTTCTGCATTGGTGCAACCACAAGTCTCTTTGTTGAGGAGAAGACCTGGTCATCAAACAGAGACAAACCCACAAGTTCTTGTGATAGATACCAGACAGCTTCTTGGCTGTGGCTATTGAGATAGCTTGGTGGATGGATGATTATTGAAGTAGACTGTTCATCAGTTGTAGGTCATTGAGAGGAGCGGAAATGGCTAAAGGGGCTGTTATCCAAGTCTGCACCCTCACTGCAACAAATTGCAAGGTCTCTTAGACCTGTCTGCTCCCTTGCTGTCAACTTGAATTGCTCACGAAATATCTTCAAAGCATACAGAACCTTGGCCATCCACCTGGCATGGTGCTTAGCTCCTGGAGCCATAATCCTTGCACCTTGCGAAGGAACTACACCAACAAATATGATGCACAGCTCCAAGAATTCACGATAATCATCCCTTGGTTGCTTGTCATTTAGCTGACTCTATGCAAACTCTGTGCTTGACACTACAGTGCAAACTGAATAGCTGGCGAAAAATTGCAATTTAACACCAGCGGAAAACAAGATGGCTGACTGTTTTGTTTCTGCTTTCATAGAATAGCTAAAATATCACTGTCAGAAATATAAATAAGTAAGAGATTGGTGTGGTTACTGAGATTAGCGAGATAGGTATCTGTGAAAGCGTTGTCATCATGAGTCGTGATTAAGCTTACAATGCTAACATTCAGAGGGCCTTGGGCTACCTGTAAATGTTAATATTTTTAAGTGAATTTTTTTCTGCATGGGTCCATTTTATCACCAGCAGAATAGATCTAGGTGGTGAGAGATGTGTATTTCAGACTTTTATTTTTAAGTGACACCCTAGCCTATAGTAATGAGATCCTTTGTAATGATAAGGACTTTTAGTCTCTGTGGCTGGTTGAGGGTTGACCTTCAGTATTCCTCCCAGTGCCAACTGATGCTCAGTCCATTTGCCTTACTGTACAGTGCACTGTGAGATTTCGTTAAATATCTGTGAAGACAGACGGGCCCTAGGCATGTTCAAGTGTCAGCCAGGAATGCCTGAGATGAGAAGATCCAAGTCTGGCGTCCATCTCAGCGCAGCTTAGGCCTCGTTAGATACATACATCTAAAGCACCTTGGGGCGAATCTGTTGTGAAAGGTGCTGTGTAAAATTGAATTGAAATAAACAGAATTCTTTTCTTTTTGCTAACAGGTAGCCAAGGAGTTTGGATGTAGCTCGAGTGGATTCTCCATCTACCAGAACCGGAACAAGACTGGACAGATTGTGTTGCAAAACAAAACACTCAGCCTTCTCAAGATTAAGTGAGTGACCTTCATTCAAAGTGAACTGAAGCTCTACAGTAGTATGGCTGTACGATGATGTGCGACCCAGTGCACATGAATCAGGTGACCTTGGCTTAGCCAATCGAGGGCCTTTAATTTGACCAGTCTCAAATTCAGATTTTGTGGATGAAGTAAAATATGTGTGCTGATGTCTTATGTGCATGAAGTTTCAAACTGTACGTCGTCTTCTGTCTGGTAGTTCTACCAGATATTTTTTAAAGAAAGATTTGCAGATTTGCAATTTGCAACATACCGTATGTGCAAAAGAATTTGCTTGACGAGGATGACCTGCTAAAGCATTCACCATAATGAAGCTTGTTAGACATTTGCATCTTCACTGAGAGGAGTACGAGAAACATGAGCCCCGGGTTCATCTTTGGGCTCTGTGTGTGAGCGCTTGTTTAGTTAAGCTGCGCAGAGGAAAAACACAGAGATGCTTATATTTCTTAAAAAAAATATCTACCTTCTTTTCTTGGAAAAGCATATGCCTGTCACCAAGAGCCAAATTCCGACCTGTTTTTATGGTAGTAAGTAACTGTTGTCTTTTTGTTAAATATTGAACACATTTATTTTAAGTGAATTGAGGTTGATCCTTAAAGTAAGCCTCTTCATTTTCTTATGTTATATTTTCAGCGACAGGTGATCAGTGATTGCTGTCGGCCAATTCTGATTGTAGTTCCCCAAAAACCTTGATCGGGCGCCCCTAGTAATCTCTCGTTTTTTTCCTTTGATATCTCAGTCTCTGCACCCATAGATGAACCAGGTTCCTGGCTCTCTGGTTACTCTCCCTTGCTCTTCAGCAGCCACAGTAAAACATTCTCTCTTGATAAACACACTATACTATGATGTTGATATTTTTGGTTGTAGTGACTAGAGGGACTTCATTATCACTCTGCTTTGGGGAGAAGGTCTTGCCTGTTTTTAATTAGTCTGTCTCGTGTCCCCTCCCTGCAGACATGGTGACATGCTTTTTCTATACCCCTCTGGAGGCATCAGGGACAGGGCCACCCCTCACTCCTCCGTGTCGCCACCCTCGGGAGCATCATCGCCCCTGTCACACTCTCGCTCCGTGTCCCAGATCCAGGTGGACGACATTGACCAGTACCTTGCCAAGCAGGACGGCAAGATCTATAGGAACAGAGACCCACAGCTGTGAGTCCTTGTCGTACATCCAGGCGTGTTTTCCGAGGTGTAGTCGAATGGCATGTCCCAAAGGATGGACACACTGTAGGAGGGACTCAGATTTAGTCATTGTGATATGAAAAAACATTGTGAATGATTATAAACAATTATCACAATATACCAGGGCTAGCCCAAGGTATAAACTGCTTAGGGCCCAGTGGCCACCAGAGGGCCCCCCATCAGATCAGCTTGTTAGAATGGGAAGGAAGATGACCAATGGTTAAGTGAATTTTGCTTAGGGCCCTATAATATACTGTTTATCAAACAATACTTTAGGGACAATTTAAAGAACACCCTCAGTTTATCTCCAACTACCTGTAAGACATAAGTTTCCAGAATAAAACAGAATGGAATTGAAATCCTAAAAATAATATAAATAATTATCAATAAGTGCTCCTGTATTCATATGCTGACCTGAGATTTCAAAGTGCTGCCTTGTGGTTCTTGGCCTGGTAGAACAGCATGATACCATATGACGCAATGAAAATTAGTCATGTGACCTTGATCTTTATGATAGGTGTCGCCATGGCACCATGGGGAAGTGCGTGCACTGCGTTCCACTGGAGGTGAGTGTATGCAGCATGCGAAAAAAGTGTTCCTGTACCTCCATGCCAATCCCTGGATCGTGCCTGACTCTTCATATTGGAATGGTCACCATGGAGTCAACTGTGAGCCAGAGGACACTGGCATGTCTTTAACGACCCATGTGATGTTCTGAAGCCCTTTGACGAGGACTACCTGAATCACCTGGACCCGCCTGTCAAGCACATGTCCTTTCACGCGTACATCCGCAAGCTGACCGGTGGGGCTGACAAGTGAGTTGACCCCCAGCTCTACACCTGGTCTGAAACCGCAGACCTTGGGCGTTGCCAGTGCCTCACGCTTGTCATGCCCCCTCCATGAGCCTCCATGCCTCGTGCATAGAGCTGTCTTTGCCCCCTCCATCTCTGCTCAGAGGGAAGTTCGTGGCCCTGGAAAACATCAGCTGTAAGATCCGATCGGGCTGTGAGGGCCACCCACCGTGGCCGGACGGCATCTGCACCAAGTGCCAGCCCAGCGCCATCACCCTCAGCCGGCAGGTTAGTGTCACCCCCACCCCCCGCTCAGTCCGCACCCCCCTTCACCCCAGGTCAGCATCTGCCACTCTTCACCTCCTTCTTCTCACTGGACTGAAGCTGACCAGAATATACTAGTATAACCTGTTATATACTGGTGGCTCATCTCTGTTTGGTTAAATCCTGTCATTATGACAGGACTCTGGCCTACCTGGTTTCCTTGGCTTTCCCAAATGCTCAAGGACAGAGAAGTCAACTCGCATATGGGGGAAGCCCTGACTGTACCGTCTGCGGGGGTAGCCTGGTGCGTGCAGCACGTGTTCCCCTTCAGAAGTGATTTATTTACGGGTGTCACCTTGTCACACAGAAATACAGACACGTGGACAACATCATGTTTGAGAACCACACCATCGCGGATCGCTTCCTGGACTTCTGGCGGAAGGCGGGAAGCCAGCGGATGGGCTACCTATATGGCAGGTACACCGAGCACAAGGACATCCCCCTGGGCATCCGGGCCGAGGTGGCTGCCATCTATGAGCCCCCACAGGTCAGCTGAGAGGCCAAACACGTCACCGGCAGAATGGAGGGTGTTGTGTAGGGCTTATGGTGTGTTGGTGTCATATAGTATGTGTATCGTTTAGATAGGAACACAGAACAGCCTGGAGCTCCTGGAAGATCCCAAAGAGGCAATGGTAGAGGAGATAGCAGCCAGGTTAGGTCTCCATAAGGTGCGAGCTGTATAACCCTATACGCCTCATTCATTATGAGATAGCATCTGACGTTTAGCTCACACAAACTGCTCTGTGTGGATTGCACATGGCACAGGTGGGATGGATATTTACAGACCTGCTCTCCGAGGACATGAGGAAAGGCACTGTATGGTACACCAGGAACAAGGTGAGGCCCACTGCCTGGCGCCACACTCTCACTCTTCCCTGCTCAGAGAAAAACACCCATGCATTTTGAGAAGCACACAACATGGTATTTGCAAGACTGAAAAATGTAGCACAGATGTGATTTTCAGTCTCAACACAAACTTCCTTCCCAGGACTCCTACTTCCTGAGTGCTGAAGAGTGCATCACGGCTGGATACTTCCAGAACAAACATCCCAACCCCTGCCGTCTCTCTCCCGATGGGCATTTTGGATCTAAGTTTGTCACGGTGGTGGCAACAGGTGTGTATCCGCTCCCCATGGACAACTGTAGGTCCCACCTCTGTTGGGGATGCCTCCTGCCCACGGCTCTGCTCTGTTTGGTGATTCCCTTAAAGCCAACATGAGGTGCTGCTGCAAAGCACCATGGGAAATCCTACAGAGAAGGCCCATTGATTGCGGTGGCCCACAGGCAACTGGCTCATTTTTTCCCCCCGCCAGTCAGATCCGGACTAGGCTGGCCTGTTAGGGCTTTGTGCCTGGTCACGCGATCCAGCTCTGGGCTTGGAATGTACCTCAGAGTAGCTCCATGTGTTTCCTTGGATGAGCTCTAAAGCTTTTCCCTTCAATTTTTTTTCTACATCAGTATATATCACCTCACATTACCAACACATAAAGCACTTAAAATCTTGGTAAACCAGCCTTGGATGGTGGCATCTGTCCAGTGACGTGGAGCCTGACCCTCCTGCTCGTTCCCTCTATGCCAACAGGGGGACCCGACAATCAGGTGCATTTCGAGGGCTACCAGGTCTCCAACCAGTGCATGGCGCTGGTGCGGGATGAATGCCTCTTACCCTGCCGTCACGCACCTGAGCTGGGCTATGTCAAAGAGTCCAGCACGGGGCAGTATGTGCCCGATGTCTTCTACAAGGTGTGACCCTCAGCAGGCTTACATACACACACAGACAGACTGGCCTAGACACACACAGCCATTACTCTACCAGATGTCTCTCAGGACAAGATGCCAGCTGGATAAGGTAGACTTCTCACACCTGGATATGTGCACAGTCTAGTTTCAACAAACACTCACTGAAGATCATCCACTTATCTTGTCTCGAACACAGACTCACTGCCTAATCATTCCTGAACTTAAAAACGCGTAGTTTCGGCTATCCCAGGCAGATCGGTGTGGCTAGATGGAAGGTCCAACTCAGTCCCACGGGCTCCATCCAGATGGTCTCCGGTGAATTCCTTCTGCTGCCTGTGGCTGAATTTCTACTCCTAAATAAGGGACATTGAAGTAATAGCCTGCAGATGGCACTGGGAGCGTCTCCCGGTAATGAGGTGGACCAGCGCTCCTGATTGGGCCGCAGGCTTTTCCTGTGCGGAGGCCAGAGTGAAGGGCTCGGCCCCAATCCACCAGACTGTGCTAAAGCGATTATTGGAGAGGAAAGAGGACAAAGAGCAAACCAACCGGTCACAGTGTGGGGGTGGTTAATGATCGCTGGCTTTTCTTGTTCATGGATGTAATCTGATGCAAAATGAGCCTCCACCTGTGTTCATTAAGTGGTATGTCTCTTCTTACCTCACACAATAATTATTGCACATTGTATTTTCTATATTTGTTTAATAGCCACTTTTGCCCAAAGCAGTGTACAAGTAAGGAAAGCTTAGGGTCAGACAATATCCAGCACAGGACTCAAACCTACAATCTTCTGCTCACAGATACAGGCACCTCACCCACTGAGCTACACAGCCGCATTGTGGGTATGCCATGTTTAGGCAGGTTCATCTTTATGCAAACAATTTGCATTGATTCAGATTACATTGATGAAATAGTAGGTTTTGAAGTGTACTTTTTCATACCTCTCTCCAGGATAAGGATAAATTCGGCAATGACATCACCTTTCTGGCCAGGCCTCTTCCTGTGGAGTATCTGATCATAGATGTGAGTACCCATGGCAACACATAGAGTCTGACAAACCCTTGTTACTGCCAGCGCTTTGCCTGCAACTCTGGCAATCCAGTAAACCGAAAACCTTCAACAGATCACCACCACCTTCCCCAAGGACCCCGTCTACACCTTTACCTCCACCTGCCGCTTCCCCATTGAGAACCGGGACATACTGGGCGAGACGCAGGTATGAGGTCAGCTTCTGACGTGAAGCGGGCAGCCAAAGACCCTGTTGGTTTATAAACCACAGTAGAACTCATGGCCCACGGCCGTCAACAGCTGTACTAGCAGGGTTGGTGATCCTCCTTGAGACAGAGTGAAGCTGCATATTAACCCCTTTCAGACGAGTGTGGGTGGTGTGTAGCTCTGGTGCCTGTGATCAGATTACCGGTCAAAATCCCACAGCTGGCAGAGTGACTTTCAAAGCCCTTGGGAGACTTTGCTCTCTGACCCTTTGGGCAAAGTGTCTGCTGAATATATAAACATTTAAGAGTAAACCGAAGATCCCGTTAGGTCATACTGCACTGGGCTGCTGTGATAGATCCCGTTAGGTCATACTGCACTGGGCTGCTGTGATAGATCCCGTTAGGTCATACTGCACTGGGGTGCCGTGATAGATCCCGTTAGGTCATACTGCACTGGGGTGCCGTGATAGATCCCGTTAGGTCATACTGCACTGGGCTTCTGTGATAGATCCCGTTAGGTCATACTGCACTGGGCTTCTGTGATAGATCCCGTTAGGTCATACTGCACTGGGCTGCTGTGATAGATCCCGTTAGGTCATACTGCACTGGGGTGC
>JAODKC010000048.1:7775172-7805734 GCA_026777985.1 Mormyrops attenuatus | reverse complement strand
GGGGGGGGGCGCGAGTGAGCCTGGCCAGCTTGCCCCCTGCCCGCACGCGTACCGCTCCCAATTTAGTATAAAGGAATGGGGAAACTCAGTGCTGACCGGAGTTGGCCGTGGGATGGAGCGCACATCGCCCAGCACTTTCTCGGGACTCACGTGTTGGTCTCCTGCCAGGACTGAAAAGAGCTCCCCAGTCTGTGCGTGAAAGGTAAGGTGATGATGGCAAGCCCGAGTGTGAATAGCTTTGCAACTGCTTGTGCTTTTCATTGATTGTCACTGTTGGTGAGAATAAGGCGCATTTTCTATATATTATTGCTGATTTCCTATATATATATACATACTGTATATAATCATTCGTATCTTTGCACCTTTTATTATTAGCTGTAAAATAGTACTATTTGATATCACCTGTGATATGAGGTCATTTTGCATTGCTTTTGGTACAATATTTGTGTATTGATTTTAATGGAAGGTTATTTTGTATTACTTTTAATAAAGTAGTTCTGTTGGGACCTAAGCGTGCCTGTTTGTTCCTTTGAGAGCCCTATAATCCTCCTGTTGTTCTAAAACAGCCCTGTTACATGATGAATGGCTACCAGTTAATCCCTTTGAAGCACAGCATTTTGTGTTAAAAGAAAACACAAATGTGACACACTTTGTTCCATTAAATTCTTTTCCGCGTAAACATACACGTGTGCAGAATAGCATGAACCAGCCTTTACAGTTCGACACCCTGGTTTGGTTATGTTCTGTGAAAGATGTTTATAATTGTGCATTTCCTGTTATTTAAGATATTGTTATGCAATTATTTTTCATGTGATTATTTTTACTATTTGTTACTGCGTACTGTTACTCATTTTCATAAGATTTATTGTGTTATTATATTATATTATATTATATTATATTAAACAATGAACAATCTTTATTTCCTTTCCCTGGCAGTAGTGGTGTGCAGGTGGGTGGGGCACTGGCAGTTAAGTTTGCCTTGGGCACCACATGGGCTTCCACCAGTCCTGATGGTGGTTATTACTCTAACTGCATTAAGAATGGTTGTGATTAACTTGAATTGAAATAATATTCTGTCAGTATTAGTAGTAAAGCAGAAGTGAAACTGGCAGGTTTTTGTCATGGTGTGAATCACTGTGATACCACTTCATCGGGAGAGCTAAACCATTTCATACAGTAATACACAGCAGAGTCGGCCACCTCCACGCTGCTTATTACTAACTGATAATCTGTGTTGGACTGGGCCCTGGAGCTGAAGCGGCTGGAGGAGAATCCATTTCCATATGTGGGAGAGCTTTGAGTACGGTAGTAATACAGGACGAACTGGGGAGCTCCTCCTGGGACCTGCTTGTACCAGTAAATATTAGTGCTATCATCTACAGGTTTCTGACAGTGCAAGGTGGCCGTTTCTCCTTTACTCAGAGTCAGTAAGGAGGGTTTTTGAGTGACCATCCTTTGGCCGCTGACACCTGGGAAGGCGAAAGACACAAAGAAAGAAATACACACAAATGTACAAATAACACTCTAAAGGAGTAAATTAAACAGAGAGGAAGGCGTGTTTCTTACATGTCAGAGCTGTGATGAAGGTGCACAGAGTGAAGAGCATGATGTCAGTCTGTGATCAATGAGCAGCCTGGAGTGTGAGGGGCAGAGGCTGCAGCACACAGATATATGGGGGTGTTGGTGACATTAGGGGGAGGTGCTTCTGTTCTCATCCAATCAGAGATGCTATGCACAGTTCACACCCCCAGCTGCTGCCTACAAGAAGAACTATAAACTATCATCCATCCATCCATCCTTCTTTTACCTGCTTACCCTGAGCAGTTTTGTTTTGGGGGGTCGGGTCTTATCTCCATCCTGAAAAATATCACATACTCATCAATATTTGTCAAATGAGCCAAGTGCGCTATATTAGTCTTTAAATCACCTGTGTTTCCAAACATAAAATCCCTACTTGAGGGGCTGGTGTCAGTCTGGTGGCATCTATTGCCATATTTGCTAATTATTGCTGGGATCTGAGCAAAGATCTGTCACGCCAAAGCCAGACCATTAATCTTTTCACAAGTGGATAATGTTCCTTATTGGCCAAATTTAGCTATTGTTTTTAGCTATTGTTTTGCTTCTTGCCTGTCTATCCATAAGAACATAAGAAATTTACAAACAAGAGGAGGCCATTCGGCTCATCAAGCTCGTTTGGGGAGAACTTAACTCATAGCTCAGGGTTGATGAAATCTTATCTAACTCTGATTTAAAGGAACCCAGGGTTTTAGCTTGCGCTACATGAACAGGAAGACTATTCCATACTCTAACTACACGCTGAGAAAATGATCACTTTACCAAAATGTCCCCATTCTCACCTCATCATCATAAGCTTTGGGCACTGAGTTCATGGTCATGAATACCGGATGCTGGATGTATATTTCTCTGTAGGACTGTCAGGTGGAGCTGAGAGATCTAGGACAGTTCTAGAGCAAAGACAGTCAAGGACGGAACATAAGGCAGACCCAGAACAGACAGGAGGGATTAAACCTTTAAACTTAGATTGGAAATGCTGGGAAGGGGATACCAGAACTGTCCCGTAGCATGAGTTGTGCTCACAGGATAAAAGACAAAAATGGATGGATATTAGGAATTTCTGGGAATTTTAACATCAAAATGTGATCATTGTATGGAAACTGACAGTGAGCAACTTGTGAACAGCTGAAATAAACAATATTAATAAAGCATCTCGTTAAAGATTTCAACAGATTGTTTGAATCTTCAGTTTTATGTTATTCTGAAAAAATGGAAAGATTGGGTGAATATTCTTAAATGCAGGCCTAATGAAATCCGATATAGTTGCCCTCGTTTTTTAACAATAAAAGTTTTTATGTGTATTTTCAACAGCTATAAAAGCAGAACTGAAAATATTAAGCAGGGAGGTTTTTGTCATGGTGTAAATCACTGTGATACCCATTCCTTAGCAGAGCTGTCCCATGTTTAGCAGTAATAAACTGCTGAGTCTCCCACCTCCACTGTACTGATGATCAACCTATAATCTGATTTACTCTGATGGTTTGATGTGAAGTGGCTGGAGGAGAAGCCTGTCCCATAGGTGGGGGAGCTCCATGTATGGTAAAACCTCAACACATACTGGGGAACTCCACCTGGGACCTGCTTGTACCAGCGAGCCTAACTGTTAGTGACTGTCCCAAGGTTACAGTCCATATTCACTGTGTCTCCTTTACTCACTGCCAGAACAGGAGGCTTCTGGGTAACCATTGTCACACCAGTCACACCTGACAAATAAAATCGTCATTAAAAGAAGACCATATAACAGACTTACTTATATGTATAAAGAGAAACAAATGTTAAATAAAATGTATTGATTGTGATTTCTTACATGAGAGAGCAGTGATGAGAGTGCAGATTTTCACCAGCATGTTGTAAGTGTGTGGAGTGCACAGTCCTCACTGTCCAGCTGAGATATGAGCAGGTCAGAGTGTGAGGAGAGAGGCAGCAACAGGGTGCAGATTTAAGAGGGGAACGGAGAGGGCGGGGCCTCTGCTCACAGCCAATCAGAGATGTACTTTACATCTTTGTGACAGTGTGTCCCAGAATATGTAAGAGTAATGTTGTAAAATACTGGTGAAATGTCTCTCCAGTCATGCACATGCTCTGCAATTAGAAGTTATATTGATTTACAGGGTTACAGAAGATAATAATAATTACTGTCTGCATTAATCATCTGCATCATGCAATATAGAGCTTGAATAGCATCCCAAAACCCAAAATGTAGTTAAACTGATAGTGGTCCCACTACAACTTCACAGCATTATCATGAGAAACCTGCAGGCTGCTGCCAGTAAAGATCCCGTCTCTCTCAGCCCTGAAAGGAGCTCATCTCACTCCCTCATTTACATAGAGACATAAATAGCATGTGAAGAGCCAGCAGGTGTCTCTCAGTTTCAGCTTCAGGGCGGCCATCTTGTTCCGCAAGATGCAAGTATAGCAGCAAGACTCACATGGCTGATAGAGCAGTAAAAACCCATTCAAGCAGACATTTTTGTAACAGTTCTTATATCAAGCACACATTGTGCTTTAATTACATTATTTTAATTCGTTTTGAAAACTACAATAAAAATCTCATGTTCATTTGTTGCACATCATTGTCAAGAACAACAATTTATTCTCATTCTAGGGGTTATGGTTTGGTAAAAGACTGAAAATGTTCCTATTATTTGTAGACAGTGCCATCTAGGGGCAAAAGCAGTATAAATCCGAGACTGATATTCAGAAAATTCTTGTTGTATGGTCTGTTCACTTGGACCTCATCAATAAAAACAGTGGTGGGGTTTAATTTCATCCAACTGCTTACAACATAGCAGACTCAGTTTTTTTTATATGCCTAGAGATGTTTCAATGATTTCAACATGAAATTACAATTTGTGTTCTTGACGACACTGAATCCGTTTATTAGTAGGTCAATCCTATTATAGGACATCGTTCAAAAACATTATAGCTGGCTGAAACATATCAGTCGAAGCTAGTTGGTGAAACATTGTTCTTTGATTGGGCTGTATGTGAACCGTCACTTCTAGTCATGCTAGCGTGTTCCAGCGGAAACTTTCACAATCAGTGGGAGCTAAGTGGTCAGCATTGGTTAGCGCTAGATTTTTGCCGTTGGCTTGCTATGTATCCAGCTTTAAATACCAAACCAAGCAATAGGTTTTCATTGATAAACCAATCTCTGATCAGGGACCTGGATCACAAAGCAGGATTTCTTGCTTAGCCGGATAACTTGTCAGATTTAAAAAGCTATTGAAAACGCATCTTTTTTGCATTTTAATCAGTTTATAGTATTTTATTTCACCTTATTTTCCTATTCATTTACACCATTGTTGTAGGCCTTGTATTTGCTTGAGTTCTTGTACTACCTGTGTCATTCATTTATTTTTATCGTAGTTTTGTTGCTATATCCATAACATATGGTTATATTTCCGACTTTTACTAGCTTATGCTTTTAGAATTTTAACCTTTTCATTCCTTTATATTTTATTGCATTGTATTCATATTTGCTTGTATAATTATTTAGCTTTCATTTCCTCTCACTTATTTTGATTTATTCCATCTTTCTATAATTTCATTGACCTGTATGTTAGTTGCTTCTCTGTCTTTGGTTTTATTTAAATCTCATATGTGAAGCACTTTGAGCTGCATGCAATGTATGTACCAGCACACCAATAAAGATGAACACCATGTTCGCAAACTCGCTGACGTCATCACTGCTTCAGCTAAACATCTCCCAGCTGACGTCATGGAGCATGTCGTGTAATGTAGCCTCTGATTTGGCGTATCAGCATTTGACCTCTGTTGTCATCAGTGCTTTCCGGACCAAACGTTGTTTATACAGAAGAGTAAGGAGAATGGAGTTATGGTCTCATCTTGTGAATGGCGGGAGCAAAACAGATTTAAAGAACAGATTTAAACAATGAGTAACAATGACCTAGCATATTTGTACCCCTAGTTGGGCATGTGACATGCTGATGCATGTTTGGGATTTTCCCTGTTAAAATCACCATTCACCACATCATAATGACAGCATCTTTGAGTCCAGAGGGATGTAAACCGCGGTGACAATGTCAAAAGTAAACTCAGGAGGCAGATAAACACGCCATCTATCGTTTGTCATAAAACAGACTCCCCACCCATAGATTTACTGGCTTCTTCCATTCTGTCCATCACAAATTGTAATTTCTGTCCATGTGTCGATACACAGTTAAAGACTCCAACTGAGAGATCACCTTATCCAGTACTCGGGGGTTAGCATGTTTCTGTAAAACAAAGGGTGTTGCAGTCGCTGGTGTCTCATTGGAATGTGATCCTCGTGAGTTTGTCCAACTTGTTCTTCAATGGATGTTGGCAAGCAGGATACTGGGCAGTCAGTATAGTCAGGTTCACCAAACCTGCGCTTGTTCTTTCATCTGCCACCACTGTCTAGGACTAGGGCTCAGAAACCTGATTAAGTTTCACCATAATTAATTGCTAAACAGATTGTTACCATGAAATTTGTCAAGCGAGGGGGCTGGCGACTAAATAAATGTATATTAACTTTATTTTAAAATATTCAGAAAATCATTTCACACCCCACAGTTTGAGAACCATCTGGGAATACTATTTGTGGATCAATACTAACCTCTACAGGACATGCACTGAAACCGTCCACTCCTAGATGGCCACTCCTGAAGAGGTATGTCAACGGCGCATCTTAGAAAATATTTTCTGCAAGATTAAAGGACGCTCAGATTTTAACATGTTAGTGTGGGCATGTAATAGGACTACTGCATTACTTTATCTTTCCAGCAGGTGCCACTGTTACAGAGCTAATTTCTAACCCAGTCTAAAGAGCATGTAGATGCTTATTCGGTTTCCAATCGTGTGGCTACACTCTCCGGCAGCCCTGCCGAGATGGGCCCCTTTTATTTTATATTGAGCTGTGACTCACTGTCGCTCTGTTTTTGTTGCCCTTGGAGGGTGAGAATGAACTTCCTCCGTCTCCCGGCATCGGCCCTTGAAGCGAGACCGTCGCTCCCTTTTTTCTCATCCCATCACCATCACCTCCTCCTGGGACATTCTGCTTATCTTCTCTCAGACATGGTGCTTTGGAGTGTCATACTTGTTTTTTGTTTTAAGTACAGATATAGCATAGTGTACCTGGAGAATCATGCGGTCTGAGAAGGAGAAGAGGGTATTTACACCATTCCATTTCCACAAGGGGGCTGTGTGCCCCAGCAGCCAGACAGGGATCTGCCTGTGGACTGTCTATTTCTGTCTTGTTGTGTGGTTGCGTGATGTGCAGTCTCACAAACAATTTCTCTTGGGACAATAAAAGTTTTCTGGTTCTCATTTCTTTCAATACAGTTTCTTCACGTAATTTCACCAGCACACATATGTGTTTATGAATTTGTGCCTCTTATTCGTTTGAATTAAGATGTTGGTGTTATATGTACTTGAGAAAATCAGAAAAGAATGGAGTCCTCACCTGAAAAGTGAGGTTATCTGGAGCTGATGGCAAAACGAGAAGCCGGGAGCTGACAGTCTCGTTCTGAATTCTTTTTTATAATTGCTGTTGCATTTTCCGCCTCACACTTTCCCAGCATCAGCTGATAAAGTGCAGAAACCGCCAGCTGTCTCTTCACTAGAGTGTGCATTTCACCTGAGATCATGAGTCTAGTGAGCCTGTTTAGAAACCCACTGAAGCTGAAGTGCAGCTCTTTCTGAAGCAGTCGGGAAGGAAGAAGGACCAGCCTTAATTTCTGGGTGAGATGATTAACCCTCCCTATGTCTTACTGCAAATCCCCTTTTTAAAGTACTTCCTGAAGACAGAGGGATACCCAGTCACCCAGTCATGTACACAGTCACACACTTTGGGTACCAGTTCACCTAGTCGCATCAAACCCATTACCCTATCACCTATCACATACAGTGCTCATAGAAAGTCTTGGGACATTTGCTTAATTCGGTAAAAATATTGCAAATGTACTGGTTTTACAACAAAAACAATTACTTTATTAATTTGTTTTTAAAAATACATATCACATTAGAAACAGCTGGAAGTTTCAAAGTAGATCATTCATTTCAAGTACTAATACATTGTAACCCAAATTATAGTCCTAAAAGAGCTGTTCTGGGTTAAAAAGTTCACTGACAAGCATCACTGGGTGCTTTTTAATTAGTAAAACATTTGCAATAACATAAAACACCACACATTTGTGTGTAGTGTTCCTTTGGGAGTCCCTGACCACAATTGCAATTAATAGCCAAATGGTAAGAACAGAACTGAATCAGTCAAGAAAAATTAAGACAGTTAATAAAAAGAAAATGTCTGCATGTGCCGGTGGGTTAAACATGCTTGTCAAAGGACTTATGTTACGAAACCAATAAATTTGCCACATTATTAGAATTGGAGATGCTTGTACATTCTTTTATTTCCTCGTGACTTGATTACTGTAATGCTCTTTATACGGGTCTGAGTAAGTCCTCTCTCTCATGTCTTCAGGCAGTGTGGACTGCAGCCGCTGGGCTTCTAACTCGCGCTACCTGGAGTGGTCATATCACTCCCATTCTGCATGCACTGCATTGGCTCCCAGAGTTTTATAGAATTCATTTTAAAATTTTAATACTTACTTACAGAGCCTTACATGGACAAGCTCCTGAATACCTTACCTGCTTACTCAATCATTATACAGCTTGTTGGGCTCTTACTGTAGGTCTGGGCAAGAGGGCCTTTTAGTTGTCCCACGTACTCAGCTAAAAACCCATGGGGATTGTGCTTTACAGTCTGTGGCACCAAGACTTTGGAACAGCCTGCCTTGTGGTCTGTGTGCAGCTGAGTCTGTTCATTCTTTTAAAAAACAACTGAAAACATTTCTTTTTAAACAGGCTTTTAATCAGTGCCGAGTAGTTCCTGTTTGTTTTTATCTTTATTGGTAATGCCTGTGTTTTGTTCCATTTTGTATTGGATTGTTGTTCAGTGCTCTATGACCTTTGTCTGAGAAAGGCGCTATATAAATAAACTGCTACTACTTATTACAGAATTAAGCGACTCAGGACTTTTTGTGAGTACTATTTATAAGACCCATCATACCTACATGGAGAATTGCTGTTCAGGAGACTTTATTAATGTGTCCACAATTCATAGCCCATATAAAGTGAAGAATCAAGGTTGTGAAGTGCAGCGTAACATTGAATGTTACGCCTTGTAAATCAAAATCAGAGGGGTGGGGCTGACCATCCGGAATACAGTGTTTACATCAAGTCCTACCAGCGGACACTGCGGATATTGCATCTTGAGTCTGTTACCCTGTCTTGTTTTTCTCCCTAACTGGAGTGCGCAAAGTGACTGCGTGACAATATGTGTTTGTGCACGTTTGCCTTTCAGCAATTCTTCCAAATCCTTGCACAGTGGCATAGTGAACTGATAACCAATCATGTCCCTTGCAGTTGAAGTGGCCGAGGGCCATCAGCTGGCAGCCACGGTGATAAGAATGACGTCTGTCCTTTTCAGTCTCATCTCACAGTCAAACACCAAAGGTGGGAAAATCTTGTTCTTGCTTATAAGCCACTTAGCTGCCTCGCACATTCAGGAACACTAAGCACTGTTCCCTGACGTTGGGTCTTCTCAGAATTCTCATCCGGACTAAGATATCTCTGAGTAGTAGGCTCGGGTGATCACACAAGGATTTTCCTGCTAAGTGGAATTAAACTGTCATGGCATTCCATAGATTGCTCTCAGTAACCCCTCTGCAACCACCTCCCCCACCAACATGCACCTAACTAATCAAGGCCTCTTTGCTCCATCCCTCTGTAACCCGGCTACGAATAAGAGTGACCTGATTATGCCTGTAGATTACAGTGGACCAGGGTCTAGGTTCATAGGGAGGGATAAGGATCGGTGAATTGGACACAACAAGTAGCAACAGGCTCAGTTAACCTCATATAATAGTAGATTTTTGAAAATGGTTTAATAACTAGTGAATGACAAAAATTACATTTTACTTTAAAATAAAATACCAAAAAAAATTCATGTTATCGTGTGCAATTACTTAAAAAATAATAACACGTAATTTTTTTATAACTTTTACGCACAGACTACATAGAGTCCTGTTTGGGGTCAGGACGATGCATTTATTGGGTTTTCTGTACAACATTGTTTATCTGATCCCGTCATGTTTTTTAGGCTTTTGAAGCTATCGTCACTTTCATATATGTCACACTGGGAGCCCGGTTTTTACAAAGCATGTCTGACACAGCATGTGTTTTCTAGGGTTTATGCCGATATACACACAACGCTTAATGAAGTCACATAAGAACAAGGAAACTATAAGTCGTTTAAAGTCAAAATGAAGTCCTTTGCTTTTTATCTCTCTAAAGGGTGAATTTGACTCCCTAGGGAGAGAGAGAGCATGTAAAACACCGGCATCTTCACATTTCATCCTTAAAGGTATTCATGAGTAATTATAAAACATAATCAGCCCTACATAGCAACATTCTCGTCACTTCTGCTTCTTCAATAATTCATTTTTTAAATGCAAATTAGGGCTAATGTCTCATTAACAATTACTGTGCCCATGTGTCTTATCCACAAATGCAAATATGTAGAACATAATGCTGCCTGACTTAACGGCAATTATTGTTCAAGTTTTAGATCTATCAGTGCTAATGGAATGCAGAAGCAGCTCTATTGCCATAGTAGGTATGTAAGGAGCATGCACTGATTACAGTGCATTGTGGCACCCACCACATGACAAACCACCTCAGGGATGAGAACCTGAGTGCAGCCATGCAGAGGGTGATACAACAGCCCCACACTAGTCCAAGGTGAGTTTTTTTTTCCAGTGACTGGAGCACCAATCCTGCCACCAACCCCCAAGATATTCCCTGTAAGTTGGAGGACCTCCTTATGGGGCTGAATGTGGATTAACATCATAGCCAGGATGAAGCACTTGCAGGCTAAGGGCCTTTGCTCAAGGGCCCAACAGAGTAGAATCATTCCGGGCATTCATGGATTTGAACCAGCAACCTTCCAGTTACTGATACAGATCCTTAGCCTCAGAGCCACCACTCCACCCGGGGGCAATGTAATATAATCTGTATCAATAGTTTATTTTCCCCCTGCTGTTTCACTATTCTCACTGGAAGGTGCCCCATCTGGGGACTCCATTATTCTGCTGGGGGACTTTAATGCTCACGTGGGTAATGATAGTGTAACCTGGAAGGGTGTGATTGGGAGGAATGGCCTGCCTGATTGTAATCCGAGCGATGATGTGTTATTGGACTTCTGTGCTAATCACAGTTTCTCCATAATGAACAGCATGTTCAAGCAATAAGGGTGTTCATAAGTGTACTTGGCACCAGAGCACCCAAGGCTGCAGTTAGATGATCAATTTTGTAATTGTGTCATCGGATCTGAGTCCATATGTTTTGGACACTTGGGTGAAGAGAGGAGCTGAGCTGTCAACTGATCACCACCTGGTGGTGAGTTGGATCCGATGGTGGGGGAAGATGCCGTATAGACCTGGTGCACCCAAGGAGTTGGGGGACATGGATCCTGAGCGGGCTATGTTCTGGGACAGCATTGCTGAGGCGGTGGTGCAGAACTGTTGCTGTAAGGTTGCTGATCACGGCGGCAATCCCCGAACCTGCTGGTGAACACCAGCACTAAAGGGAGTTGTCAGGCTGAAGAAGGAGGCCTTCTGAGCTTTGTTGGCTTGACGGACTCCGGAAGCAACGGACAGGTACCGGCAATCTAAGCAGGAAGCAGCTTGGGCAGTTGTTCAGGCAAAAACTCAGGTGTGGGCGGAGTTGGTGAGGCTATGGAGAAGGACTTCCAGTTGGCCTTGAAAAGGTTCTTGCAAACGATTAGGCAACTCAGCAGGGATGGAGAACTGTTGACCTCAAGTGGGGATAAAGCCAGGTGGTGGAAGGAATATCTCAAGGATCTCCTAAATCCCACTGATACGTCTTCCTCAGAGGAAGTACAGCTGAAAGATAGGAGGACTTGCCTATCTCTGGGGCTGAGGTCACTGAAGCAGTCAAACAACTACTGGGTGGTAGGGCTCTGGGGGTGGATGAGATTTGCCCTGAGTTCTTGAAAGCTCTTAATATTCTTGGGCTGACTTTGCTGACACGCTTCTTGCATGGACATTGGAGAAAGTCCTTTGGATTGGCAGACTGGGGTGGTGGTCCCAATCTTTAAGAAAGGGGACCAAAAGATGTGTTCCAACTTTAGGAGGATCACACTCCTCAGCCTCCCTAGGAAGGTCTATACTGGGGTACTGGAGAGGACGGTCCATCCACTGGTCAAATCTCAGATCCAGAAGGAACAATCCGGATTCCGTCCTGGTTGCAGAACACTGGGCCATCTCTTCACCCTCACAAGGAGACTGGAGGGCTCATGGGAGTGTGCTCAACCAGTCTACAAGTGTTTCGTGGACTTAGAAAAGGCATATGACCATTTCCCTCAGGGTGTCCTGTGGGGGGTGCTCCAGGAGTATGGAGTATGGCGTTCGTTTTTGGGGGCCATCAAATCCCTGTACAAGCAGAGCAAGAGACTGGTTCACATGTCTATAAAGTCTTTGCTCATACTATTCTCCCATTGTCTCCCACTAACACTGATCTTTTTCCTGATGGAACTAAAACTTCTTTATGTATGGACTGGTAAAATAAAATGTCCAATTTTCCCAAGTGTTAAGTTATTGATGGTAATGTACTGTCTGCACTTCTGTTTGGCTAAACTGCTCCCTTTTGAATATATTTAATGGTTTCTTGGGTTTAAGTGTGCATCAGTGAGTTCATAAACCCTGTGTACTGTAATCTGTGGAATGTGACATCTTTGGGTCCTTTGTGGAGGCTGTCGCTGGTAACATGCGCATCGAGCCAGGAAAACATTCAGTGCTGATAAAGTACTTCAAAAAGCCGGGACTAGGCTGGGAGGCAGATGTTCAGGTTTGTCACTGTGTCCCAGACCGTCCAATAGCGAGGGACCCAAACTTGGGTGGGATTAGGAGGAAGGAGGAGGACTAAGAAAACAATGTGGTCAAGCAGAACCTTGAGGGAAATCCGCTAAATGACCATATTCTCTTTCTACTTTGTCTCTGTCTCACTCTCTCCGCCATGGCTATAGATAAAATTAGCGCTGCCTGCTGACAGGATGTGATGGGATGTCGGTAATTGGCCATTGTCAGATTGCTGGTGACAGTGCAGGTCATGATTACAATTCTAATTACGTAGAACCTGGTGGGAGGGGGGCATGGTCATGTCTCAGTGGACTCCAGTCACATTAAATAAGCTCAAAGGAAATTAATCACCAAGTTCACAAAGCCCCAAATGGGAAAGAATGAAGTGTAACAGGGCACTGACATGTGGGTACTGCTGTGATGGAACCCTAGACCGTCTGACTTTGGAAAATGTATATGAGGGGGAGGGTGGAGTCACAATCCAGGTCAGGTAGCAGTTGTGTGCGTTGATTCCTTTCACCTGTTTTTTACATGTTTTGTATTTACATTGTTGTAGTCTAATCCAGTCTCTCCAGGTCACATGGTTCTATTTACCAAACCACCAAGGATTTTTCCAGCCACACCAAAAGTTTTATACGAGTTACAACAACACGATTAAATTGCTCCATTCATCAAATTATGTATTTCATTAAAGGTGGTGATACTGACCAGCTGACAGCGAGCTAACCGACAAAGTGAGAAGGTAATTTGTCAGTGAACCTTGGTAAAAAAATAAAATAAAATAAAAATTTACTCGGAGCTGTACAATTAGTTAGCAGTATCATAGACAAATAGAATAAGATTATTTGTCATGAATTGCAGGTCTGGTTATAGTGCATAAACACCACTAATTTCAAGACATAGAATCTCTATTGCACTTCACAATGCAGATTAATTATCAGATGATGGCCGTCATTATTATAGTTTCAGTCTCTTTTCTGACTGTTGGAATGTCTAAGAGGAGGAATCAGCAGACTGATAAGGTGCGAGTGTGCCGTTGATTTGACCCGGCCGGCTGCCCTTCCCTCAGCCTCTGAGGCCGCTGCCCTCTTCATCTCACATTCCTGCTCACCTCGACCCTTTTGTTGAGTCTGGGGGGAGGCATGCAGGTCAGGCCAGATAAATATAGCACCAAAGTCTGTGTCTGACAGGAGAGAACACAGTCCACATTATGCTTGACTCCTCCATGAATATCTGTGACCTTTAGGGACTGAGCTCAGAACACAATCTGGCATGTATGGAGATTCCTCCCAGGAAGCCTGACCTCACAGCTCAGTGGCTTTACAGTGTCTCTTATGTTTTGGAATGATCCCTGTTTATGTTTATCATTTGCTTCTGAAAAAGTACCAGATACAAACACAAACTTTTCATGCTTGTTCGGCATCTCTGGTACTGTGTAGGTGTCCACAGTGCTGCTGAATTATTCCTTTGGCTCTAGTGATTCACTGGGAGCTGTTTTCCAACACTTCCAAGGTAAATATTATTATTATTATTATTATTATTAACCGTACAGGAGTAATATGTAATATGTGTCTTATTTCACTTATAGAGTGAAAGCACGACGAATTATGAGGCAGACAAGGGTGGGAAAAGCACAAAATGGCTTTATTGATGCATGCCAATTGCACTTACAACTGACATACACTGCCTACCGGGTTGACCCCTTACGCAGTGACTACTTACGCGCCACATGGTGGGCACATGCATACACATTATTTACAACAATTAATGTTAAATACTACGCATGACATTACTGTACACACAATAACAGCACAATACATGATAAACGCACACGACTTTTTGCATTATTTACAGCTGCCATCAGTCCAGAATGCCCGATGGACGCCCCCAGCGCTATAAAGTTATACTTATGCTCAGTTTTAAGCTCAAGTCAATGTGAAATATATTCTGATGCTTGATGTAAATAACAGTAGTTTGAAACCTACTGCCAAATTTATTAAAGCGTTATTATGTTTACGTTTATATTTTTAACAGATGCTTTTGTCTAAAGTGACGTACAAGTGAAGCAATAGAACGTTGCAAACAGACAGGCTGTCGTGGATCCCACTAGGCATCCCATGAATACACAGGTACAGCGCAAGCAGTATTGGAGGACTCAGCGATTTCTAACAAAGCAGGAACCTAATAAAACTATTCAAGGATCAGAAGTGCAACAAAACAGCCACATAAGCACATTCAGGGAGCATAAAGGGGCATCAGGCTATTAGGGGCCGTACCTGCCTCATTTATTTATCTGTATGTTTCACCTGTTGGTGTTATTAATGGCGACAGTTTGGTGTCAACAGTCCACAAACCAGGAGCAACTGACCGTTCGTGAAAAAGCACAGCGGGCGCGTAGATAACGATGTTAATCACATGACATAACTACCGTAAAGCATGAGGTAAATGAGCAAAACAAAAACAAAAAACAGTTATACTAACATGTTTCCTAAAGGGTATTTCTACAAACAAACCAGTCTCCTCACCTACAGGGGGCCTGCATGCGGTCCATCAGATCCACATCCATGAGTCCATGCCAAGACACCAAAACCAGTGACCCACTAATCTCATTCACTCTCAAAGGCTATATTTTCATGACTAAGATCAGGTTAGAAGCTTTAAACCACAAAACAGGCTCAGAGTCCTTTAACGGAACCTTCTTGCAATGTCCTACAGCTTGGTAGCAGCAGAGGTTGTGGCAGAGGGCAGCAGTTTCTGACCCCTATGACTCCACAAGGTTCTGGTGACTCTCTGCACTCCTGCAGGTGGCTCTCAGAAGAGCTTCAGCACCTCTCTTTTGGCCATTCAAATTCATACCGTCAGATCATTTCTTAACTTCCCCAGTGTATATTTCATACAAAAGCATGAAAAAACAAAGCATCCCTTACACTGGCCTCCTCACCCACTACATCACTACTGGTGTACACTAGCAATAATTTTAAATAGACTGTTTCCTGTTTGCAGGGAAGCATGTTGTGAGGTGATGGACCAGCAGAACAGGCATTTGAAGTGGGGCAGGTAAGTGTTCATGCCGAGATCTGCCACATCTCCCTCAGTGTCTGACTCCAGCGTGATCCAGCATGACCAGTGTGTTCCAGCATGACCAGCGTGTTCCAGCATGACCAGCGTGTTCCAGCATGACCAGCGTGTTCCAGCATGACCAGCGTGTTCCACCATACCATTCTGATATCTTCCTCACCACCCAGCTGAGCTGCTGTGTGTGTGTAATACCATTATGAGACCTTCATGAATATACCTATGGGTTTCCTCTATCTCTAACTATCTAACCTACAGTATGCTGTTAGAAGGTGTACTGGAAGTATGGCCTAAAAAGACCCTTTTGCAGGATCCTCTGTTTGTCTGAAGAGAGGGGCACCACGTCAATTCAGTGCCAGCCAGCCCTGCGAAGGTCCGGCTGGGGGATGCTGCAGCAGACTGACCGACAAAACAGAAGGAAGGCAGATTTTGCCGGGAGGTGACGATCGGAGAAGCATATCACTTACATGGCTGTGACTCTGCAGCTTTTATCCCATGTCACGCCCATTGTCTGTTTATCCCTCAGCCTTTTTGGAAGCTCTTTTACTTTGAAGGCTAACAGGTGTTTGCTAACATATGTTTGCATCTCATTGCATTTGAAATCCACAGACTTCATTATCACAACAAAGATATTATACTAGGACCGGGTATAACTGTGATATTCAAAGTATATCGTTATTGTACTATAATGAATTAATATGGCAAAAAATATTGCTATACCTTTTCCATGTGCTCTGGAGCCAACAGATAATTATGACACCATTGTAAGGAAATGAATTTTGGATTTAGAGCTATTATTAATAAAAGTGACGAAATTTTAAAACTCCCTGGAAAAATTCCCTGGACTCTGTGGGCCTTAGATGGTTAAACAACTAGTTTAAGCTCAGTTACTATATCGTCAGCTGTGGTTTGCATAACCTCCTTCCAGGTGGTAGGGGCTGGTATTACCTACCACTGTCATTACTACCCATGTCATTACTCTCCATGACGTGGCCTTTGTCCACAGTGAGATATGATGAGTGTGTCCACATGTGTGCATTGATGGGCTCCATCATTCTGGCCTGGCAGACAGTTGGAGATGTGGATGAGAAAGCGAAGCCGGAATGGTGGGAGGCGAGGACAGCACTGCACATCTCACCTTCGTCCCAGTAGCCTCAGTCTGCCAGGCCCAGCCTGCAGCAGCCCAAAGAAGGTGCAGGGATGAAGAGAGTGAAAGGTGAAGGACAGGCGCTGCAGAGGAGCCGCCCGCACACCCGCACTCTAAACATACAGCCAGCTAAGGGTGAAGATGTGTCAGGAAGCCATCCAGCTTGAAATGAAGTTGTCAAAACAACAATGCAAGGTGCTGAACGCCCGGCCTGTTCTCGTTTTCAAAAATGCCTTAACTATTATCTCCTACGTCTTCAAACTACGAAGTTGTACCTTGTGTTCCATGTGCTTATGTGCTCCTTCTCATTCGATTTTTTTTAGCAGACGACTATAAAAGGGACAGTTCACCGCGACGCAGGTTTTAAACCTTCTTTAACTGCTTACACTACGAAATAAAATATTTAAAGTAACCAAACAACCGCGAAGAAAAGAGACAGCATGAACTGTTACAGACATTGCAGACTTGCAATTTGTGGGAAAATTTAAAACAAATACTTAAGACAATGATTACTTGGCAGGTTTACAAGCGCCAGTAGGTGGAGCTGAGGGCGAAATTGTCATGACTTATTTCCATAACTCAAGAATGCTTGTATCATTTAACTAAGTGATTTACTTTTTATTACCGTAATAGAGAGGCGGAAGAAATTATGATCAGTTAAAGTAGAAATCATACAGCAAGCCCTCCCATGCAAGTCGTAGACACAAGCCAAAGGAAAAAAGGCGAAAAAATAGGAGCCTGAGCTGCGACGAGGGTCTATTTCTAGAGGCGCGTTCCCGAGGCGACGAGGGGAGTCTCTGCTTTCTGTCACCGATGTCAGCTGGCGGCTTCCCCCTGTGGCCCCCGCGGCAAGCTGGAGAGGAGAGGCGGAGGTTCTGATCGCCACCGCTTCCTCCTTGATGACCTATCCACGCTCCAAGTCTCCCCTTGACTTTTTTTTATTTTTTTTTATCAGTGCTTTTTTGTATGTTTTTCAGGGCGGCGTTTCTTCTCCGCATCTAACAGCATTTCCTGCATTTGCACCCAGATACGCACGTGTTTGATTATTTCCGCATTTTGTTTCAAAGTCTCCAAGTTGTCTTGTCCGTGCACCGGCTCGAGTCTCCTGGACGCCCCGCCGCATTTAATCCGATCCGCCTCCGTTTAGAGCGAAGACGTTGCCTCCCTGGCCGGCACATGTTTAATGGTTATTGGTGTCCTAATATGCATTTAATTTTTGCTCATTCGAATACTTTTGTTTAACTAAGCAAGGAAAAGTGTGCGGTTTGATGCGCGGGAGAGGCGAAATCTTTCTTTTGCTCCAAGATGCCAGTGAGACGGGGTCATGTAGCGCTCCAGAACACCTACCTGGACACCATTATACGCAAATTCGAAGGGCAGAGTAAGTTAACGTGATTTTATTCTTCATTTAATTTATAAAGCAAGCTGGTAAAGATTGTGCGAAGTTACTACTCCGGTCCATCTGAGGGAGATGGTGTAACTGGCTTGTTTTGCAGTTCTTGGGAGTATAGATGCCCTGGGTTCGTGGAGTTGTAATAATAGTTATATTTTGTGATTTCTAATAATTAATGGTCATTTTAAACAGCGATGTTCCCATCCCCATCCAGTGTGTTGGCTCACCTGTTGTCTTATGAATATTCAGCAACACGAAAAATTAAAAAATAATTAATAAACTGATTATCCATAAACTTTCGTTATAATAGGATGAATTCAGCAAAAAATGGACACTTTTTGGTAAAAAATGTACCTAAAACCATATATCCATGTACAGTAGTGCTGTTTAATGAGATTGAACTGGTCTCTACTGTCCTTAACCACAGTTAACAGAGGCAATATACAGTAGGTTTTAATAAAATTTCAGACATTCAGACATTCCAACAGGATAAGTACAAGTTTCTTTCTCAAGAGGCTCTTTCAGGTAAATAGGGACAATATGCTTGATAAAGTGGGACATGCCATTTTCATGATTTGGCCTGGTTTATACTCCAGTAATAAATATGTTTATTATTAATGAATGTTTATTTAGTAATGTTTATTATTATTTCCTCAAACCATAGACCACAAATTGTAACAAATTTTAAATATAAAAAGCAACCTAAGTATTAGTGAAATGTTAAAATGTGTAAATAGCAGAAGGTCAGAGTGTTTGGGATATTTTTGGTTAAATGAGCAGTTGATGAAATTAGAGTGCTTTTGTATTTCTGTAGTTTTGCCCAGAAAACTATGCAGAACAGCTGAGATCAGCAGCAACATTTGATGTTACATTTGCGCCTTATAAATGCAACTTTGGTTTGGTTATAATGTATCGATGTCTGTATTTACTGCTTGCCTTTGCCGATCAGCACCATTACTAGACTGCATCGGTATGTTTATATCTGTGTTTTTTTTTCACACAAAGGCTGTTGGTGTGCTCTCCAGCAACAAGTGCATGATTCACGGTAGTTTGTGTTGATAGATAAGTGAGAGGACTAGAAATTCTGTAATGTTTATTTTATTCTGATCGTTCAGCTCAGAAGAGCACTTAACCTAATTACACCTCTAGGTAACATTTGTACCACGTGTTTTGTACTCAGTGTTTTTAGTCAGCGGTTAGTTGGGGGACAGAATTATATTTTACTCTTGTACTTATTGTGCTTTATTTAGCAGACGCTTTTGTCGAAAACGATGTACAAGTGAGGCAAATAGCAAGGTACAAACATACGGTTTGAGCATAGGGATCTGTGCCAGCCATTGGAAGAGTGCTGGTTTGAATCCTGTGAATGCCAGGAGTGATCCTACTCCGTTGGGCCCTTGAGCAAGGCCCTTAACCTGCAACGTCTTTGTCCTGGATATGACATTAATCTACATCCAGCCCTGCAAGCAGGTCCTTCAACTTACAGGGAAAAATTTGGGGGTTGGTGGCAGGATTGGCACTCCAGCCACCAGAAAAAACTCACACTGTTCCATTCGGACTAGTGTGGTGCTGAGGTACCACCCGCCACATGGCTGCACTCAGGTTCTCATCCCTGAGGTGGTTCGTCAGGTGGTGGGTGCGGCAGCGCACCGTCAGCACATGCTCCTTACCTACCTCTACACATCTTTAAAAAACCAAGAACTTAATAAGACAGTTATTCAAATCTGCAGATAAAGTGCAACACTAAGGGCATTCCGGGAAGCTTACAGTATGTAGTGTACTCTAACAGACTGCTGCATCATGCTTGATGAGCACCTGTGTCTTACAAGATTCCCTCTAAACAAGTGTGATGTAAGAGGTGATGGTCAAAATTACCTTTTGCCATTTCTGCTAGACACCAGATGTCAAGCCCCACCCATGCACTTTCTCTACCTCTTTCAAGTCATTTTGCTGCCATTTATTGTGCGATTGTTTCATATTGCCCTTCTCTGGTCTCACTAGGAGTAGCCAGACTGACCATGGAGGTGTTGGGCTAAAATTAGTAACAGGCAGGCCTGGATGTAGACTATTCAGGTTAGGGGGGCAATTAGAAATTTTGTGTGAGCGCCATTACACACAATGGACTATACAGTGCAGTAACAGCTTATGACCAGAAAAATCGGTGGACAGTATGCTCTCCTGGCCATCTCTCTAATCAGGAAAGACAAATGTATTATTATTATCATTATTATTGTGTGATTTCTGTAAGGTGCTTTGGATATAAATGTCTGCTAACCAAATATAAGCTTGTGTTTATATTAAGTTTATCTCCTGGCATATTAAAGGCAAATTTGGAACTCAAACTCAGGAACTGGAATATAACAACATAAGACCAGAACATTTAACATGAACAGTAATATAGTGGAAGGATGCTCCTTAAAGAAAAAAAGCATTAAAAGATAATTAGCAAACCATAAACAAACTGACTTTGTAAACAAGGTGGAAGGGACCTGCACTGTGTTGGGCGGCATAGGTGTAGTATTACTGCCAACTGCCCACAGTAGCTGCCCACTTTGTTCGAAGGTACCAGTCCCGAAACTTGGTTATTCAAGCTAAGAGCAGCTGTGACCGAACAGCTAGCTTGAACTGGTAGCAAGCTGTGCTTTGGTAACCAGAAATTGTTTCATGTTGCTTGTGGTTGTGTATGACTAATCTATCTAACCAGGAAACTTTATTTATACTGAGCGCTGACAGGGTCACCAACTCATGCTCTCTGCCAGGATCTCATGCAAGTCTTATGGCAAATCTATATTATTCCACTATCAACCTAAAGTTAGCTGCCTCAAAAGCTTTGGGGTAGTTTGCAAACCCTATGGACTATTATTTATTATCATTGTTATTTATTAAGGAAATAAAACTGTTGCATACATGTAAATGCATGTGCATGTGTGTGGACTTGTGGATTGAATATCTCACTCCAGCCAGCTGACCACATTTGGGAACCCTGCGCTGATATCAGCGTTAGGAAACTGTCACCCATGGAACCGAAGATAGTAGTGAACACTATAAATGACTTGTTTTCCGTGTAGCCTACTCACAAACCTATGAAAAAGTTTAAGTTACAAATTACATTGAGACTGCGGTTACCAAATCAGCGGATACGGGGGGGGGGTTACACTGTGCTGTTCTAGTGAGCTTAATTCCTAGCCAACAGTAATGTTAGCTAGCTAATTATCTAAGAGTTAATTAAAATACTACTAGCAAAGATAATTATTCAGCACATTACAGCAAACTACAGCAACAACAGACACATGTTAACAAAAAGGAGCTTTAATAAGAATAAGGTAACATTCCTCCTCCACTTTTACAGGAGACTACAAATTCTCCGCAGAAGAAAAGCCGAAATATACGGATTCGTTCATAAACACATTATGGGTCATTCTGGCGAACTCGATCATAACCGTAACATGTCATTTTTCTTTTAATTGCTTTGACGACAGATTCACATTATTTTATTGATATTGTCTCGTAGTTGATCGGTTGCCGAGTATAGCCAGGGGCGTCGTTAGGCCTATTTTAGGGGTCTGTGTATTTACAACTAAATGTATATTTATTGGCTTTAGTCATAATAGCTTTTTATATTATATAATATTATCGTATGCAGTACATGCAGTAATGAACCCAAACGTATCATCGCTTTTCCAAATTGACGCTGCGTTTAGGACCCGGGAGAAGGGGTTGAACTAAACCAGTACTATTCCATTTGGTTACCAGAAAGTGTAGGTGTTTGGCATTCAGGACAGGTAGCAGTGTAAAAGGAGAACGAACGTATACACCGAAACAAAGCGGGAAACTATATTTTAAAGTTATTTTAAATACAGTACACACTTGTCAAAACAGACCAATACCTATTATTGGCTTCTTGTGTTACCCCAGGATGTCTACAAATATCCATTGAACAATGGCTTTGAAAAGCAACCCATTTTTTACTGAAATAACCCAAATAATTATAATCATATTAACAATCATTCTATGGGTACAAGACTGAAAGGATTTCAGATTTACTAAGGATTTACTAATTTCAGCCGCTAAATGAATGGAAGGTTTTATACCTATCTAAATATTTTTTCCTTCAAAAAGAACAACAGATTATAGTCTATCCCAAACTCATTGAATAAATATATACATTCTAAAAACATTTACGTGAAATTTTAAAACCCAACGATGACGCAGTTTCTGTGGTCAGTTTTACCGATGAATTTTATCTGACTGCGTCCTGCCCTTTTCACTTAATTTAACGGCGCGTCTTGCGCCTCGTTTGCTGGTAAAATCGGATCTGCTGGCCTTCTCTTTTCCATTGTAAATTAGAGAAAAACGTGAATTTTCCATTAATATCTGTCTAAATTAACCCATTGCAAAATATGTCTACTATGTTTAGCTTATATTTATTCAGGGGGCTGAGACCCCCTAATTTTCAAATCCTAGAATCGCCCCTGAGTAAAACAATTGACAAAACAACTAAAGAGATGAACGTACATCTTACTTGATTGTTTACTGCGGGGTTACTTGCAGTGAAGTGGAACAATTTTTAAAACTATTTTATCTAGTCTTGTGCTATTTGATCTTAATCCGCCATGGTAGTGTCTATTTGGGTTAAGTGGCTGAGCAATCATTAAATCGTAAATATTCATAATTTGAATATAACTGCCTTACTGCCGGAGGTAATGCCAATTAATCTGCACAAAATTCAAACACTGTGCTTTATTGTAATATTTTTTGTCGAAGGATTCATGTTCTGTTGTTTTCAAAATAAAAGGGTTTCGGCAGACATCAATTAGGTTCACAATGTAATTGAAATTCTATGACGCATCGGTGTCATTCGCCAAATTAGGCTCATGTACACGCACTGGGTCATAACTCAGTTTGGTAGCTACCTAACATGAGTGAACAATGAATGCCTTCACCATGAAATCACGCAGAACTGCTACTTCACTAACTACAGCCGTTTTTAATGACAGTCTATAGCTCATGCATTAAGCAATTTTATTTGTAGTCTTGACCTTGCTTTTGATCATTAATTTTAAGTTTTCTAATAACCTTGGCATGTAATTTTGAATGTGTGCATTAGTATGAGATTCGTGATAGGGATCTGCTGGCTTGTTGTGGGATCTGCTGGGGTAGTGGGGCAGGCCATTCATTTTGAGGAGCTGAACTACTGCACAAGAACTGGCTATCAAGGTGTGATAACATTGGGAAGAACCAGTGTTTCTCGAACCAGTCCTCAGGGACCCCCAGAAGGTCCACATTTTCGCTCCCTCCCAACCCTTAGGGAATTGGAAGAGAGCAAAAATTTAAAACATCTGGGGATCTCCGAGGACTGGTTTGAAAAACACTGTGATAAACAGCCTAGTTCTGCTCTCAGTGGCTCTGGGTAGGGGCAGCAGCTATATTTGCCTGTGTTCATGAAGTTTTACACTCCTTCCATGTTTTCATCCTTCTGGTAAAAAGCTGCCTGCCTGTCTGAGATGTTTGATGGACCCTTTCAGAGGTGTCAGGGTCGTGTGAGAAGTTTTTCTTGCTCGCCTACATGTAGGCTCTATCCACTGCGGTTAGCTATATGCACGTGGACGATTCATTTCTCTAGCACTCCACTCTTAGGGCCACCCAGATACATGGCGGTATCTTTGTCTCCACTAAGAAGGAAACATGCCATTGCTGCTTAGCAACAGGCTAATTATGCAGTTTAATTACATATTGTATAATGCCGGAGAACCTGCACTCAGTGGAGCAGCGTTCCCATTAGCAGGGTGCATCTTTTGGGGATTTTTGTGCCTGCCTACAGTAAACGTTTGGGTTTCTTTTACTCATGTCATCCAGCTAGCCACTTGTGAGAAGGTGTATTGTATAACATAGCTTCCAAGTTTATACAGTGAAGTGGGTATTGTATAAAAGTTTATTAATTGGCTCAACCAGCCAACTATGTAGACTGTGATGTGTGTGTGTGTGTGTGTGTGTGTGTGTGTGTGTATGACTACATTGACTTTCTCTGTTTCCATATCCACCTACTGTTTGGCTCCTTCTTGTTTAATGACTGTTGGTAGTGCCGTGTTTTAATAGCACATCACTGGTATCATCTCTTTTAAGCCAAAGGCAACCTTACTATGACTTTCGCGTGCTTGGCATGAATGGGACATATTTACGCACTTCAATATGTTGGCTGATTTGCACAGAATGGTAAATGTGTCCTAAAAGTCAGTTTCCTGAGAAACCTCAAATACCATGGCACAAGTATGTCCAGTGCCAGTGGCTTTTAATTTGTCATTGTCATGTAAAAACATGAATAATGAAGATCAGTGTTTCCCAGTCTGGTCCTCGGGGACCCATAGACAGTCCAAGAGAACTGACAGGGAGAAAAAAACACATACTGTCTGGCAGAGAGGTGGGAGGGAGCAAAAACATGGACCAGCTGTGGGTCCCTGAGGACCAGATTGGGACACACTGATGTAGATAATAAGCACAAAGAGGAGAACAGGTATAGGATGCGCACTCTGGCCTTTCCACTTTGTCTAGCAGAGCTATGGTTGCCTTTCCTTAACATTGATTTGTCTTGCTTAGAACTTCTGCACTGTGTCCTCAGACCGCAAGTTCCTGATCGCCAATGCGCAGATGAAGAACTGCAGCATCATCTACTGCAATGATGGCTTCTGCCAGATGTTTGGCTTCTCGCGGGCAGAGATCATGCAGCAGCCCGGCACCTGTCAGTTCCTGGTGGGTCCAGGCACCATGAAGAGCGCCCTGACCCAGTTAGGTCAGGCGTTACTTGGGTCTGAGGAGCGCAAGGTGGAGATCCTCTACTATGCCAAGGAAGGTAGGGATCCTGCACAAGGCCAACACCCATCCGTCTTGGTGCTTGACATGCAAACAGTCCTGCTATTATGGTGCTGGTATGATGTCATGCTGGTATGATGTCATGCTGGTATGATGTCATGAGGACATCATGTTTTTAATGTCCTGCTCTATGTAATGTACACTTCTCCACTCTCGGTCTCTGGCACTCCTGACAACCCATGTGTTGCCATTATATTTCATGGTACTTTTCCACTGCCACCAAGAACTGTTGAGTACCCAAGTCCCAGGCCACTGTATGATTCAAGATTCAAGAGGTTTATTCGTCACATACACAGTTGTACACATACAACATGTAGTGAAATGTAACCCTGGTCACTCCGGGCAGCTGTGCATGATAAGAGTATGACAAAATATAGAAAAAATAAAGAAAAATAATAATATAAGATAAAAAATTATAAAATATACGATCATCAGAATCATATGCCACATCATTCAGCTGTGTTTGCTGTTCACGAGAAGGAACTTTTTTTCTTTCCATGTGGAGGATGTGTTGGGGGGGCACAGGGACAGGTATTGTGATATTAAATGCATGCCAGGTGTACAAATTAGCCACTCTTTTTCCACTATAGGCTGTGGTTAATCTAAGGACATAAGCTTAAAAGAAGACATGCCTCTAAATCATTGTAGTGCAGCAGGAAGACTAAATATGTTTTCCAGAAATTTCCCTACAATATTATTCCTTAAAACTAGTGCGTGTGCGATTGTTTCACCATGGCAACCCTCTATAGCCTAGTAATTTGAAATCATTTTATTATGATACTAAAAACATTTAATGGAAGTAGAGACTTCTAGTGTCTGGTAAACCATAAACTGTATTATGAAGCCTTAGTCCCTCATTAAAAAGGCAGAATATCTGCTATTTTTGGAAAATTGCATATCTATCGTGAACATGCAAAGTTTTTTTCAACATAACAGCGCGATGACTGTGATTCACACCAATACAGATGTTAAAAAAGAAAAGCGCATGCCTGTCTACTCCCTCCCCCCCCCTGCAAGCGTAACACCCAAAGCATCCACAGGCCAGATGTTTGTGGAGGCAACACCAAGGTTTGTCAGCTGTCCCTCTGCTCATCATCGGCCTCAGCTCCACTGTGGACTGGCATATTCATCAGGGACCTAGGTGGCTGGAGAGGCTGTTACATTCGTGCATCAGGGCATCTGTGCACCAGAAGGGTACTGAAGTACTGACCCCCAGCCCGGTGACGGTGACGCGTGCTGAACAGAGGATGTCCTGTCGTTTGGACATGATGACCTGTTCACATCTCCTGCAGGACAAAAAGCTGCGTCTCATGTCCAGGTAGCGACTGGGGGTGGGGCGTGGATGAAGATGCAGACTCACAAATAAGCAGCTAAATCAAATACTGAGCTACTTTTGGTTTTTTCAGGATAGAGTAGAGCCAGGAGCTGAGGAAAGCGTGTCTTCCTCTAATCTCTGACTGAAAGGAGGGTGTCTTAGGGGTCAGCCTCCTTTGGTCATGCTGTCTGAAGACCCCCCCGCCCCCCCCCCCCCCCCCCCACGGGGGTGAATCATGCGCCCAATCCCATGAGGAGCCCCCACCAAGGACACGCTGTTATCCACCCAACGGTGCCACAAGAGACCTCAGGCCCAGAGAAGGTGACACCCTGCTTACAGGCTGGGGGATTCCCTTGTCTGCTTTCTGCTGCTATGGGGATTTCCCCAAGCGAAGGTCCCCCCCGAGCGCCGTCAGTAATAATAATAATAATAATACTTTATTGATCTTCATGAGGAAATCTTCGCCTACCCCATCTTGGTCTCCATGACACACAGACACACACGTAGGTGTAAGCTTGGCAGTGAAGGGCAGCCGCCTGCAGCGGGGCCCATATACCTGGGGGTTAAGGGCCTCGCTCAAGGGCCCACAGCTGCTCAAACCGGCGACCTTCCGATCACAGGCACAGGGGCTTAGCCCTGTGAGCTACACAACATGCTCCTGACTCTTCTTTAGACATGAGCCCCCCCCCCCCAAAGCTAATGACACACAAATCACAGCTGAATCTGCCTGACCACCTCCATGGCCGTCCAACACACATCAGTGACAAAAATATAGTTCCAAAAAGCCAATCAGAAAGAATTATTTGTCACGTTGGGAGACTTCTGCTGCATCTGAGCTAGATTTGTGAAGACAGATAGCACTCCCGATCGGGCAGGAAACCGGGCCTGGGACAGGGGGGACGCCCTCAGCCCACAAACAGCGCAACACAAAGGAGCACAAGTGATGGCTGTGTCACCCCTGAGCTCTGAGCAGCTGCTCTGTCATTCCTCATCTGCCCCCGTCTCTCAAAAGTGTTCAACCAAGTACCGGAGGTGCCTGGAATTAAGTAGCCCTGAGTGGCGCACAGCTAGATTCAGAAACACCCCCCAGCTCAGACAGTGATCTTTGCGAGTAGGTAACCTCAGAACCGCCAAACCCAGCCCCCACAGGTGCATCTTACTTTGGGGGGGGGTCACTTTTTCTAACCCTGAACATTTAATTAGAGATTGATGCAGCAACTCTAAAATATACATTTAAAGAAAATGGTTTTAAAAACAGTGCAACCCAGCACCATCAGTACCCAGAAGGACCCACGGGCGTCTTGGTGAAAGCCTGAAGCAGCTGGTATCCGTATCAGCAGCCACTCCACCAAAAGATACATTTCATGCTGTCCGTAAGCAGCTTTGAGATCATGCCACACACGGTCAGGGAAAGCTAGAGTATGGATCTTATGCTTTGAGTCCAGGGCACATTACGCTCCATAATATTTTACCAAACACAAGTAGTAAAAATACATCACTTCTCAAGCAAGTGGCCCTCACATGTAGTATTCTTTACTGACAGTGCCCTCTAGTGGATTGGAGGGACAACAAATACCAAATAAAGATCCATAACAATAGCGTTTATAAAAACAGTTCTGCTCCCTACAGCCTTGTCCGGGGTAAGTCGTTGGATGTCGGATGGATGGAATTGTCAACCATAAATAAAAATCTCGAAAGCATCTCTAAATGGTAATAGATCCCTCATTTCCACTCTGGGAATGACATGATGAATTGGGTGAATTTCGGCCCGGCTTACCAGAAACAGGCAGAAGCAGATGCTAATCATCCTCCCCGACAGCGGGGCCTTTGTAATTAGCTGCCCTTCCCCTTGTGGCTTCATAGCTGCCAACAGAAGCAGCAGATGGCAGAGAATGTTGGAGAAGTTCATTAGGCACTAGAGCAAGTACCTGTCACGGGACCTGTTTCTTTTTTTTTGCGGCTGTTTGGTTGGTTTAGACAAAATAGCAACGGGAGATGGAGGAGATGGAGGAGATGAAGGAGATGATGGAGGAGTTGGAGACCCACTCACTCTGACTTTAGGGGAAATGTCTGCTGCAGAACGTTGCAGCAGCTCTGTGCTACTTTGCTAGTAGGGTTAGGGTGTAGCTTTGGGTATATGGGTGTAGATGGTATGGACACGTGGGAGTACCGTGTCTGTTTAAGGGGGCAGGGGGGTTTGAGGCTGATTTGCACCCTACTAATGCTGATCCCAACCTGCACCCATCATCACACAAACGCTCTTATTGTTGGAGACTCCAGACTGACAATCTGCTGGCAACATGGCGGTACTGGCCACTGGCAACGGCTCCTCCTGCTAAGATAATGGATTACCGTATAAGGCCTGCAGCTGGGAATAAAGTGCGATTGTGACAGTGCAGGGTGACAGCAGCTGTGCTGGGACTCTGACGGGCGCGGGAGGTGGGAGGGGGGGAGCGGGGATCCACCATGGGCGATATCCAGTTACAGCGCGCTTTCCAATCTTAGCCGCCTGACGGCAGCCGGGACACGCCGGGCCGGCCGAGGCTGAAAAGGTCCCAAGGACAGACAAGGGTACGGCCAACTGTCCACATTCGGATGGGGGGCTCCGGCGAGGGATCAGAACCCCGGCACGCCGCAGATATTCCACCGAGAGCCCGCTTTTCTGCCGTGGTACCCCTGTGTCATCTGCGGGCCAGTAACCCTCAATGGCCTGCAAAGGGCCGTGAGCAACCTTTACAGCGCAAGGAGGCCGTTAGAACAAGACACTCTTCTGTATTAAATCCCCACCCTCAGATTCCAGAAGAAGGGGGGGGCTCATCTCCCATCCCTGTACCCCCCTGCAGCCCTCTGTTTCCATCAGCTGGTGCCACAGCACAGGGCATGATAAGGCACGGCCGGGGAGAGCGCAGGCTGGCCGGCCGGCCGCACACATGTACGGAAATCACAAGTCCAGAGTGCCACAGAAACACATTTTCCAGAGCCAACAGGAATGCGGCGACCGAGCGCGTCACCAAGGAGCTCCTAGAAGGTTCTGTCAGCTGCCACGGTCTTGATTTAAACTCCTGACTTTAAACGATGTTCCCTCATCCCCCGAGACACTGATATGGGTTTGAACTAAATCGCAGTCCAACAGTATGCCAGCCAACACAAACATCAGCGCGCCACCACCTCTTTCCTCAAGCAGCAGCAGAGTTCGGGAAAAGTCTCGCACGGCTAAACAACGCAGATCTGCAGAGGCCGACCCAAGGTGAGCCGTAGGGGCGGCGCTGCAGACGCGGGGCACCGGGCCCTGGCATGTTTGTGTGCCCTTGCACTGGACCCTCACTGTCGACTCCCTTGCAGTGACTATCACCAAGCCTCCCACAGAAACACCCCTATCACAGCAAGCCACAGTGTCTGCGGTGCCGGTGGGGACACCCCCCTCACCTCCCACCCCGCCACTCTCACGGCGGACGCATGCGATCACCCCTTACCTGCTGAGGCCAGGAGCAGCAGGGACACGAAGCAGCAGACTGAGACTATACCCTTCATTTTGGCCGCCAGGAGACTGGCGACAGTCACACCGGCTATATATACCAGGAGGGAAAGTTCAAAGGTCACGCTGGAGATGGGTGGGGGAGGACGTCGGGGTTTGGGAGTGGCGGGGGGTGGGGGGGCACGGAAGCAGATTTGAGTCTCAGAGCAGGACAGTGCAGACAGAGCAGGCAGAGCGGGCAGTGCAAACAGTGCAGACAGTGCTGGCAGGGCAGACAGTGCAAACAATGCAGACAGAGCGGGCAGTGCAGACAGAGCAGGACAGTGCAAACAGTGCAGACAGAGTAGGACTGTGCTGGCAGGGCAGACAGTGCAAACAGTGCAGACAGAGCAGGCAGAGCGGACAGTGCAAACAGTGCAGACAGAGCAGGCAAAGCGGACAGTGCAAACAGTGCAGACAGAGCAGGACAGTGCTGGCAGGGCAGACAGTGCAGACAGAACAGGACAGTGCTGGCAGGGCAGACAGTGCAGACAGAGCAGGACAGTGCTGGCAGGGCAGACAGTGCAGACAGAGCAGGACAGTGCTGGCAGGGCAGACAGGGCAGACAGAACAGGACAGTGCTGGCAGGGCAGACAGTGCAGACAGGGCAGACAGAACAGGACAGTGCTGGCAGGGCAGACAGTGCAGACAGTGCAGACAGAGCAGGACAGTGCAGACAGGGCAGACAGTGCAGACAGAACAGGACAGTGCTGGCAGGGCAGACAGTGCAGACAGAGCAGGACAGTGCTGGCAG
>JAODKC010000048.1:7761288-7774325 GCA_026777985.1 Mormyrops attenuatus | reverse complement strand
TTTTTTTGGGTTTTTTTTTTTTTTCTTCTCTGCCTTTTTTTTTTTTTTTTTTTTTTTGTTTAATTATTTCCTCCCCTTTTTCTTGCTTTTTTCCCCCCCCCCCCCCCCCCCCCCCGACTTCAAAGTCTTTTAACTGGAACGCAGGGTGAAGTGTCTCTGCCTGGCCAAGCGGGTTAATCCTACCTGTCATTGGTCTTCAGCCCTGTTTCCTCTGCCAGCTTTAAGAATCAGAAGTAGTTAAATGTTCTGCCAAGTTCCAGGTTTTCCAGCCTGCTTGTATTTTAGGCATCTCCACACCTCAACGGATGTGCATGTTTGCTCGCCATGCGAGGTTATGGGGGGGGGGCATCGCTCCTGGCGGGATAACAGGGGCCGCAGCAGGTCTCCAGCTCTGCCTGTCACATGCACTAATTCACCCATCTGGACTTTGTAGTTGCTCCCTTATGAACCAACATTGCAGAGTTATTTTTTAAAGGACAGCCTTTTATTACTGCTTACAAGGCTTCTTCAAACAAAACTAAAAGCGGCTGGTTCTGGGACTTGGGGCCATAATGGATGGGTGATTGTAAAGCTTCTGAATATGGAACACCATAAGCGAGGGGCAGCGTGGTATGTAATGGTCCTGGGTCAGGTTCCCACCTGTCGGTGTGGGGAGGGTGGTTCAGTTCACCGTGAATGGTAGTTCGTGCTCATTTTGGACCATCAGGACCCCACATACTGGGAAACTTTAGTTTAATCCAATATCTGCTGTGAGTCTCATTTCCACAAATCACGGTTACTGTTCTTTAGCTGCCAGCCTGCGTACCATGCAGGGTTTTTAGGATCTGAAAATAGAATCAAATGCACAAAATTGTGCTCATATTTGGTTCTACTCTTGCCTGTGGCAGGGAGATTGCAAGGATATCTGTAGACACTGTGGCACAGAGATTCAAAATCTGCCCGTCCGGTTGTTTGCTAGTCAAATTTTGGCATATAAAAAAAGCAGGAATGTCGTCATGTTGGGACCTTATCTGATTGATTGAATGCAAAGCTGCTCTGTTGTGAAGGGGCCCGGGGCCCGCCTCTGTTAGGGTCCCCGCAGCCCAGCCTGCAGTGTTTGTGCAGAGAGCTGGCTCTAAGGACTGTTTGGCTGTCCTCCCACAGGGACCTGCCTACCCTGCATGGTGGACGTGGTTCCGGTGAAGAATGAGGAGGGAACAGTTATCATGTTCATACTCAACTTCCAGGAGCTGCTTGACACTTCGCTGAGGAAGGGGGGGCTCAGGCAGCACATACCCCAGGGCTGGATCCGGACCGGTTGGTACCTCTTGAAAGATCTTGTATCTCCTTGGTATCACCTAGTGGTGTTATGAGTTAATGGCATGTCATTTCCCAAGCTTTTGAGTTTTGGGTTATGTTAAGATATAGTAACCATTTCATTGAAAGGAGCATGCTGGGAGTCCTGATAAAGACAGCGATGTGTGTTTTGCGTACATGCTGCCAGTGTTTGTAACACGCATGTAGTCATGTGCATGTCCCCAGCCACTGACGTCACTCTTGCCCTCACTGCAACCCCAGGTCAGAGGCACCGGCTGAGGCTGAGGCTGCCGTCTCTGCGGGCCATCTCACTGCGCCGAGCCTCCCAGCCCAAGGACCAGTTTGAGGGTGTGGTGGTGGACTACCTGCAGGTCAGCTGACCACACCTACGTAGCCCCAGCATGCACATGAGGGCCCATCAGCCTTTAAAGACGTATTTCTCAATCTGATCCTTGGGGAGCCCCAGACAGTGCATGTTTTTGCTCTGGGAAATGGGAGGGAGCAAAAACATGGACCATGTGGGGGTCCCTCAGGATTGGGTTAGGAAACACTGTGTTAAACAGGAGGTCCTGTGCTGCCACCCGGGAATGATAACATCGAACACTTTTCTTGACATGATGTAAACCACTGCTGTAGACATATAACAACACATATAAGATAAAATGTTCAGACAGGAAGAGACGCTACTGGACAGGCGATCTGGATGGCTGGGACCTGCATGACACCGCTTGCCCCTATGTGCCAGACAGAAGTGAGCACTTAAAGAAAGGGGTTGAATACTGGCAGGAATATTTGGTATATATAAGTCTAAATTGCATCTCTAGCGTGTCTGTGTTCCACATAAAATCCAAAACCCTATGTAACCTATGGCGGTCTGGCATCCCTCCGGGACGTGTGCATATGTACCCTATGGTGATCTGGCATCCGTCTAGGACTTGTTTGTATGTACCCTATGGCGGTCTGGCATCCCTCTGGGACATGTACCTATGTACCCTATGGTGGTCTGGCATCCCTCTAGGACATGTTTGTATGTACCTTATGGCAGTCTGGCATCCCTCCGGGATATGTATGTATGTTCCCTATGGCGGTCTGGCATCCCCCCGGGACATATGTGTATGTTCCCTGTGGTGGTCTGGCATCCCTCTGGCACGCGTACCTATGTGCCCCATGGTGGTCTGACGTCCATCCAGGAAGTCCCCTCCAGGGTATCCCCTGCTTCCTTGGATGGGTTCCAGGCTCACAGGTCCATCCTGTGCCAGATGAGTTTGCATCTCTATCCACAATTTAAATGAAGCTTAAAGGGAAGTAATGAGAATTAATGTGATATCAGATAAACAGCCTGGACCTGAATCTGCAAGACAGAAGGCAGCAGTATCAGATCAACCTAAACAGATGGAACATGGAGGGTATTTTTTTGATGTTGTGGTATAATCTTGACAGTCTGCTTGAAGCCTCTTGTTGCTATCTCTGTGTAATGGCAGCCCATATGACAGCCCCCTCCCATCCTTTTTGACTGACTTCTCGCCTCCCCAACCCCCCTGCCTCCCCTGTTGCCCAGCCTGGCAGTGAGGAGGTCCCCCTAAAGGAGTTCCGCATCCCCTCCAAGGAGAGCTGTGTCCAGTCTGAGACTGAGGCCCTCATCGAGCCAGACCACAGCGGGGCCCCCACTGGCCGCCCGTCCCCACGGAGCCTCCTGGACCCCAACGGATCCTTCCATGAAGCAGGCCTGCCCCGGAGCTGCTCCCGTGAGAGTGTGCGGAGCCTCCGTCGTGCCTCCTCGCTGGACGACATCGAGGGCATGAGGGCTGACTGGTCCTATCGGGGCAGCACCTCCCTGTCTGGCAGCAGTGAGCCTGATACCGCCTGTGTGTGTGTGTATGTGTGTATGTGTGTGTGTGTGTGTGTGTGTGTGTGTGTGTGTGGTCCAGGTATACCTTCAAAATGGTAAAATACATAGCTCCAAGTGAGTTGAGTAGAAGCCTGGAAAAACTGTAGTGATTGGAGATTTGTGTAATGGCCGGACTTCTGCTCACCCCCCCCCCCCCTGCAGACCTGAGACCAAGCCTTCCGAACTCCACATCGGACTCGGATCTGATGCGGTACCGCGCTGTCAGCAAGATCCCGCAGGTGACGCTCAGCTTTGCCCACGAGAGGCTGCGGCCTCCTTCGCCTGCTGAGATCGAGATCTTGGCGCCCAGCAAGCTGAAGGACCGCACACAGAACGTGACAGAGAAGGTCACGCAGGTGGGGCCTCGCCGACAGCGCCCCTCTGTGGTTGACAGATGGCCGTGTTTTACTCGCAAAGCCTGAGCTTCGTCCTGACTGTGTGTGCAGATGGTGCAGGAGCTGATTCTTGAAGGTATGCGGCACAGCTTAGGCATCACAAACGCCTCTTGTCAATCAGATACGCGCCAAGGCATTCACTGAAAAGCCCCGAAGCCCCTGCACAGCTGTCTAGTGCATTGTTTCCCAATCTGGTCCTTTGGAATCTGCGAGCAGTCCTTGTTTTTGCTCCCTCCCAGCTCCCGGTAGGAGCAGAAATGTGGACTGTCTGGCAGGGAGCTGGGAGGAAGCAAAAACATGGACTGTCTGTGGCATTCCCGACCCAGTTGGGAAACACTGATCTAGTGGTAGCGTGCTCATCAACGTGAGCTCAGCGTGTGCGTGTGCATGCACCTGCTTGGGGGAGGCTTCTGCAAGCATACTGCACTCCGGGTGTGAGAAGAGCTGCTCCCCCCAGCAGCTGATGTGTCTCTGGCTTCCACCCGCCCTTCGGCTCTTGTGGTTTCTCAGGTGGTTTCTCCCCTCGCTCCATGCATATATTGCATGACATCCTCACTGTTCTGATGTACTGTCGCGTTTCCTCACGAGCCTCAAATTAGTCCTCAAATTAGTAATCTATTTAGTGAGTTGCAGTGAAAACCCGCATACACACCAGCCGTTTGCGGATAAGATTTCCCACCCCTGATATACAAGGTAACGCAACTGTTCCGTACATGTAAATGTGTGTGCATGTGTGTGCAGACTTATGTCAAATTGAAAATCTCACTCCAGCCAGCCGATCAAAGTTGGCCACCCTGATTCTGTAGTAGACGGCCTTAAGGTCTTTGTCATAATGTATAAATTCCCATGCAGTGGGTCATGTTATCTGGGTCCTGGTTTCTCTTGCTTGTGCACTACCCAGAATCGACCCCTGCACAGTGACACTGTAGCTGGCTCAGTGTGCGGACATCTCAGGGACGTTTGTCACTCAGTGATGTCTTTATCAGCTTTTAATCTCCCAGCTGTCAGTCACGCTCTGCCAGGCAGCAAACAGCTTGCCGCAGCTACTCATATACTTCTCCCCATACCAACTGTGAAATCTGGGTGTAATACCATTCTGTGTATCTTAAAAAAAAGAAGAGTACAGCGTTACTGATGGAGTCTTTCCAGAATCTTTAAAGCGTATTTGCGTTTGTGAGAGATGCTTGTTTACTAGTTATGAAGAATATTTATTTTATATGCTGTCTGTCATCTGCCCTGTTGAGGTGAGGGGGAACATGGGCCTTGGTAATGTCCAGTGCGAAAGAGGCCGTTTAGCCGTTTAGCATCAGGTGTGTGGAGTGAGTCAGCATATAACCAGAGGCCAACAGTTAAAGCTCCTGCGGTCAGTTGGTCTGGAAGTGAGACCTTGGATAGGTGCTGTAGTTCAGACACATGTCTGTGGAGGATGAAACACAAGCAGTTACGTCATCTCATACGTGCATATTCATTCTTCCACTATTTTACTCTTTTTGAAAGAATGATCTTTTTATAATCCTAATTTCATTGACGGGGTTTCACTTTTAATTAGTGGTGCAGGACTGGTGGTTATTTTTGTGACTGTATCCTGTATGCAGTTTAACACCTTTGGATGTCCACATTTCCAGCTGTAAACACACTTGTACAATTAAATGATTGAATTCTTGAATCCGGTTCGTCTGGAGGGTTTTAATTGACTTTCCATAACAGCACATGTAGTACCAACCAGGTGAATCACAGTTGTAAATCAATGTGAAATGGATTAGGTAACAGTACATTAGGGCCAGGACTGGTGGTACGTGATTAAATACCAAAATGATTTTCTGATGTAATTCATTTAGTACGGACATACTTTACAGTCCTGTGAGCGAGAGAGAGGGATGAGAAGCACATGCTGTTTACAGCACATTGCCACACCTAGCACACGACAAAACACCTCAGGGGTGAGAACCTGAAGGCAGCTGTATACCTCAGCACCACACTGGTCTGAATGGAACGGTGTGATTTTTTTTCCGGTGGCTAACCTGAGATCAGTGTTAGTCTTGCAGGCGTTTGTTTCCCGAAAGTCGTCCTCCTGTATATGAGGTGTGAAGACCCTTCCCCCCACCCACTTGATGTTCAGTGGGACTGCAGGAATACGGGCTGTGTGTTGCTTCTGCTTACGTTGGCTTTCTGGCTAATTGGGTTTTGATTTGTTGCTGTACAGCGTGTGGTATCGATTGTCTGGCATTGACCCGCCCTGCTGCTTGTGTGCCGCACCGTGTGACAGACAGCGTGCCAGCAAGACCCCGGGTGTGGGGGTGGGGGGAGTTTGGGACCAGGCCTGCACCTTTCTGGGCTGCAAAGTTCGGACTGAGGGCTGGGGCCCCCCTGTGTGCATCTCTGCTGGGATGGCCAGTTCGGTTGCAACCCATCTCAGTCCCGACTTCGATCTGCCGAGCCCAGAGTATAGTCAGACCTCACGTGTCCATTACACATATGACCCGACACATCCCCGTGTTTATACTATGCAAAGCCAGACCCGCGTTGTCTTGTGGGGCGGTCGCTGCAGCGACTGTGTGTCTGGGTGGGGGGGGGGGGAGCCCGCGAGTGCTGTCAGCGAGCACGGCAGCTCTACAAAGTCAGTGTATGGTCGCTCAGACACCCGCCATGAGCTTCAGAGCGAATCTGGGCCCAGAGACCGTGAGTATTCTGCCTGTGCGCTCGCCTAAAACCTGCAACCCCCCAACCCCCCTGAAGAAACCCCAAGGCTGCACCGTGCGAAACCGCAGGGTCCCCTTGGTTCGCTGTGTATGTTTGTAATTCTATTTTGTTATCCATTCTGGAAATGGATTCTTCCCTTTGAAGTAGGTTTGGAAAGAGCCTCATGCATAGTGGGGCTGCAATTTAAAGTGTCGGCTGTGTGAGTGACATTATCCCGAGCTTTTAAATGCCGCTTGAGAAGGCTGCCACTGTCAGTGCCAGCACAAGCATTTCACTAATGTCTCAGTAAAAAGGAACTGAAGCAGCCCTTTAGGGCATGTTAACTGAAAATACAGTGTTATTAGCAAATGCTTCTAAGTACAAAAGGGTGATGTGTGTGTGTATAGAGTACTTCATGCAGCAAGAGGTGTGTGTGTTTCAGTGAGCCATGGCTTGTGTCAGTATCAATGATGTCTGCACTGTGATGTCAGCTCCAATGTCTGTGGTGCTCCTGTACCCGCACAGCGCCCCCTGGTGGATTGGAGTCAGGGAGCAGAGGCCTAGCCGTTCTCTCCGATCTAAACCACAAACTCTGAAAAATGGTATGAATGAATGATGGTTTTATCTATAGATTTGGCTGCTGTGTTAAATGGTACAGCCGATTCTTTCTCCAAATAGATGATTGAAACCGGCAGCCATTTTGGATTTAATGTCTGAGTGTTTGTTTCATCTCGTAATTTATTCACTGAGTAAATGGTTACTGAGCACCTGTAGTGTTGTGGGTTCAGTTCCCATCTCCAGTTCTGCTTGTGGAGTTTAAATGTTCCCACATAATTCTCCAAGCATTCCTTTTGCACCCCTCAACACAAAAACAGTTAGGTGAAATGGTACCGTTACGGTTCGGCGTCCGGCGAGCAGGGAAGAAGCGAGCAAGCCAAGGTAGCGGGGAAAACGGGGTTTATTCCGGGGGAAGCAAGCAGACAGGGAACACCAGGCACACACAGCGGTAACACTACAATGACAGATCTGGGGAAGACTGACTAGAACGTGGACTAAAGCGAGCAGGAAACGGAAAACAGCAGGTAAATGGAAGGATTCCACATGGGGTTAACGAGGAGGCGTGGTCCACAGGAGGGCGATCAGGGTTGGGCGTGACAGGTACCATTTAAAGTGCAAATTGTGTGCATGTAATCTGTGGTGGGCCGGTATCCTCTCCATCATGTAAAGGTTCACAATATGTTACATATATTCTAATCGATGTTTAGTTTAGTGTTAGTTCTGGTGTTATTTTGTTAGTTTTTATTTTAATGATGTACATCTGTATTTTTTCCTTGCGGAGCCCTGGAAGGGACATGGAGGAAAAAAAAAAATCGGTGGTTGAAAAAAAACACGGTGAGATTGAATTTTTGTGAGATCTCGCAATACTTATCCATTGCCATTAATAACTGTGCTGTGTCCGTTTTAAAGTACAGAAGATGAAATTTATTTATGGACAAATATGTATAAACCTAAGTGATACAGAAATGTCCTGTAAAGTGTGCTTTAAGCATTAAACTCTGGGGGAAATGTACACCATGTAAATTTTATGTATTATACGCATTTATTTCTTAATAATTGCACTGTGTCCATTCCCCACCAGTGACCGTAAGCAAGACAGTTGGAATAATATTTATAAACCTAAACAATACAGACATGTTCAGTTAAATGTGCTTCAAGCATTAAACTATGGAGGACAGTGGGCGCCATATTAGTTCCGTATTGGGTGTTTTATACATATTTATTAATACTTTCACTGTGTCCATTCACTGCCAGTGACTGTAAGCAAGACAGCTAAGCTATTGATCATGAAGTGCACACACAAACATTAATATTAAATCTCACCCATAAAGAATTCTGAAAAACCAATTTTGCTTGCTTTTGTTGAAAGATATTGCAGTCGAAAAATTGAATAAAGCTAAGGTTACCCCGGTGCCACATTTAAGATTTTAAACCCAAACTTACGAGGGGTCAGAACCGGGTAGGGAGGGCAAAACGGGGAGCATCCAATGACTGGACTGGGGAGCTCAAGACACTGTATGCACCACTGACGAGGGAGCAGACGAGAGGCACCTGGGGTGATCCACGAGAGGGCTGTAACGAGAGGCAGGATTAAACAAGTAACAGGTGTGACTCGTTAGAGCCACACAACAGAGAGAACGAGGGGGAAGGGATGCAGGGTGTGACAACATATTGAATTACTGTACATTTATCGTTGGATATTTCTGTGAAATTCCACTTGTAGTAGGTGAGTCATCAAATCTGGCAACTACTACAACTTCTGAAGTCTCACAAATTGGTAGACTATGTATGTGAAATTATTGTATTTCTTAGAATTGCCTTTTAAAATTTAATCCTAATTGTTTGTTGTTCTTCCAAGTGTCTTTCTGTGTCAGAAAATCTTAGCAGAAATGCTCCAGTAGCAATGCTTGGTTCCCCTGCTCTTACTGAATGCACTTTGTAGACGGTCCCTAGCAAAAGGCTGCCCTTCCAACGCTGGTTTAGCTGTTTCACGGAATATGCCGCACCCCTACAATAAAAAGGAACATATCAGTCACTATACCATGTCATACTACAATCTGTATATTCTCCTGAAACAGAAAGTGTGACTTTTAAAGATTTTTGGCGCTGTCGTTTCAAAGATATATGGGAGGCAAAGCCGAATATCCAGTGAATATCCAATATAAAACGAACTTTACCACGCTAACACACTTTCGGGTATACCTCTCTGGTATTCTCGCTTGATGATGTATGCATGGAAATGCGGATATATACTAAAATATTCCAGAAAGCGGATTCGAGTTTAAACCTTAACACCAACATCGCGGTAAAGTTAGCTATGTATGCAGTTTTCCAGCTGTAATATCTTTCAATGTTTTAATATATTTCAATGTTGAACGCACTTCACGTTCAATAGCCTGTCTTGCTTAAAGTCGGGCGGTGAATGGACACAGTGCAATTATTAATAAATAAATGCATATAAAAACACATGATATTAAAGTTACATGATATGCATTGTCCCTCATAGTTTAATGCTTAAAGTACACTTCACGGGACATATGTCTGTATGACTTATATTTATGGACTAAGAAGCACAGCGCAGTTATTAATGGTAATTATTGCGAGATCTCGCAAAAATCCATCTCACCTTTGTCACGTCTCGCAAAAGTGCATCCCAAATTTGCCAGATCTCACAGAAGTGATTTTTTTCAGCCACTGTTTTTCTTTCCTCCATGTCCCGTCCGGGGACCGCAAGTTCCAATATATTTTAGTTTAAGTTTTACTGATTGTATTTCTAGGGATAGATGCAACGTTGTAGAACTTGTAGGACTGCTAACTGCTACAAAATATCTCAGTGTAGTTGTTGACTAATTCTGTGGTTCAAGTGCATTGCATGAAAGAGGCCCAAAGATGAACAGTTCATTACTTTAAATAGTCAACAGTAACACATTGTTTGACTTTGTTTTTATTTAATTTCAAATAGTTTTGGAACCAATATTTTAGTCTACAAAAGTTTTTAACAAGAACATCCCTGCCTCATGTACTGTAAACACATAATGCATGGCTAGCTTTAGTAAAATAAAAAGCATTTAAATATAACATCCATAGCACACTTCATAAACTTTACTCTACAGTGCTACCCTATAGGCCTGGTGGGGTAGACCACAGTTGCCTGGCGTGTTGGCACAAGAAGTATGAACATTCGGCATCGCGGATAGCCTGATGTGCAGGCGTTACACACCCACATCAGCGGGAAGTATGAACTAGGCCTTAGGCTAGGCACAAAGCAGCATAATAAAGATTTATGATGTGGCTTTCAGGTCAGCCTTGTAGTCTTTTTCTGGATGGAGAATACATATGGTTTTAGAACCGGTGATTGGAACTCCAAGTGATTGAAACACCTGGATTCAATGATTTGGAGGGGGTGTCCCAATACTTTTCTCGGCAAAATTTATCATATGTAACTAAGCGAAATTCACAGAGGGGCTATTTTCATCATATCACGCAGTCTAGTCAGTGATGACACATGAAAGGACAGGCAGAGATTTGGTGAACCTGATTACAAGGCACACAAAATTAGGGGCTTTAATAAAGATTCTTTGGAGAAGTGGGGAGAGTGTGTAGCGTAGGCTTGGGTGGTATTACAGTAATATTTTCGATATATCGTGGTATTTTTGGGTGATAAAATTTGTTGTGGGCGAACCCTGCCCCCAAACACTAAGATACCAGAATACTGTTGCTTTTAAGAATTCCATCTAAATACTAAATACCACACATAATGGATCGAATAAGGGTTTGAAAAATGAAATGCTACCCAAACCTAGTGTATGGGAGCTAGAGATGGAGGACGGGGGTGTGGGAACAGTAAGGATTAGATGGGGAGCAGGGGGTGACAGGACAGTCTGGGGAATACATTGTTGTTGTGCCAACAGCATCTAGAGGTGGTAACGAGGTGTAAATAGTTTGAGAACCAGACGGCCCATGACATGATTTAAAGTGTAATTAAATCCGGACTGCCGATCAGTCGTTTTCCACAAAGACTACCGATAATCGGCAGCGCAACTCCCCACTCTGATCTGGAAGTTTTAACATTTCTGTTTAGTGTAATATCTGTGTATTTCTTCATGCTTTCATGCTATATTTTGGGCTAAAAAATCCATGTGGCCTGTATGTGCCACGTACTTGTCTATGTGTGGTGTGCGGAATGTTAGATGACACTATCATTTATTCCAATATTTTTCAATTACAATATTGCATGTTATTTTTTTGGTGATGTATTTCAATTAGGGGTTGAACAGTGAAAGCTTTGGTATGTGTAGCATTGTGTATTATATAAAGACCAGCTGTCACTGGAATTTTTCTGGTGACTCTGAATATGTTTTTTCCCCAGCGTGGATATTTTTATAACAATCTCATTTTTTCTGTCTCCCTCCATCTCTCTCTCAATCTGTTTTTCCGAAGTCTAACTCCAATGACTTGCTTGCACTCCACGCGGTTGCTATGGGAACCAACATCATCCCAGTAGCCATGCGAGAAGTTGGCATTGTGAATATTTTGGTAAATCCATTACCTATGAGAATAACACATGGACTGTGAATATGAAATCATATTATGCATTTTATAAAGCCTCTGGTTTCGTTATGATGATAGCCCAAATATAAAGTGAGGGTTAACCTTACTTTTGCACCTAAGCTTGACCACCCCCTCTCCACCCCCCCAGGGCTGTCAGGTGTTTTTAGGGGAGTCCCTGTGACAGAAGCCAATATATAAATAATGAATTCCAGCATTTTTGCTGTTCAATTCTGGTAATTCCCACAGAACACCCTATTGTTGTTACAGTGGAATGAATGATTTAAAATGTAAAAGGCAAAATTTATAAACCTCCCTTCTTCGAGTTTTAGTTGAAATGTGAGACTTTGACTACATTCCTCACTTCTAAACCTGACATTGCTGTCACTGTCTATCTCTCCCTAAATAAAGGTGGCCTGGGAACGTCCCCCAAGTCAGGGAGTCAGGGCAGTTCACCCATTGGAGGGGATGAGGTCACATGATGTGTCAGGCGGTATAAAAGCTGTGAGTGTGCTGGCTGGCATCCAGGGAGCATGTAGGAACCTGACTGAGGTCCCCAGTGAGAGATCTGCCAACACAACCCCCCCGAGCTGGGGGGCCACACTCTGTGAGAATGGCAATGGAGGAGACGGGCTGCCACGGTGCCCTGGAGCACCTCACCATGGAGGCTCTGGTCATAATCCCGGTCAGTGTCCAGCACCACTGCAGAGTGCAGCCCAGTTTCATCCAGCCTCGGGAGCGCCTGGGATGGAGGGGGGTGGGGTCTGTCCTCTTATTGTGGCAAAGTATTAATCATATGGGCAGGTTTCCATCATGGTGTACCAGAGAGTCCTAGCCTTCAGTGATGACTCTCTGCTTACTGTCCATGGCCAGGGCAGTTACTTTGTCTAACCTAGTGACTGTTTGTTAGTGATTTGCTACCACTGAGCAGCGAGTAAACACCTCTCCGTTTAGGCTACAAACCTCTTAAGCACTGAAACCCGAATTCAGTGCTTGACTGCTCAGACTCGGTATTGAAGAGCTCCTTCCCACAATGCAATGCATATTTTGGTGTGTAAATATGTATGTTATGGGGTAACAGTGGGATGCGGCTGCTTTCCCCTTCTGACGGGAGTTGTGTAAGACCACAAATGGGCCGTATTTTTCTAGGTCATGTTATGGTTTAAATGTTTGCCAGCTTTTATATGACAGTTTTCTAATTTTGTGGTTATTGTGTGTTTAATGTCAGGCTCTCCTCTCCCTTCCATCAGCCCTTCACCCTCTTGGTCTCTCTCTCCCCCTGTGTTTCCTGGATTGTCTGCTGTCCTACAAACTGACAAATCGATGTGTGAAATGGGTGGCTCCGCGAATGGAAAATCAGAGAGATTTGTGGCCCTTGTTGTTTCTGGCCACGCTGGCATGAGGGAGGCAGCGATCAAACCCATAATGGTGTTGTTTCAAAGCCCAGTGGTCACATGTTACAAATTTATCACAGTTTATGATTGTTTGGAGGCTGGGCCCCCGTGGTGATGAGTCTGACATGTTTCTTAGAAATGAGCCTGGTAGTGGTGTCCTGGCTTCTTCTGCCTTCACACACTCATTTTAAGAAACATAAGAAACATAAGAAATTTACAAACGAGAGGAGGCCATTCGGCCCATCAAGCTCGTTTGGGGAGAACATAACTAATAGCTCA
>JAODKC010000048.1:7747440-7760439 GCA_026777985.1 Mormyrops attenuatus | reverse complement strand
ATTACAGATTCAGAGCAAGGTATCGAAATGAAGTACCGTTGAGTATCGGTACCGAACACCAAGTACCGGTACCGGTACAGATATCGGTTCAAATGTGAAAGGTACCCAACCCTACTACTGTAACAATTACACCAAACTTCCATGCTTGATCACCAGCCTGATGATGGTTTTCCTGTGGCCTATACTACGAAGCGGGGTTACTGGATTTAAGGATTTAAGGTACCGCAGTTTAAATGGACTTCATATTCGTTTACTTACATTTTGCCCAGACTACCTTAAATCCGACAAGTTACCCCGATAAGCCAGTAACCCTGCTTCGTAGTACAGGCCACTGGTGTTCCTTGACTTTTTGTATCCCTCATTGTTTTGATGATCTGACTAGAGGCTCTCTGGCGCCGCCCTACAGGTACTGTCGCTGGGAGCGGATGTGCTGCCCGAGTACAAGCTGCAGGCTCCTCGCATCCACAAGTGGACCATTCTGCACTACAGCCCCTTTAAGGCAGTGTGGGACTGGATCATCCTGCTGCTGGTAATTTACACGGCTGTCTTCACGCCCTACTCAGCCGCCTTCCTCCTCAACGAGCAGGAGGACGAGCGCCGGCGCACCTGCGGCTACACCTGTAACCCGCTTAATGTAGTGGACCTGGTGGTGGACGTCATGTTCATCGTGGACATCCTCATCAACTTCCGCACCACCTACGTCAACCACAACGATGAGGTTGTGAGCCAACCGGGTCGCATCGCCCAGCACTACTTCAAGGGCTGGTTCCTCATCGACATGGTGGCCGCCATCCCCTTCGACCTGCTCATCTTCTGCTCTGGCTCCGATGAGGTGTGTGAGATGGGAACGGTTAGTGCCGTCTTCATCCTAAACGATTCCACCAGGCCAGAACCGAACTGAACATCTTTTTCACTGAGTGGCCAGAGACACGTGAACCTGAAATGCCCACTTTGTTCCTTGATGTGTGCTACTTCTCTTAAAGCAGAGGCTGCTTTTTAAGGTCCTCGATAATGAGGATATCTCTTTAGAGCGGATACATGTGTGGTGAAGAGGTCTACTAAACAAGTAACTCCTAAATAGTCCACTGCGACCCCCCACCACAGTAAATGAGGTAAAATGCAGGAGAAATCTAGGGCTACTGACTTAGACAGCTGATATTTGGCTTCATACAGCAATGCGGGTCTTGATCCTGCAAGCTGGAGCATTACTATGCCACAGGGTGCCTGAGGTTCACTGATGGACATTAACCACCATGTCCTCTGAGTGGAAAGTGTTGGGGGCAAAGCCTTCTAAAGCAGGATGAGGTAGAAAGCCACCATGGGGGGTTTACAGCCTATGGTCTGACTACCTGTGCTGGTCTGACTACCTGTGCAGGTGAGGGTCTGGGAGTGTCCAAGATTGTCCAAGAGTGTGTAGGACATTCTATGTGGGTGTGTGTGTTTGTTTGTGTGTGTGTGTGTGTGTGTGTGTGTGTGTGTGTCTATCAGGTTTATATTATATTGTGGGGAAGATTTGGGCTTAAGGTCGTCACGTTGGGATTTGAGTTTTTCCTATAGGAATGAACGGACAGTCCCCACAAAGATATAATTACAAACCTGTGTGTGTGTGTGTTAGTGTGTGTGAGGGGTCATGGGGCATATGAACTATAGCTGTCAGGAGGGGAAGCGGGTCTGACGTTTTCGAACGAAGTGTCTAGTGTGTTATCCTTTAAAGCAGACTCATTCAAGGACAAATGTAAATGTTAAACACCTTTTTGAAATAGTAGCCAGGGATCCACATGAAGGAACATGCCACTTCAGCTCTGCCTTCCACCTCCCCAGCCCCAGACCACGACCCTGATTGGCCTGCTAAAGACAGCGCGCCTCTTGCGGCTGGTGCGTGTGGCGCGGAAGCTGGACCGCTACTCAGAGTATGGTGCCGCCGTGCTATTCCTGCTCATGTGCACCTTCGCCCTCATCGCTCACTGGCTGGCCTGCATCTGGTACGCCATCGGCAACGTGGAGCGGGCAGGGGCCTCACGTGTTGGTGCCATGAAGATCGGCTGGCTGGACAACCTGGCTGACCAGATTGGCAAGCACTACAACGACAGTGACGTGAGCTCCGGTCCATCCATCAAAGACAAGTACGTGACTGCGCTCTACTTCACCTTCAGCAGCCTGACCAGCGTGGGCTTTGGCAACGTGTCACCCAACACCAACCCCGAGAAGATCTTCTCCATCTGCGTCATGCTCATTGGATGTGAGTACCCGCTGACATGGGGTCACATGTACAGAAAGGGCCATTGCTGACAGCGTGTGTGGGTGTCTCCCTTCTTGGTTTATGTGCTCTTCTGATGCTGACACCTAACCGATTAGCCTGTTAACATCCCTCTATCTGCTCCTCACAGCCCTAATGTATGCCAGCATCTTTGGGAACGTGTCGGCCATCATCCAGCGTCTTTACTCTGGAACAGCCCGCTACCACACACAAATGCTTCGGGTCAAGGAATTCATCCGCTTCCACCAGATCCCAGGGGGCCTGCGCCAGCGTCTTGAGGAGTATTTCCAGCATGCCTGGTCCTACACCAATGGCATCGACATGAATGCTGTGAGTCCTGCCCCATATATCCCTCAAACTCAAACGCAAACGGCCACTCATTAATCCCCCATGCGGATGGCACTACAGGCTCGCATGTATACAGCCCTCATTAATCCCCCATGCGGATGGCACTACAGGCTCGCATGTACTGTATACAGCCCTCATTAATCCCCCATGCGGATGGCACTACAGGCTCGCATGTATACAGACCTCATGAATCCCCCATGCGGATGGCACTACAGGCTCGCATGTATACAGCCCCTCATTAATCCCCCACACAGACAGTCCTATAGACTCTTATGTAAACAGCCCTGCATTAATCCCCCATGCAGTCAGTCCTACAAGCTTGCATGTAGACATCCTCATTAACCCCTCATAGGGATGGTCCTATGGGCTCGCATATAAACAGCCCCACATTAATCCCCCACATAGACAGCCTTAGAAGCCCTCAAGTAAACAGCCCCTCATCACTCCCCCACGCAGACAGCCCTACTGGCTCGCATGTAAATGACCCCTCATTTATCCCCCTACATACACTCACTCACCCAGGTACATGTACTGCCCAGATGCATTGATATTCCACTTGAAAGCCCCGTGATGCCTTCAGCAGATAAGCTCTAGTGTCGCTTCACTGGTGCGTAGTCTTTGGTCCCTGTTTGGCAGTCAGTACAGGCAGTGCCGGTCCCTTATTAGAACATGCTAAACTGGGAATGAGTGGCGATCGCCCGAGGGGACGTCAGCAGCAGCTGATGCGAGAATTAAGCAAGTTCTGTGCTTGCCTGTGCTCTTAAAATAAAGGGGCTTGATTTGCCAGCAGGGACTGACATAACTGGTATACGAGTATGCATTCGCCTTTAAAAGTGATACGTGCGGCAATCGATCGTAGTAACAGCGTGAATACATATGTATTTTATGTGCATTTGTGCCGATATAAGAAATTATGCATTTTAACTTTAATATGCTAATTTGTATTTCATTGGCGGTATAGAGGTTAAAATGCACAATCAGGATGACACAAAGACTGCAAAACAGCGGGAAATTCAGTCATAGATGAAATATAAAGGCTTCATCTGTTATTTACACATGCTAGTTTGGATGAATCCTATACACACAATTCCTGTGACATGGGAATGGGTATTTGAGAGAAACAGGGGTGCCACTAGAGATTTTGGGCCCCATGACAGCATATGCCCTGACCAATCCAGCTATTTTTTAGGGCTCTGTTAATAAGGGGCCCTTGGACAGCCCATAACATCCCACCCCCCATTACGGCGCCCCAGGGGTCTGCGCGTCTCTTCCCACACGTCAGGCCTGGGATAACGCGCTCATCCTACCCTTTCACGGTGTGCTGTGGGGAGGCCAGCGAGTTTCTCTGTATTGGCTGTGCACAGTTTCCTGTTTGGCACATGCCAGGAGTGGGTGTTTATGGCTGGATAAATGAGGTCTCCAGGCGCACAGACACGCTGTGCACAGATTTATGTCCAACCCCCTCAGGACGTCCCAGGCTCATAAGGCAGTGTAAATATTTGGAGTCGCGGTTTGTTTTCAGGACGCCATGTAATCCGTTCACTTGTCTAGTGAGTGTATCTATGATGTGCCTCAAATCTGACTCCCTGGCCAATTTGGGACAAAACGTGTGACAAACCTGAAAAAGGGAGGGTGTCGCTCCATCCAGGGTTGCATTAAATCTCCACTCTGATGCACAAGGAATGATCAGAATTTAAGAGTCCCAGAGTGGACCTGAGGTTCCAGGTCCTCCTTAGGAGTATGGGGGGGGGAGAGGGCCGTGCTCCTTTTGCCAGCTGTCACAAACAGACTGGTTAATGGAAGCAGACCGGTCTGTTCAGTGTGGAGATGCACCGATCAGACATTCGGGGTTGGTGTCGGCGCTGATCCATACCTATTAGATAAATCAGATTTCAGCCGTATGTAACACTGGTCAACAAGTCATGTTACTGAAATAAAATGAGTAATTTCTTATCAATTTTTATGTGCTCAACACGAATATGACAGTCAAAATGCAAAATTGGCTCTAGTTTTTTTGTATTCCGCATTAATTAATTAATTAGTGTTCTGTATTGTAACTAAATGGATAAAATAACAGTTTTATGTAACAGTAGCTTAAACTGTATCCCATAAAGTCTGACATATTTTAAATGCTCAACCTTTCCGACTGGGCTTCGTATAGTACACTGCTGACGTCAGCTTACTTCAGCAGCCGCCTGGCAGTAGTACTGTCAGAAAATGATGCAATAAACTCTGGATGATGTGTGCATGATGGATGATGCAACATTACATCATTCTAGGCTTATTTAGGATCTTGTTATAGTCCTGGATAAATTTACACAGTGAAACATAGAAAATGAACTATATGAAATATCTTCAAAACGAGAGCCAATAAAAATGTTTCATGGTCATATTTGTGTTCAGCACACCAAGATACTACAGATTAGGACCTTTTTAAGTCAGTAACAATTTCAGTGTTGACCAGTGTAATCGATTCACGTCTGATACTTATTTAGTTTTTGGCAGTCTGTAAAACGATAGCTCCTATTTCTTGTTAAATATGATGTGTACAATCAGCCGCACAACAGCTCATTCCCATTTTACTTGTGTTTTGTGCGGCATTCAAGCTGAACACTAACGCTGCCACTCAGTCTATTGGATGTGAACTCGGTGACTTACATCTGCTGTGACACGTCTATTTTATTTATTTATTTTTTGTTTATTTTCTATAGTGCATTTTCACAGCATTACATGTTTATACCCTTTGCAGCAGGAGAACATCATATATGTGGGTAATGATCTGGGAGTATTTTACGCTTGAAACAACAACTAGTAGCACAGTGATTTGCAATCTTTGTTAAAACAAAGTTTTCAGACACCTTGAACAAACAAATGGATGGTTTTGGGAGTCACTAACTTGGGCTCGCCACAGCTTGTGATATATACGACGGGCTGCTATTGCTGCAAAGTATACGTGTGTGACTGCATTTTTGGGGGCTGGCGCACTCGCTCTCCCCCTCTCTCTCACGCGCAGCGACATGCAGCACACACCCAGACTCTGCTTTTAGTGATGGTGACAGGAAGAACTAAATGTTCAAAAGTGTAATTACTTTTCACTGGAGTCGATGCTGACAATGCCCAACTAACAAGTCTCCTGCAGGTAAGGGCGGAAACACCAGCAAACTGTTGAAACATCTAGCAAAAGTCCATCACATGCATAAGTATAAATGCACAGGTTTTGACTGCCTAGCTCTTAGGATATCTGTCGTTGCCCCAGGTATGTGAGTGGTAATGCTAGTGGACTAGAGCCCACACACGGTGTTAAATTATATGAATATGGATTAATGATTTAAAGTAACCATTAGCCAACAGATTGTTGGTAATAATTCAGAGTATACATATGTGTGTATATTTGTTACATTGACTTACAAAATTAGCAAAACGGTATTTAAGTCAAGTATTTAAGCCTGATGTTTCCATAAACCTAACAGAATAATTTCAGTCTCCTTCTCACAGTGAGACATACAGTTTATTATTAAACACTGGCATCGGATCGGTACTCTGGATCACCCAATACCGAAAACCCAGGTACTGGTATTGGTATCGGACCAATTGGATCGGTTGCATTGGTGCATCCCTAACTCAGTGTATGGGTGAAGCCCTTCAAGCGTGTGAACACGAGGATGGGTATCTGACGAGGATGGATACCTGACAAGGATGGATATCTGACACACAATGACGATAAAATCTGAACATTACAGGGCTGTAATATTAAAAAGTACAGACAGCCCCCAGATTAAAAAGGTCCAACTTTCGGACAACAAATACTTACAAATGGACTACCATGAAGTCTATTATATAAAAAATTTGGCTAAATACAATGGTTCGTAATAAACACGCACACTACTTTGTGACGCTCATGAAAACATCGCACGGCTTCAGCGGTTTGTCCGCTCAAGGTCTTAAGCGATGACGATATCACTTATTATCTCAGCAAAATCCCTGAAGGACCTTCTTACCCTAGCATCCCGGTGCTGTTTCAGGCTCATCTACTGGAACAGCTGCCTAGACTGATTGTCTGGTTCTTCCTGGTGAGCGTCACTGTGATTATCTCTCTAATGAAGGTGCTGATGACCCCCACCCCCCAGGTCCTGAAGGGCTTCCCCGAGTGCCTGCAGGCCGACATCTGCCTGCATCTGAACCGCTCACTCCTGCAGCACTGCAAGGCCTTCCGGGGGGCCAGCAAGGGCTGCCTGCGGGCGCTTGCCATGCGCTTCAAGACCACGCACGCCCCGCCTGGCGACACACTCGTGCACTACGGTGACGTGCTCACTGCCCTCTACTTCATCTCCCGTGGCTCCATCGAGATCCTGCGCGAAAACGTGGTGGTGGCCATCTTGGGTGAGTACCCCCTCTGGCCTCTCCCTCATCTGACCCCAGTTCTCTGTCCCCAATCTGACTCCACCCCTCTGGCCCTACCCCATCTGACCCCAGCTCTCTGTCCCCAGTCTGACTCCACCCCTCTGACCCTACCCCATCTGACCCCAGCTCTCTATCCCCAATCTCACTCCACCCCTCTGGACCTACCCCATCTGACCCCACCCTTTTGGTCCTGCCCCATCTGACCCCACCCCTGTGGTACCATTCCCTGGGCTGACAGTCTGCCAGCTGTCAAACACCCCGAATGATGCCAGCTGACTGTGTTACACCGTTTCATGCCAGCTGAGGGCCTGAATGAATGGATTCAGAAGTATATTGAAATGCTTATAACAAGGCTTGCACTAGCATTCACATACACATAAAATTTAAATTTATTTAAATTTAAATTATAAAAATTACCCCCAACTGCAACACATGAATGAATTTGAATGTAGTTATTGCATTTATCAAGTTGCAAAGTAAAGTCAAAGAAAACCTGAGAACAGACAGATGTACAGTGAACAGCAGGTGTAATAGACAGGGTAAGAACAATAAGTGGATGAATAAGTAAATAAATGCATATTTCAGCAGCAGGTTTAATTGTAACTTGGCAGTATGGAATGTATCAATCGAGTGGCCTTTTGCAAAAAAACATTTTAAGCCTGTTAGACCCTGAGCTAATCCTGCGATAGTGATGACCAGATGGAGGCTTGCAGGGCAGCCTGTGTGCTGGGTGGGAGCCGTCCATGATGATTCCACGGGCTTCACTCACGCTGCCTGTGTGGTGGATGCCCTGCAGAGCTGGGAACTTGGGGTCTATGATCTGCCCTGCAGTCCTCGCAGTCCTCAGGAAGGCCTTACACTCTTGGATGGTGCAGCTGCCGTACCAGGCAGCGAGGCACTCGGTGAAGATGCTCCCTGTGATGCATCTGTAGCAGCTGGTGAGGATGTGAGGACGCGTGCCACATGTCTTCATTTTACGCACAAAGTAGAGCCTCTAGGGTGCCAACTTGGTGGAGTGGAAATACCAGGGGTGTGTTTCCCACTTGTGTGGTTGGAACTATGCAAGTATGATGCAGTTGTTTCCCGAAACCATAGTTCGAACTCTTGAGTCTTGAGTGCTGCTTGTAAGAGCCTGATTCAAACTGTCCTAGCAGTGTACCTCACACCTGCACTTAATGTTTCCCATTCCTTTTGAAGGTCACTTGATTGTCATCCTGCAATTCATGAGAAACTATCAGATAAGTTACCAGTCATCTCTGGTATTAGAATGTCGCTTCCGCCTTTTACCTGGCTGGTTTCTGGTCGTTCCCAGTATCTCCTGCTTCAGCTTATTTTTGTGTACTGCTGTCTTAGAAATTTTGAACCTGGAAGCAACCTTCTACTCAGTATAGACTTCTGCCAGCAGAACCACGATTAAACCAGGGTTTAGAAATGTAAATTTCTTAAAAAAATACAGTGGTCTCTTAATTTTTTCCATGGCTGTATTTAGGGTTGCACGTTTATGACATCGCAATATCACATTATAGTAATTTTGCGCTATAAAACCAAAATAAGAGATGAAATTACCCAAAATAAACAATTGCCAAATAGAACTTATCTAAAAATAGTGTGCCTAGTAAGTTGGTGGTGTTGTCGTGAGTTGCGTCTACAGGCAAAACAGTGCCAACGTGCACATCGGTATGACGATGCTTAAACAATTTATCACTCAGCGCTTATCACCACCAACCGCTTTCGTTGCAATATGAAGAAGATTTTTAAAATGCACTGGTGCTTCAATACAAATCCATGGCTGTGTAGGTGAGAAATCTGGTATACCATGGTGGGTGTTATGCGCTCCCATCCGTCTCACTGAGCCACTAATAGGCTGCATGAACAGTGATGGATCAGGAATTCATAAATGTTTATAGTGTGATTTAAAATTAAAAAAAGAAAAATAATTACAGATGGAGCCGATTTCACTAAATGCATGGTAGACTCATAGCTAGTAGTTCTTCTTAGCTATTATATTATATAATATTTTATGACTTATATTATTATTATTATGACACTATTGCTATTTTTGAGTTATTACTATTATTGCTGTTATATGACTGATACAATAAATAATAATGTAATATTAGCACAACTGTCATATTTAGAAATACTGCTATGAAGTTTGGGAGTTTTTACACACAACCTGCGTGTGAGTCAGACCAATCACCTCTGGGCCCACTTTAGTTCAAACTACAGTGGTTCGTGCTAACATGGTTCGAACAACTGTGGTACTAACTAAGCACGACGGTTTTGGGAAAGTCGTACTTTGAATGTTAGTTAGTTTGAACTAGCATAGTACGATGCATCATTGATGCTAAAACCCACCATTGTTTGGGAAGCGCACCCCAGGATGGGTCATCAGGAACCTAAATCTTCTGAGTCATTCCACTTCAGCACCATCGGTGTATATAGGGGCATGCAAACCGCCTTGCAGCTTTCTACAGTCCACATCATCTCTTCCATTTGCTGGCACTACTGTGAAAAGGTAGCAATCTCCTCTGTATAGGCTCTCATTGCTGTTGGTGATGAGGCCCAGTATGGTTGTGTCATCAGCAATTTTTACAGTAACATTAGAGATATGCTGGGCAATGGAGTCTAGTGTGGCCAGGGAGTATAAGAGGAGCCTAAGCGCACAGCCCTGTGGGGCGCTGGTGCTGCAGTCTTACATGGACGGAATATTAGAAATTCCCATTGTATTAAAAGGACATTTTGAAGTATGGTTACATTTTGCTTTAAGATTTAAAATTGCATAATGCAAAGGGATGCAGAATTACATGCGACCTTACTCTGACCTTGCCAAAGTGCCCACTGTACCAACCTTATCGCTTTCTGCCCTGTTTGTACGGTGCCAGCAGCAACAGGACACATTTACACCCGATTCATCTGTGCTTCACTCGTCTGTGCAAGTCCATTTCAGCCGCTGCTCTGTTTGATTTAGGTCACAGTGCTTGAGTTTATGGGCTGGTCAGATATTCATATGCGCCATGAAGAAACTGATGCCAGATGCACAATCCCTTAACTGGTAATGGTTTCAAAACTCTATAGGGGATCTGATACTATACACACATGGAGGAGGACAGGAGTCCACTGTGAACAGGCAGTTTCACCTGTAGAGTGCATGAAATCTGTGTGAGGAGCAAGTTCTGGGCTGAGTAAACCCAGGTGGAGGCCTTGGATTGCAAGCTGTGAGCCACACTGACAAAATGTCTCCACCAGCTGTAAAACTACCAGTTGTCCAGGCAGTTTATACTTTATGTGGCCTGTTAGTGCCCCCTGGTGTTGGTTTGACAAGCCCTAGAAAATAAAGTTCTTTGTTTCACATTGTCAATACAGGTTACACTTGTTAGCTTGTTGTTTAAACCTTGTAGTATAAGAACTCGTATAGAGAAGTAAAAATGTATAATATTATGTCTTCTGTCTGAAAATGATTTACCTTTGGCCCTCTTCAGTTTTTTTCCCTCCTCTTCCTCACCAACTCAGGCAAGAACGACATCTTTGGCGAGCCCATTGGCCTCTATGCACGACCCGGGAAGGCGAACGCAGATGTGCGCGCCCTCACCTACTGCGACCTGCACAAGATCCAGCGGGACGACCTGCTCGAGGTGCTGGACATGTACCCTGACTTCTCCAACAACTTCTGGAGTAACCTGGAGATCACTTTCAACCTGAGAGATGTGAGTATCCCTGGCATGAGAAGAGCCTCGCTCAAGGACTGCTGTATACCTCCAGCTCTTACTCATGCTACAGCGGACCCCCCACCACCACCATGCCCCGTCGCTTACACTACCACACTATGCTACAAACCACACATACTGCCTCCAGCCCAGTGTATAATTCACTGTGTCCCCTGTGGCTCCCCCTGGTGGATGGTTTACTGAAGATGGTTTGTATCAGGCAGATCGCGTTATCCAGCCTGTCCCAAGTGAAGAGTCTGACTGTGGGTACCGCCAGCCCCGGCGCCGACAGAACTCCTTGCATCGGCGCAACCAGCCCGGTGAGCCAGTCCTATGTGGGTATCTGTGCTCTGTGGGAAGTCATTGTCACCATTGAAGGAAGATGCATTTATGCTGGAGCTCTTGATCATAATGGAGAACTCAGGCATGGAAGCTCGTAGGGGATTGACAGGCCTTCTCTATCACACGCCCCTCCTATTGGCTACACTATGAATTGAGGCCTCATTTATAAGCATTTATGCAGGATTTAATGGACAGCTTTGACTTACGGTTTCAATGCTATAATCAATGCTAAGTCCACACTAACTCCGTGGCTCCTGCCTGTAGATGGGATGGACCGGGAGGATGTGTACCCCAACCAGACCTACCCCTCCTTGGGAAACCACCGGGGGGCGGAGCCACGGCCACACTGGGAGGAGCGGTGCAGCAGCGGCAGCCCCTGCTCCCAGTCCAGTGAGGAAGAAATAAAGACCCCAGGCCGGGGCAAATGCGAGCTCTACCCCCCGTCGGTGGTCAGCCTGCTGCCCCCTAGAGGCTCCCCCCAGGAAAGCGGCCATCCTTATACAGGTAGAGAAGTGGATCCCAGAACCCCCACACACATATGCAATTTTAAATTTGAAAGCAAAATGTAACTATACTTCAAAACGTCCTTTTAAGACAATGGGAATTTCTAATACCCTGTTCATCTAAGAGTGCCTCCAACCACCCCATCACACACACACACAGGTTTATAATTGTTTCTTTGTGGGGACTCCTCATTCATTTCTATATGCAAAACCATAATCCCAAATATGACAACCTTAACCCCTACCCAGCTCTAACCTTAACCATATGTAACCAAAAAAAGACTTTTGACATTTTTAGTTTTTTTGATTGAATTCATAGAATAGAAAAAATTATCCCCACAGCATCAAAATAGCAGGTTTTTATCACACACAGATACACACAGAGTCTCTCTTTGACCGATGCCTCCATGTCCTGCAGCACCACCGCTCAGTGCGTCTAGCCTGTACGATTACTGGCCTGAACGTCGGTCCAGTCACATTCCAGAGAGCCCGCAGCCGCCTCGCCTCTCACCCCCCCACACAGAGGACCGGTCCAGTGAGCTAGAGTCCCGCCTGGAGCTGCTGCAGTCTCAGCTGAACAGGTGACGTCTGTGGAGAGTGTGAGAGGAGAGAAGGGGATAGGAGTGGTGGAGATGAGATGCCAGGTGGGTAGGGAGAGGGGAGGGGAGGAGAGGAAAAAATAAGAGATATCAGGTGGTTGGGGACAGGGACAAGAGAGGGGAGGAGTTGTCAGGTAGGCAAGGAGGGGAGAGGTAAGGAGATGTCAGGTAGGCAGGCGCCAGGACAGGAAAGAGGAGACGATGAAGGAAGGTAAGGATGGGAGAGGGGAGGAGATGGCAGGGGCAGGGTGAGTAGAGGGAAGGAGGAGAGGAAAGGAGATATTTGGTTGGCAGGGAGAGGAGAGAGGAGGAGAGGAGGGGAAAGGGGAGGAGAGGAGATGTCAGGTCGGCAAGAAGGGGAGAGGAGAAGGGAGGAGGGGAGAGGAGAAGAAAGGCAAAGTCAGGTAGGCAGGGAAAGGAGAGGAGATGTCAGGTATGCTGGGGCAAGGAGAGGAGTGAGGAGGAGAGAAGCTGTCATGTATGTAGGGGCAGGGTGAGGGGAGGAGAGGTGCTAGGTAGGCAGGAGAGGAGAGGGGAAAAGAGGAGGGGTGATGTCAGGTAGGCAGGGGAAGAGAGGGGAGGAGAGGAGATGTCAGATGGGCAGGGGGAGGAGAGGGGAGGAGTGGAGATGTCAGGTTGGCAGGGGGAGGAGAGGAGATGTCAGGTTGGCAGGGAGAGGAGGGGGAGGAGATGTCAGGTAGGCAGGGAGAGGAGAGGACAGGGGAGGAGATGTCAGGTGGGCAGGGAGAGGAGAGGGGAGGAGATGTCAGGTGGGCAGGGAGAGGGGAGGAGAGGAGCTCTCAGGTGGGCCGGGAGAGGAGAGGTCAGGTGGGCAGCGAGAG
>JAODKC010000048.1:7714913-7747340 GCA_026777985.1 Mormyrops attenuatus | reverse complement strand
GTGGGGTGGTGAGTTGTGGTGGGCTGGGAGTGGTGTGGGGAGGTGTTGTCTGGTGGGCTGGGAGCGGGGAGGAGAGGAGCTGTCAGGTGGGCAGGGAGAGGAGATGTCAGGTGGGCACCGAGAGGGGAGGAGAAGAGATGTCAGGTGGGCAGGGAGAGGGGAGGGGAGGAGATGTCAGGTGGGCACCGAGAGGGGAGGAGAGGAGATGTCAGGTGGGCAGGGAGAGGCGAGGGGAGGAGATGTCAGGTGGGCAGGGAGAGGAGATGTCAGGTGGGCAGGGAGAGGAGAGGAGATCCTAGTTCTGCTTTCAAAGTATGTCAACACTGTATAAGCCAGTTCTGACTATACTGCAGGGAAGCTGTGAGCTGTGAGATTCACTTTGCATTGTCGCCCCCCACAGGCTCGAGACACGAATGATGGCTGACATCAGAGTGATCCTGCAGCTGCTGCAGCGTCAGATGACCCTCGTGCCTCCCGTCTACAGCGCCGTGTCCCCTGGTGCCCATGTACTGCACCTGTCTGCCCGGTACAGCGGTGGCACACAGGTGCTGCACGGGGCAGCCCCCATCATATCTGTGTCCACAGAGGGCCTGGCCTCCCCATTGCAGGTGCGAGGGCACCGCCACTTTAAGGGAATCCATGTCATGTGGGCTGCTCTCTCCGCTACCATTACAGCAGCATTATTCACTCATCCATCCATCGCTGACCTCTGATGCCCTGCTCTCCTGCCCCTCTGCAGAGCCCCGACTCAGACAGCTTCCCCCACAAGTCCAGGGACTCCCTTTCCAGTGATGTTCACCTTGCTGTTGCCCTGGAAGACACCATGTCGGCATCCCCCGAGACGGAGCTCGCCCCAGGACTTTGCAGTGGCTTGCGGTTCCCCTCGCTCCCTGAGAACCTGCAGGCCCCCCCAGGGCTGGCTGACATCCAGAGGCGTGTCTCAGACCCCATGCGACCCGGTAGCTAGAGTACCCCCCCCCCCCCTCCCCAACTATCCATGTTCCCCCCCAGACTGAAATCAGCCAGTCTGGCCCCTCCCCACTTCTCCGGTGTCAGGAGCATCTCTGTCCCTCAGGACAGGAAACCCTGGGGAGGCAGACATGGTAGTCTCCCACTTTTAGTGGCGTGGAGCCGCACTCCGCCCCCCCGGGACACGCTGCCAGGAGGCACCACCCCTCCCCGAACAGCATGGAGAGCAGCTCCTTAGCTGTCAGCACCTGTTCCCATCGCATCTCTCTGTCAGGGCCTTGACTCCTAAGCCATGTTGTCAGATGGTCGTGTTGTTAAAATAACAGCCCAGCTGGGTTTGTCAGGGTCGCCCAACGGAATGCAGCATTCTGGGAAACACCCACATGACCCTGACAGACTGGCTCAGGCACACACTTGAACCCTGCAAGCGCCTGTCCTTATGTGTATGTTGTACATACACACGTTGGTAATACCTCCATGTGAATAATGGTCATTTTGAACATGTGTTTCCCTTGTAAATTGAATCTAGATTCAGCAACTAGGGTTGGCCGCCTTTCCTTGGCCCATGGGTCTTGATGCAGATATGTTCAGCCTCTTCACACCAAGCTGGTTCCAACAGACACCACAGTGGGGAAGTGTGTAGCGCACGAGACTAGCCACCTGAAGCCCTTGTCGTCGCTGATGCCACCACACACGGCACTCGCGCCCCCTGTCTCTGAAGCATTATCATTTGTGAGGTTTAAGAATGTTTCGTAAAACACAAGAACATTTTTTTTGGCTTATTTATAACGCAATACAGAAAAGCAAATGGTGATAATGACTGGTGTGAGTGTCCCAAGGCCGACCCAGGCCTTTTTGCACGTCACAGCAGCGCTCTAAATTTCCTGATCTTACTGTACTACAGTTCTAACTGCCAGGAGCTGCTCAGCACCACCGCAACAGCTATCGGGGGCCCAGTGCATGGCATGAAGATGACCTTTTATCCCTATTCCCATCAGATCGCCTCCAGCCTAAAGGGCTGTTCCAGTCCGTCACAGAACACACCGTTCCGCTCACTCCTGGCGCGAATCCCTTGTGTTTACAGGTCGCTCGTCCTTAGTAACCTCCGCTAGTGAATCATCCTAGTTCTTCATTCCAAGTATGTCAACACTGTATGAGCCAGTTCTGATTATACTGCAGGGACACCGTGAGCATTTGCTTTTAAAACACACTTGCGTCCCTGATGGAAGGTTCTGTCATTATTTACAGCTTATTTTACACTTTTGGTAAAGCACTCAAGTGATTTTTTTTCCCTGAGTTATGTACTATACCAGTTAAATTACCATCAATCACATAATAGATTTAATTTGAGATCACACTGTTAGAGAACGACACTGGATTCATGGGAGACAATGTACAGAGGAAAAGAGTTTATTTAAGAAAAAACAAGCTGTAAATTAGCATCCACTGCACATCATTCACACCCAGCTGCACACAGAATAAAAGTCCGATATGAGATAGGGGCGGGAGGTCACCACAGGCAGCAGGCCCCAGAGACACGTCCCAGTGTGACGACGTCCCTACACGGTAGGCGTGTAGTCTAGCCAAATCCTTGAAGGCTCAGCGAGGGCGCCCATTGACACGCCCAATACACTGTTAATCTCAATCAGCACAGGCTATTCTGCTTATCATAGCAAGACTGTTAATGTGTAACATTAAAGGATATTGTTACCTCCACATCTAGGGAGATTTATCCAATCTGCTGTCTTGCCTGGTTGAGAAATGCTTCACGTTAACTGTGACTCGTGGTCACCCCTAAAACCAATCACACTGTCATAATGAAAGGTATTATGGAAAAGGAATAGATACCCTTGGGAACAAGCCCTATTAAGACTTCAGTTAATGAGGAACAGAATTATATGCTACTTTTCTCCTAATACAAACATGCTAGAAAACTTAAGCTTTTATCACAAAACCAGGAAGGAATGTGGTGTCTGGTTCCACCCCGTCCGTTTCACAGACCGATGAGACGAGTCTGTATCATTTCCTATTCCTTTCTGGGTTGGTGGCATTTCCCAGAAAGCCTGGCCTACAAGTAGAGGTGTCCACCATGCAAGATGTATATACCAACTTGGGGGCCATTTCAGTGGAAGCCAAAGGGACAGAGACAAGCCTAAGAAAGTCTCCAGGTGGCAAGTCAGGCGGGATACAGCAAAACACTCCCATCTTGACATAACCATCACTCAGGGGCCACAGATGACCCCGTTCAAGCTGTCGCTACACCTTCTCCACAAAACCTTATTTACGTGTGTGTTAAGAACCGATCTCCCTAAACTATTAGCTTACTGGAAAAGTTTCCAATTCTCTCCCTCTTCACAACTTGTTTCAATAACATTGACATTTTACATGATACACAAGTGTAAAAAAAAAACAAAACAAAAAAAAACTCCTGGTCTTCAGGCTGATCAGACCGACATCCCTGTTTCAAGCAAACATTGTTCAATAAACAGTTCAAGCTGTGGAATTGCCCGCAAGTGTTGATGCAAACTCCTCCCAAGCACAACCAATGTTTAATCAACGGTTAACAGAAACGTAGAAACACCACTAACCCTTTTCAGTGCAAAGAGAAAGTGAATGTCAGACCTAGCACTGTTTAATTACAGCTTAACAGCCTGAAAACAGGATTGAGTGTAACAGAAATGTCAGTGATCCCTTCATTTACAAGCATTCAGCACCCAAAATATTTAAGTTTCATTTTATCTCCTGTTTACTGTAGTTCATGCCCCAGGTATAGAAAAATATCACACAAACCATTAATACCACATATAACAGTCTCACTTCATAGCTTTGGGACGATATGAGCCTGGTCAACAGATCTTCCCCTGTTCCTCTGAAATTATCATCACAGGTCAGGTCAAATAGACCTGCTGGCAAAGCATCATGGGTAGGGGCGAATCTGAAATCCAGCTTCCTAACTTCGCTCATCAGGAGTGGTTGTTCAGGAACTACACATAGCTTTTTAACTTCAATGCATAAACAGCCATACAAAATAACAATAACAAAATATCTAAGGGCATTCAGGCCTCTATATATACACAGATACAAAAATTAATATGCTCAGAATTCCCATCCTCTGCTGCAGAACCACAAGCCATCTTTTAGCTGAGATTTGCCCTATGAATCCCCCCCCAGTGTCAGGCCTGGAACTTAGACTCGTAGAATCTCCAGACAGTTGTTGTAACAGATGGCAATCCAATCAGGCTGTGTGGAGGCCCACTGGACATTGTTGATCTCCCCCTCAGCAGTGTAGGCTAGGATGGGGTCTTCAATGGCCCGGGGCATTTGCTGGATGTCCCAGATAAGGGCCTGGTGGTCATCCGCTGGTGAGACACACGCACATAATTAATAAACACCTCGGCAGGAAACCCCATTTTGCCAGAACTGTCATTATACCCAATTCTACCAAAAGGATAGATTGCCATGTGGCAATGTCACCAAGAGGGCAGGTTTGGGGTGTAGGGTCACGCAGATGTGCCTCACCTGCTGTACAGATATGGCAGGAAGAGTGCGGTGCCCACGCGATACCATTGACGCATGCCCGGTGGTTGTTGAGCCTGGCGACTGGCGTACAAGGCACACGCACGTCCAAGATAACCACCTGAAATGTGGAAGCAGACACCAACGGGTCGGCAGGGGCAGACAAAGATACTGAGACCCGCAAGCTTATGCTGAGTGTGGGGGACCAACCTCCATGCCATCCATGGCCATGGTGGCCAGGTAGTTGGGGTCCTGCTTGTTCCAACAGAGGCGCAGCAGGGGGTGGTGCTGCGGGTCCTCATAGATGATGGTGCTGTGCTCGAGGTGACGGAGGTCGAACATGCGCACGGAGCCATCCGCCCCCACTGACGCAAACATGTCCCGGCCACCACCAGCGCGGCTGAAAGCGATGTCGTACACCTGCACAGAGACGCCACATCAGCTCACGAGCCTTAAACTGAAACCCTCGCACACAGGGTCAGAGACCCCGACGCCTCCCCCTGGGACACACCTCCTTATCGTGGGCGATCAGCTGCGTCTTCACGTGGCCGGAGACCAGGTTCACCCGGCCCAGGACCTGGCCCGTCTCCAGGCCCCAGATGGTGCAGGTGGTGTCTATGCTAGATGTGCCTACAGGATCAAAATGGAAAAGGGGTGTGTGAAACCCAAAAAGGCAGTGCTGGTATGGGCTGACCTCTAAGGCGCAGTGTCACAAACTCACCCAGCAGGTTGGGATCCACCTCGTTCCAGTCGAAAGAGGTAAGCGGCGCACAGAAGTCTGAGTTCTTGTTGTTATTGAGAAGACACTCCAATCGGGTCTCTGTGTCACCGACCTGACACAAGGAAGCATACTCAGGACCTATGGAATCTACCGGAAACACAGTGGCACCAAAATTCACATGTGCCAAGTCACCCTCACCCTCCAGATACGCAGGTAGTCGCCACTGGTAGCCAGCAGGTCGGGGTAGACCCCCTTGGTGTCAGGGATCCACATTATCTTTGTGGTGGGGTAAGGATGATCAAAGGTGTTCCTGCATACAAACTCAGAGCTCTCCTCTTCCAAACCCACAAGCTGCACCTAAAACCACACAGGTAAGCAGGGGTCAACCAGAATGCGTCAGAATAGGTTTGCAATCCAACAAACTGATTTTTATCCAGCTTTGATTTAAAATACATTGTCACAAATTGTCAATATCTCTACCCGGACTCCCATAGTTTAGAAGAAAAGAAGCTTGCCCTGGTTTCGCAGCACCCTTTGATTAGTCTCTCTACACAGATTAAAACCGAGATCCTATTAGGAGAACTTAATTAAAATGGGACTCTGAGGCGCTTCACAGTACGCCAATTACAGTTTCTTTGGATTTCTGGGACTGTATCCCAAATGCCTATGGAACAAAGACTTGTACTGCATCATTATAATTTAGACGAGCCGATGACCAGCGAATGCAAAGAGAGTGGCATTTATTTAATTTTAAACAGACAAACAAAAGAAAGAATAAATTATTATTATTATCATTATTATTGCTATTATTATTATTATTATTATTATTGCTAGATGAGCTTACCTTGTTGTTGTACTCCTCCACGAAGCTACCCAGCGCCAGACGGAAGCGCTTGTCCGGCCGGACGCTCCAGTTCATGGCGTACACAGTCCATGGCGCCTCGTACTTGTAGATCTCCTTTCGCTTGCCGTGGAGCGACATGGCCGCGGCGATCAGCGACTTTTAAGTGTCAAGAGAGATTGGCTAAATGCGGATTATGGTCCTTGCTGGGCTGTTATGACCAGGGCCGCTGATTACCGACTGCCCGCAAAACGTCGGCGCTGTGAACAAAGAAACGGCGCCGAACTTGATGGAACCGCGGCAAACAGATCCAGAAACAGCAGCAAGCGTCCGGGCTAACAGCCGAGAAGCGGAGGCATGCCACTCACGGACAGTTGCCCGGAAAGCGAACGATTGGTGCGATCGGCCGCCTGGGTCCTCCGGGCGAGCTGCTGGCGAAGCGTGGCCGGCTGGGCGGAGACCTCGGCCTGCTCTTCCTCCCAGGCGCACGATCTTCCGCCTCCACTCAAACGCAAGCCTTTAATTTTTATTTGTGCACTTGTCGCTGCACTAAACTTGTAAAAGAAGCGACGGTCCTTTTGTATTTTTAGCACATCTGACAGCAAATTAGATACGACAGTGCACAGCAGACAAAAGCCTGCCGCATGTGTCTGCGACATAGTGAGACGCCATTCGCTGGAGAGAGCTGGGGCCCGGTGGTGCCGCGCTGTCATTGGGCGCTGGGACTGTCACTCAGTATGATGGACAGCCTCCTAATGTGCGTGACACGCACAGTCAGTGTCGCTTCCTTCAACCGATTCTGCAGCGCACAGTGGGACGGAGATCTCTCTGGATCTTCGCTTTCCACTGTGCATATTTGGCTTTAAACACATGGAGGATAAGTTACATGCTACGTCAAACGGCGTGGTTATTTTAGGCACTGTCCTTCGGATTCCTGGTTTTACCAAGCTTTCTTTTCGATATGCTGCATTTATTACAGCGGCGTGGTCCAGCGCTTGCTGTATTCAGAATTCAAGTGGAAAAACGTATTTTTATAATTAAATTGGACACTTTTTAACGAAGGATCACCGTTTTTACTAACATATTCTTGTGGTTTAGCCTTTATTATTCTATACCATGTTATCACCCATGGTAGAAAACGAAACACTGCCCTAATGTATAAGATTAATATGACCGGTTCTTTTAACCTTCACTATTTAGGCGATTATTTGGGAAACAGATTTTGATGATTATTTTGATTCGTTTTGCAAAGTGTTAGAGCAAGTATCCAAAAACACTGATGTGACATTTATGCATAAGGCTATTTTAGTACACCGCATAAAGGCTTCATGTCCGGCGAACCCAAATGAATGATGAGAATACACAAAAAATGCGTTTTGTATGAAAAACTAAACACGTATTGGCCAAAGACTATGCACGCGTCGTACGTCTGTACGTAAAGCCGTACGCAAAGCCGTACGCACGTACGGACGCACGAGAATCTGCAGATCACGCAGCTGCCAAGATTTGTACTAGTCATCACGTTAACTGGTTAGGTACGTTACGGGTACTGGCTGGGTCATCTACTGGAAGAAGTAGGTATGAAAGACATGTAGGAAATACTCATTTTAAGCTGCGGAAGCTCGAGTTATAGTCCAGAACTGTGTGATTGTAAAACAGGGTAAATTGTAACATTAGCTGTATTAGTTAGCCAGCTAATCTCATTCTCTTCGTTCTTAAACGGGTAACTAAACACCCCGTTTACGGCTGTTCTGTACCTAGGGCTTACTTTACTACTACAGACCACACGGGGTGGAAAATTATGAAGTCGGGTTCTTTACATTGATGATTGAATGTTATGTTGCCCGTCGCCTTATTCACGTTAGATGGCACTGAGCCACCGACGACCAGTTAAATGTCCATACGCTTCTTGTATCTGCGGTGTTTAACAGTAATCGACCCCGACAAATCAGCATGTCAGAAATCGTCGTTTCCCCTTCTATTCATTTCCGCAGAAATTGTCTATGAATCGACGGTCTGACTGTCCATTGGCGTTGACTAGCACTGGATCGCTTCGTGGTCCATTAAAGTACACGCCGACATATTTTCTTTTAACGACCGTGACAGAGTAATATTGCACGCTCGTTTTAAGGTATAGTTAAACGCTGTTAGTAGGTGACTATTCCTTTCCTTAATACGGCCCCGTTCGCTTGTGCGCATGCGCAGTCTCAAATGACATTTGAGGGCAGATCAGTGGGATAGCAGTTATTAAACACAACAGGATGCCCTCTTACCCATTACCCCTCTTATGTTCCTTCAGCTTATCAGCAGATTGAAACCGCACAATAATTCGAAGTAGAACTATACGGGTCTTCATCATGCCAGCAGTCACGATCGGTCCGTTACTGTTGCGTCGCATTGCATCACTATGTAACATCGCAGTAGAACAACAGACACTGCAATGTGAAGTAACTCAAGTGTACAGTTGTCTTTGGTTAATCATGTCCAGCCTGTCAAGGGTGAAATATGTCTTAAAAAGAGACAGAGGTTTTGAAGGAGTGTAGACGGTTCCAAAAGAGACAGATCTCCATTGTCCGTATTTGATATTTCAGCAAGGGCAGAGCAGTGTGTTTCATTCCAATACTGGAGAGGAGCTTAGGGCTTATATGGGTAAAACCCCAAGATACAAAAGCAGCCTCGTGATTCTAGCCTGGTGTGTCAATCAGTAAGAGAATTGCAATGGTATTTTGTGTATTTGTGATTTTTTTAAATTATTATTCACAGACTGGAGTTGATTCTGTATTTCAAATTTGTGTTGGTTTATGTAGGGCTACAATAATGAATCGATAATAAAAGTAGTTGACAACTATTGCATTCGTGCGGTTTGCTCCGTAAATTGCATATAATCGCATCACCAACTAGCTAAGTTAAGGTTGGTTCGTTCACTCTTCCTCGTGCTGTTACAGGCCGTGCACGGTTACGGGCGTGGACTCTTCTGCATATTACCTTCCCTTGCTAACAATTTTTCATTCTAGAAACGGTTACCAAACGTTACTATTTAGGTATGGAACCAAAGAATCCAGTTCTCCTGATCTTCTCCTCACGGTATCCCACTATTACGACAACCAAGACTAATAATATAAAAGCAAATGAAGGCCGTGGTTAGACAGCGGATAATACTGCTGCTTTACATGCCAAATGTCATGGGTTCAAGGCTGGACAGCGCATTCGTAGTGTATGTCTTTTATAAAAAAATGCTGTATTGCATTATAAAACAATATTTTTCAGCATTAATTGCGTTAAAAGGATGTTCAGGTAGTAATGTTACTGTGCTGTGATTGACAGAGCATTTGTTAAAATGTAAAACATGGAAATTAACTTCACGTTAAGGACTTTAAAAAAAAAATCTTTTGTGTTTTGTTAAACATGTTCATACTAAGGATTAATATGACAATATAGGGAGCATAGTCATATTATCAGAAATTCACAGAAAGAAGGAAAATATAGAACATGTTATCTAACTTCCCAAATCAAACAAAATTCCACCGTGTATTAAAAAAGGAAGACGACACAAAGGGTTATGAAACCAAATAGTCAAAACGGCAAGGAGCTTGACAATGAGGTATATATTTTCCTTGCTATTTTGCTCAAGTTCTTATGTCACTGTAAGAACGTTCTTGGAAACATTGCATGAATTAAAGTTCTGTTAGTGTTTCCTGTTAACTGGCTTCGTCCGTGGATGTAGACGGTAGCAATCGGCTCGTGTACGGCAATGATATTCGCCAGATCAGCAGAGGGGCCGATATATTGCAGCAGATATAAACACTGTAGTGATATGGCTAAACGTTTATGAACAGTTTTGAAGTTGTTGCTAGGCTTTGACGACAGCACAGTGTACCGTGATATTTTGATATCTCGGGGACAAAATGATCCAGAATAGCGTTGCTCTCGGGAATACCGTCAGAATACCAAATACGTGATATAAAGTACAGTTGTTAACGAGCTAAATATGGCAGACAGCAGATTTTTGTTTCTGCGCCACTCTGTCACTTTAAATATACATTCTCTAAACTGTTAAAAAAAATTATCATAACTGTTATTTAAAAATTCGTCTTTTTTAAATCAAGCACTTGCAGTTTCCTTTAAACCAAGAATTAGTTGATTGACTGATCATATGGTTAATTGATGCCAAAATAATAGTTTTTTTGCAGCCCAATGCTTTGTTTGGTTTAATGAAGGAGCCCCCAGCCCCCGGGTTACTCTGCCTGTCTTCTGCCCCAGATTTGGTCATGCGACTTGTGCTCGCCCTCCCGACCCTGCTGTTGCTTCTGGTGGTGCCCATCAGCTGCGGCCGCTACGATGATTTTGACGATGGTGAGAACCTGGCCGAGTTTGATGACAATGACTTTGCTGAGTTTGAGGATATGAGTGAGGACAGAGTGCTGGAGGAGGAGGAGGAGGAGGAAGAGGAGGACTCGACCCCCAGTCCCCGGCCCACAGCCTCCATTGGTGACGAGGAGGACGACGAGGCTGTGGTGGAGCTTGAGGATGCTCATGATGACTTCGAGGACGCCGAAACGCCGGTGAGATAATAGGGGCGGAGCTGGTGTGCGTCCGCAGTCTCGCTGTAACAGATTAGAAGGTCACCAGATTATCACGCTTAACAGAATCGGTGAACTTTCCTTTAGAAATGGGGAGAAGCAGTGCTGAAGTTGCCGGTGGTCAAGCTAGTATCCACAACTGTAATTGCCTTTAAAAAAAATCCAGCCGTTTTAACACGGTGTGCTTCTGGGCTGGCTGAAGGTTCTGTTCAGCTTTTTGATGTTCGTTTTTGGCATAGAGTGGGGAGACAGAGGTCTGGCTCTTTAATTTGCCTTAGAGTCATACCAGAATAATTCTAAATGAAATGCTGCATCATAGCACTTTTCCGGCATGAGCCTGAAACTCTTACATGTGCCGTGTTTATGTAAAACTAGTATCTGAAGAGAAAACTGGAGGAAACGATTTGGCATTCGAGTCTGGCCTGCGTGTGTTTTTCGTGTTTGTTTTGTTTCACACTTTTTGGAAGTGAGAGCCATGTCAGGCCTGTCAGCCATGTCTGACTCTGTTCTCTCTTTGCTCCTTTCGTAGGATGAAGATATTAAGTATGACACAGAGGAGTTTGAGGGCTTTGAGAAAACCAGCCCCTCTTCCAAGGACCCCATCAACATCTTAACCGTACGGAGCTCGCATGTCATAATCCTCTTGTCTTATGTTGTCGTGTAATAATTTTTTCCTGTTTACGGACCTTCCCGCTTTTGTCCCTTTTGAAATATTGATTCGGGGTTGGTAAAGCCATAAGTTATATCACTTAGGAAAGCTGATATGAGGGAATCCTATGTACTATGGTTTATGGTCAAGTCACACAATATAAGGGGGGGGGCTGAACAAGCTTCGGCAGACAAAGTTACGGAAAGGCTGTCGTTTTCTTTGGTTTAATTACGATTTAATTATTCTTCCTAAAAATAAACACTATGGTTTCTGCAGTTCGCTTAAACAATGGCGTAGCCTACAGGCTGCAAGCTATTTCCCGACGCTTGTTTAAGATGGCAGACTTCATAGTAAGGAGAAAATTCCTCAGCATTTAGTACCACATCAGTCTCAAAGGCTTTTAATGTCTCAAAACAAAGACAAGATCTGCAAACGGTGAATGGCACGGGCTTCTTGTTGCCTGGCGTATCCAATAATAATAATAATAAGGCATAATAATAGGCTAGTAGTATATTTTACATTTTCAAAAAAGATCGGAATAGAACATATTTATGTTTGGAGGTCAGTGGTGTGTCAAGAAGCGTCTCATTCGCTAATAGTAGCTTAAAAAGGTCGGAAAACACTGGAGAAAACCCATTGCTTAAATAGACAAAGAAGCCAAAATTCCGAAGCTCAAGATTCCGGACAGTGGCTCCGGTGTCGTAAGTGCAGCGAGAGCTTATGCTCCATTAAAAATAACTAAATAACAGTAGTTTTGGAGTCCGTTTTCTTGCTGTTAACAGAGGAATGGCAATGGGAAGCTGCTCTAAATTTCCCGTATTTTGGGTCAGGATCTTGGGATTCTTCAGCCTGCTTTAAAATGAGTTTAGGCTATTTGTAAACTTAGGCATATTTTACAGGACATAGGCCCTTCAATTAGCATCATTCGCGCGCGTCAATTTGCTTTCGGTTTTGTCAGCATGGACGCGCTTCTGTTAAAGGAAGGCACAGATGTGTCGGACATCGACAAAACGGTAAAAGAATAAGTGGAGATGGGCTTGGCTAAATGAAATGGGCGAAAATGGCAAGCCATTTAGTTCAGGGTGCAAAAAGATGAAAATGGCAGGTGTGTGCTTTTGTGTGGTTTGTCATAAAATAATAGTCTATGGAAGCCATGGCAAGAAAGTGCCATCCCGCATTTGGTTTAATAAAAATAAAAATTCAGTCAGATGATTTTTTTTTTTTGCTTTAATCCATGACGATGTTGACCAGCTTGCATTCTGAATCCTCAGCTTCATCAAGGTCACTAGGTGTGACCTGGCAGATAGACGTTCCCAAAAGACGTGATTCACCGTTGCTCAGAGAATACTGAAGCTGGCTTTTTAATCTGCATAATAACTACACAATAAAGGCATGTTTTTGCTCCGTGCCATTGTCGCCCAGGTCCCGGCCCACCTGCAGAACAGCTGGGAGAGCTACTACATGGAGATCCTCATGGTGACAGGGCTGCTCGCTTACATCATGAACTACATCATCGGCAAGAACAAGAACCACCGCCTGGCGCAGGCTTGGTTCAACTCGCACCGTGAGCTGCTGGAGAGCAACTTTGCCCTGGTGGGTGAGTGATCCGAGGGGTGACCCAGATCCACACTCCCTGGAAGGGTGGGGAAGCGAGTAACCCAGAGGTAACCCCCAGAGACACCGGATAGGTTAAGGTTCCTGTTTAGTTCAACAAATTTCCAAACAGTTTTCACCGTTTTTGCTGAAATTTGGCCTGTGACTTACACAGCTCTGAAATGAAAAATAACATCCAAAAAACAATAATTTCTTATGATCTGTAACTATTTCATAAGAACATGAGAAATTTACAAACGAGAGGAGACCATTCGTCCCATGAAGCTCGTTTGGGGAGAACCTAACTAATAGCTCAGAATCTTACCTAGCTCAGATTTAAAGTAACCCAGGGTTTTAGCTTGCGCTACACTAGCAGGAAGACTATTCCATACTCCACCTACACGCTGTGCGAAGAAGTGCTTCCTCAAGTTCATTTTAAAATGTTCTTCCCACTAATTTCAGGTACCAGGCCAGGTATACGTCATTGTTAAAATTTTACTTTTGCACAAATCTGGTTTTTTTTTTTTTCCTCAGTATCAGAATTCATCTTGTGAACTGCATGTTTGGTTACTAACATACTTTTTATGATGGAATAAATATGTATGTTTACCTGGTGACGGTTTCATAACCAGGTAGTACTTAATCCCCTTCATGAGATAAGCGCTCAAAGTTATACAAGTCGTTTCAAAATGCTGACTTTTGAGCCTCCAAAAAGACTGTAGGAGGGAAAATCAATTAATTGGGAAGAAAATACTTATACTGCTTTCAAACAAAAAAAAAAAAAAAGGAAATACAAGTGTTTTTGGGAGCGGTTCGCTGCCACACGCTCTTCCTGGTTAGGGCGATAACTCCAAAGACATGTGTCAGATGTTTCTCAATCTCTTCAAACACGCCGTCTACGTGATGAGATTGTGAGATCGCACCAAAATTGATACGACACCACTTAGCGGCAGCAAAGGTAACAGTGAAAGCAGATATTTGACCGTGTAAAAAAAAAAAAGTGAAAGCAGATATTTGAAAAAAGTCAAAAGTATTCGATGGATCATATGGCTGCTTCGCAAAAAATGTTATACAGATGAAGATTTACACCTTGTTTCATTTTCGGATGAAAAGCCCAGAAAACGCGGCAGCGGCGAAAAAAGGGAAGGGAAGCTGTAGAAGGCATTTTCTCTTATGAAGACAGGAATTCTAAAAGTCAAGACAAATTTTAGCAAAACTGAAGCAGTGCCATGTGGTGATAAGTACAGACACGGACAGCCTCAGACGCTTGATCTTTTCAGCATGACAACTGAATTATTTGTCTGATTTATTTCCCAGCTTTAGAAATGCATTGCATGGGTGAAGACCTGGAACTGTTCACATTTTGAGAACAATTAAAACTGAAGCGACAGTGCTTGGTGACAGCAAAGAGAGTTTGAGGCTTTCACACTCTTTATTAGGCTTGGTCTACCTTCCACCTTATGGCTGAGTAATTGAGAAATGCGTTGATTAAAATTTGCCTTTATAGTCGAGTAATCATAACAGCTGTGATATGAATATGTACATACATAAAAAAAATATAAATTACATGCACAAGTATATACAGTTCACCACCTAATTGGGGGGTAAAGCTTGTCCAAGCTGGAATGTGCGGTAAATGAATAGGTGTAGTTTCAGAGATAAGTGTCACAACTAGGATTCAGAGAATTTTGGTAAAAACACATTTATTGGCTTTCACATTTCCAGTCGGTCCATCCAGTAATTCTGGAAATTCTAGAGGTTGGGGGGTGTGGGAGGAGTAAGGATTAGATGGAGGGAGGGGTGACGGCTGTCCAGGAAGCACCTTGTTGTTTGAACAGCGTCTTTATTTAGAAGGGGTGTTGGAGTTACAAGACTCTGAACTTACAAAAACATCACTGAAACTATATACTAATCTCTCTTTTAATCCTCTTATTTCATAAAAATAGCCTAAAGCCCCCCCCCCATTCAAATCTGGCCCTCAGTTCCAAATCCAGGCCTTGTTCTCTTAGGTAGGTAGTTTAATAATTACTGATTCTGATTGGCCGCAGAAGCATCATGCCTGGCTCACAGGTAAAGCAGGGCTGGAAAATCAGCAGGGCTCGGCCCTCGAGGACTGTGATTTTAATAGCCCTGACCTAAAGTGTTTTGGGGGGAGGATCATCCCAGGTTTACCAAAATTGTTTATTTTTCAAATGCCCTGTGCACCATATAGAAACAGGAAAAACTTCCTAAACTTAAGTCTCCATGAACAGAACTTTGGGATAAAATCAGTGTGGCATCTTTTATGACTTTCCATAGAATGGCTTATGTGATGGGATAGGAGGTACAGGAAGGCTAGCTGACGATGACGTATAAGTACCATGAAAATTATTATTTTTGGTCTTTCCAACAAGCTATAGCTGAGCTAAAGCTTTTTTTGTTACCCACAGTATAGGAAAGGCACTATTTCGCAAAGGGAATTAAAAATAAATAAATAAATATACCTTCTCCCCTCTTCAAGGTAGGTGTAATTCACATACTAAATTATATCAAAATCCAATATGGTGATGCAAAGGCCATTTGTCATATATACATGCCAAAACATGGTTTCAGAGATGGCTCACTTCCCCCTGGGCAACTAGACAGGGTCCAGATTAAGTTATGGCGCTTTTCCACTGGCATACAGAAACCGAGCCACACCTGAGTCATACTTCAAAGAGAGACACGTTACAGTGCCTTTCTAGCTTGATTAGGTTTTCTACTGCAGAAGGGTCGGCTCGGTAAAGTGGCCAGGTTTGGAGAGCGACAGTGACAGAAAACCTATTTACTGTTCATAAAATGTATATAACTGGTATGTAAATACACATTCACCTTTAAAAGCAATACATGCAGCAATTGATTGTTGTAACAGCTAATTTATAATTAGCACATCTGTGAGAATCACTGTGTAATGCTAGCATCAAATGCTAGCGGAATTAGCATTCACTTGCGTAAATTTGCATTATGAATCCATTCCGATCAGTTGTTCTGTGTGCGATACTACTGATAGTGAATAATATATAGGATATGCTCTTTTTTTCCCTTCAGATAATCCGTGCACAGAATATTGATATCACCAATCACGAATCAGATGTTTGGTAACAATCAGCTTGGTTTGGTCACATTTTTGGCCCTGCTTACTAGTCAGTGTAGGTAAAGCTCGGATACAGCTCACGTACATTACAGTGAAAAACCACCAGTTTGTGTATGTCTTAATAGGACAACAGAAAGTAGAGATGTGTGTGATCTTTATGGGCGTCATTATGGTGAATTGGGCCAATTTCCCTTAGACCAGTGTACGGGGTTTTGTGTGTGTGTGTGTGTGTGTGTGTGTGTGTGTGTGTGTGTGTGTGTGTGTGTGTGTGTGTGTGCGCGCGCCTCTTTAATGCCCTTGAACCCCCCCCCCCCAGGCGACGACGGAACCAGCATGGAGGCGGTGAGCACAGGGAAGCTGAACCAGGAGAACGAACACATCTACAACCTGTGGTGCTCAGGCCGTGTCTGCTGCGAGGGCATGCTCATCCAGCTGAAGGTGCAGGGCCCCCCCACCCCCGCTTCCCATTCCTCATGGTCTGCCTGCTGCTTCCCATCATGCTGTGAAAGCTCAGTCATATCTGTACACACACTCACTCTGGCCTGCTAACAAAGACCCAAGGGGATTTCCTGCGCACTCGCTGGTTGTTACCCATTTAACCAGGCACACTCTGGAGTCTCCAGCACAGCACTTCCCAGGTAGTGCTTGACCTTCCTGAGCTAAAGCATTCTCTTCCGGCCCTCTTGCAGTTCCTGAAGAGGCAGGACCTGCTGAATGTGCTGGCCAGAATGATGAGACCTGCCTGCGATCAAGTGGTAGGTTAGACCGTGCGGCGCCGCCCTTGGGGTGCTGGCAAACAGAGATGCTGGGACTGCACGCTCATCATGAGCACATAGCCAGAGAGTGTTTTTACGTTTCTGGGAGTTTGCAAATGGACCCTAACAGAACAGCTATTATGCTGACGTCGATATGACTGAAGGAGGACTTGGTGTACTGTAGATCAGGGTTTTTCAGCCTCTCTTAAAGCAAAAGAAAATAGAAAATAAACCATAGTTAATCTCTGGACCTGCTCCAGGACCCCCAGCAGGTCGAGGCCCCCAGCCTGAAAATCCTCTGTAGATGAGTTGGGGTGACAGTTAGATTATGTCTTTGGATGCTGTCCGTGGTCCGTTCCAGGCCAGGCATGTCCGTCTGTGGTACTTTCCCCGTTCGCAACCTCGCAGTGTGAACCTGCTGTCTCTCCTGTTCCCCGGCCTTTACAGCAAATAAAAGTCACCCTGAATGATGAGGACATGGACACGTTTGTGTTTGCCGTGGGAAACAGGAAGGCCATGGCGAGACTGCAGAAGGAGATGCAGGACCTGGTGAGAATCCTGTGACTGACTGACACGCGTTTTTATCGGCCGTCCTGTAACCTGACATGGCTCATATTTCAGTCTTTGGATGTTCAGTTTAAAAACGCTAATTGCTAAACATTCTGTTGATATAGATGTATAGCATTAATATACCCAGCTAAATTAGACCTTTACTGCAGATTTGGACAGCTATTAACTCTTCTACAATATTAGCGTGACTGTGGGCTGGGTCGGACAGCCAGTCCACCTTTGACCCGCAAGTTATTGCTTCCTTACTCCGTCGTCTTATGGCATTTTTCCCTTATTCTTTTTCCCCTCATGTCATGATCCATATTTTATCTATGCAGTAATAATGCAAAAATTGCCGCATATTCTTAAGTACCTTGGGGGCAACTGTGTGAAATGCACTATATTAGAATGAATTATGTCATTCAATCCTAAAAGAGAGAATTTTCCCTGCAGTGCTGCTATAGGACAACGGCGCATTATTGTGCACTACTCTGTGGTGACCTTGAGGACTGACCGTGCTTGTTTTCTCGCATGCGTTTACCCCTTTCTCTTTCAGAGCGAATTCTGCAGTGACAAGCCCAAGTCAGGAGCAAAGTACGGGCTGCCAGAATTCCTGGCCATCCTGTCGGAGATGGGAGAGGTGTCAGACGGCATGATGGACAGCAAGGTGATGTAGGAGGTGCTAATGGTCACAGCTCAACTAAGTAAATCTTACCATTTGAATGCAGTTTAATATTATCAGTGGGTTGATGTTCCTTAACTGGCTCTTTTAAGCTACGTCCACATTGACACATTTCTACGTTTTGTTCACACTACCCCAGAGTTTTCAGCCATCCAAAAACAGAAACTAGAAAACACTCCCAGAGCTGTATATTTCAGAAAACTCTGTTTTAACCTTACAGTGTAGATGAGTGAAAATGGAGACTTATGGTCCCTAATCATCATGTCACCCTTCCCTGATTTGATCCTACTGCTTATACCCTGTTATTATCTGATTGGTCACCTGCATGGGAGTAAGTAGTATTCCAACTTGGTGGATATGGAGGTGGAGGTTTTCAGTGGCACATTCCCTGTTGCTGACCTGTATGCAGCTAAATAGCATGTAATACAGTGTGACTGGCTCATGAGAGTATTACTTACACAAAAATGTTCTGAGGGCAGTCAGTTTCTAGAGGGGGTGGGTCCAAGCAACTAGAGGATGTGGGACCAACCAATCAGATGTCTTGGTCCTGCCTTCTCTGGTTGCTTGGACCCACCCCTTCTACAATCTTATTGATTATCTCTCTGAACCAATCATTTTTCGTTGTGCTCTGAGCATTTTTGTTTAAGTAAAACTCTGAGCATATGACTGCTGCATATTTGCACAAAAAGAAACTAATTTAGAGTCACTGTGTTGATGAGCGCTTGCCCAGTGTAGGCTAATGGTTACTTCATGTATGTTTTTGCTTGTCTCAGTGTGATAGGAAATACTTTTGTAAACAATGTAAAAATTCTTATGTGGATGGAGGTTGTTTTTGATCTGAAAAACATAGCAGTATTGATGTAGCCTTAGATTCTGAGATTTGACAGGAAGATGCAGGGTATGTCTCTAGGTCTATTCAAGACCTGTGTGTGCGTGCCTGTCTTTCAGATGGTTCATTACCTCATCAATCACGCCGACAAGATTGAGTCAATCCATTTCTCGGACCAATTCTCTGGTCCAAAGCTTATGCAAGAGTACGTGAGTTTTGTCCCTGGCATGCATTGTTGTTGGTAAACATATTTGCATGATTCTATCCAAAGGCGATGGTTGTGCTGAATCTGTTTGCACCTGTGTTTTAGGGAGGGTCAACCCTTAAAGCTCCCCGAGACTAAGAAGACCTTACTGTTTACGTTTAACGGTATATGCTCTCACCAGTTAGGCCCCATGCACACTTGATTACAAGCTTGCCTCTCATGGATCATCGTGTCTTATCAAGTGACATATGTGACCTGCTTTGTGTCTGTAGTGCCTGGAATGGGCAACACGTCCCCCAAAGACATGGACACCCTGCTTCCTCTTATGAACATGGTCATCTACAGCATTGACAAGGTCAAGAAATTCCGCCTCAACAGAGAGGTGAGCAGGGAGCCCCTGTTGGCCATCCTGACTGGTTGTCAGTTTGTCTCACTGACTGACTGGCTCGTAGTCTCAGGGGGCTTTTCCATTGTGCCAGGTACCGTACTTTTAGCACTAAAAATCTGGTATTTTCCCATTTCCATTGACTCCTGGTCCAGTACCAGTATAAAAAGTACCAAATCAGCTGGAGTACTTTTTTGGTACTTCGATACTTTAGGGTGGGAATTACAAAAGTGTTTATTGTCGATTTTGCTTATGCAGATAGCCTGCCCCTGAAACGCAATACAACTGCCATCTTGGTAAAAAGCTACAAACTTAGAAAACAACAATAAACAAAGGGGGGAAAAGTAATTATAATGGATGTGTGGACAAATGGAGACCCAAGCTTTAATTGTGATTTAGTTGGAAGAACACATTCAACAAGATCTACAGTAAATGGCACAACAATCAATAAAAAAGATTTTACTTTTAGAATACTAGGGCTGCACTATATAGTTTCAAATATTTCAAATATCGCAGTGTGATTTTGTTGCAATGAACGCTGGGGTATTTATAAAGCAAATCAAAATAAATGCATTTCTCCCAAATCCGTCTAGGAGTGATTTAAGCATCAAAGATGAAAATGATTGGCTCATAGAGTACATGCAGAGTTTGTTGAGTGGGTATGGAACCCTTGCTGTAAGGGTATGGAACAGCCTCTGGGCTTGTTACTCCTTAATTCCCAGCAGAAATTTGCTGTTTGTAATCCAGCAGGGTCGGCCTGTCTAGTGAAGGAGCTTGTGACCCCGGCCCGGGTTCTCTTGCCGTTTCTGTTCCCAGGGGAAGCTGAAAGCGGATAAGAACCGGGCCCGCGTGGAGGAGAACTTCCTAAAGCAGACGCACGCCCAGCGGCAGGAGGCGGCACAGACGCGGCGCGAGGAGAAGAAGCGGGCCGAGAAGGAGCGCATCATGAACGAGGAGGATCCTGAGCGACAACGTCGCCTAGAGGTGAGCCACCTCCGTCGGGAGATTCGGTGGAAGCCCGCACGTATGTCCGTGTGTATGACCTCAGTCTCCCGCTCACAGGAAGCGGCCCAGCGGAGAGAGCAGAAGAAGCTGGAGAAGAAGCAAATGAAGATGAAGCAGATCAAGGTGAAAGCCATGTGAATGGGGAACAGGCAGCTGGCTCCAACAACTTCCACAGGTTCCCTTTCAGCCTCCGCACGGCACCCCTGTCCTTTACCAGACCCCCAGCACCCCCTCCCCTCACCCCACACTCACTATCGTCCTCCACACTCTCCCACTGGCTCGTGTCTCATCGTCATGGAAACAGTCATCCTATAGACAGGCAGATAGGAGGACTGAGTGAGGCTCTTCCCCTCTGTGGGGCCAGATACATGTGCTCTTGGGCCAGGAGGAAAATTGGTCAGGGAGTGTGTCGGTCATGGAGAGCTTTCTGGACTACTCTAATCGCACTACAGCTGGGGTGTAATGATCGTCCGATGATGTTAGGCCATTGTTTAGTAACAATGGTTCAGTTTTTAGTGTTAATGCCAAGGTAACATTTAAAAAATGGACATTCATTCTGTACTTAAGTGAAAGGTAAATATTGTGAAAGGTATAAATTCTGATATATATTTATTCTTGCTGGAAGCTTGTTTTTAAGGCAAAATCCATTGGCAGCTCTGTTCTCAATAAAAAATAAAATACATCTGTGCTTTCTGTGAGATTTTGTACGAAGACAAACTTTATTTAAATTGTGTGAGCAAAATTCAATCTGTATCTTGTTACTTAAAAAAACATTTTTATACAAAGTTATATTATTTTAGTACTTTAATGCAAACCACTTACTGGCTCATTGATACAGGTTCCCGAAAATAAATTGGCCAGATTTACACACAATACAAATGTACAAAAAAATGGTATATCACTTGAAAAAATAGGAGAGATTTTCTATAAAGTGTACTGTACAACATTCACAAGCCCCCCTGCCACCCCTACCCCCACGACTTCCAGACTGCCCGGCACGTTCTATATGCGGACGGCTGCGGGGGCCAGCTGACTCTACGTGCTAGCGGGTCGGCTCGAGTTACCACATGTGGCGTGGCTCACATAGCCGCACCTTTTATTTTTGGACTCTGGCTGGGAGATTTCCCTCAGGGGGGCGCTCCTCCACATGGCCCTCGGCATCTTGGGGCAAGACTCTTAACCTGTGTTTCAAAGAAAACAAGTGTACTGGTATCACCAGATGCGCATCACAGCTTTGGATTTCAGTTTGATAGCGGTAAGTATGGGGCCCCAGAACCTGAATGAGGGCAGTGCCGTTTCAGTGACGGAGCTGAAAAGAGCTCAGCTCTATACACCACAGTCATGCCGCTCATTCCGGCACGGAGACCAGCCCGGAATCTCCCCCTCCCTCCCCGGTGCATATCTCGCATTGTTATCAGCTTGCTCTGTGCTTCTAAAGGACTATTTCCATTTAACTGCAGCTCTCGGACAGAGAGCAGATGCCGCCAGGACCCGTTTACTGTCCACGGCATGGGTTGCTATACGCGCTCCCATATTCTGAGAGCCTGCGTCCAGCCAGCTGGCATCTTAATCCTGTGTAAGCTGGGACAGCGTCAATGATAGCCGAGGGTGGCGGGGAGCCTCCACACGCCCCTCCCTCGGCCCTCTGTGCATTGTTCAGGGGCCCACCAGGCAGCCGTACATCAGCCCGCGTTGTGGCGGGGACCGGGTCGGGGTATGGCCCCGCTTCCGGCAATAACAAACAGCTCCTTTCACACACAGGCATTGCCCCCTGAATGACAATGAGCCCCCCACCCCCCCGGGGGCTCACAGGACACAACAAGCAAGTATGCTTCTGTCTATGGGGTCGCCGTGGCATGCGAGGGCCTTCGTCAGCCAACCGGAGCCCCTAATGAGACCCTCACCCTCTTCCAGTGTTGTTGATTTGCATCTTACAAGCATCCATCCTGTATCACTGGGACTTGCAAGCACATTCACCCAGAGAGACTCTGGGAAGCACTGCAATCTGAAGATGATTCTTCAGTAGCTGCAGGATGAGCCTCAGACGGAAGAGGGGTTACATTCTTGTTAGCTGTGGGAATTTGGCTTTTCTGACCCACGATGTGGCCTGTTTCTGTTCCGGCTGCACCACCATGAGCCACGTGCACAGAAATACAAATGCCGTGCAAATCATTTCCTCACATAACCTGGCCCAGTCCTGCGGTGCCAAATGCCCTTTAATTACACATGCCTTACAAACCAGATGGTCTCTGCAGAATGTTCTAGTTGGAATTACGTGCATTTGAAGCATCACACATGAGAATAGAGCTCTCATTAATAATTAGACGGACCAGAGCATCAGTATTCTCATTTGAAAAAAAATTACAGAACTATTCAAACATAATTAAAAAAAGATACCTTTCATCTCTACAGTATCACTTGTCTCTACATCTAATATATTTAATATTTCCTTCATTTTCTTCTCTTCCAGTGAGTTTGGCCACTAAAGACAGTTACATTTACACTTAGTTAAGCTGAGGATTTTAAGCAAAGCAAATTTCTTCACTTAAACACCTGCACATTCTAGTGAAGAGATTCAGGTGAGCACCTCATTCAAAAGTTCCTCAATAGCTTGGTATTTCACTTGGGATAATCCTAAAAAGTCACTGAAGTGTGACTAACTTACACAAGGATTTCGTTATTAGGGTTGAATCACCCGACCATGTTTTGCGATTGTTGGAAATACAGCATTTTTTAGTTTTTGTTAGCAATTTAATGTCCATGTTGAGTCAAAATACCCACCAAAAAACCCTCTGACCTCAAATTTGGTCTGGGGTAAATACCAAAAGCAGTTCTGTGATAACTTCTCATGTGATTAAGAAGACAGACAAGTGCATCTGTGTGTACCTCCAAACAATACACACAACTTTCCTTTGTTCAAATACTGTACTGCTGTTTGAGACATCAGGATCTATGTCCTTCCAAAGAGCTTATAATGGCCAGGAGATTTCTCTCTTCTCAGTAAACCGTTGACTTGATTTTTTTTTTTTCTTTTGTTATAGACCAGACGCTACATTGTGCTGCCCGTCGGACACAGGGGATACATTAACTGCAAAAGTCACCTTCCAGTCCACTGGGCCTACGCATCTCTCACATGTTCCTCTTTTCCATTTTGGGAACAGAGACCCCTGCTGGAGAAGAGGACTTTCACCCCTCCCACCCCCCCACCTGGACCAGAAACCACAACACCCTGTCCTCTCCAGCTTTGGGTTAATGTGTGAGAAATGGGATCGAGGTTGTCTAGAAAAGGCTCTGAGATGGGATGCTGAAGGGAGATCAACCCAGACATCCGGCCATTTGAGTAAAGGTCAAAGAGCTGGAGAGACATGGTGGGCTAGCGCAGAGAGGGATGAGGATGGCCAGGTAGGACGGGTAGAAAGGTCATAGTTTAGAGGTGGCACAGCGGGGACTGTCCAGCTCAAGTGTGACCCTGCTGCCTACTCCAGCTGTCTGCCAGTCCCAGATACTCCGGGTTCTCTGCTGTGGGCGTGGCAAAGCCGTTGGTCAGTCGTGGGAGGGGCGGGGCCGACGGGCTGGGGCCCCCAGCACGTGCCTTGGCCAGGTCCAGGTAGAAGGGGTTGTCAAAAGCAGGTGATGGACCTCCAGTTGGCACCAGGTACTCAGGATTCTCTACGCTGTTGCCAGGCATCAGGCCACTGCGGAAGCGGCGTGTGGACCCAGATGTTCGCCGTGGCAATGTGCTGGGGCGCTCTGTGTAGCCCACTCCACCGTTCTGCACCACCTGATTCACGTATTCTGGAGACCGGGGGGGGGAGGGGGGGATCAGTAAATTAGCATACATGTGCAGGGATGGCCCTCATGTAATAATCAATATGGAAATAATGATTGTAATAATAACTAGCATGAATGCATGCTGCTTGGGGTCCTCAGCTGTCTCACAATATTATACTGAATTTTCACTATGAACCTAAAATCAGTTAACAAGGGCTAAGCTATGAACCACATGTTGGATACATTTGGGGAATTGTGGCTGCACAGCCAATAGGGCATGAGGATCGGTGGGGCACTGAAGGTGTAGCCAGGCTTACCGGGCTGCCCCTGACTTCCCAGGGAGAGCGTCTGTGAAAGAAACAATGCCGGCCCATCTATCTCCATGTCACTGTCCCCTGTAGCCGCAAAAGTGGGGTCATCGCAGTACCGCAGGCCATTGATGGGGGCGCTAGCCTCTGTCCCCACATCCAGGAAGACAGAATCCGACTGCCCCCCTGCAGAGCGGTGAGACGCACTACGGGCCAGGGGGTAATGGGAGCCCCACAGCCCTTTCATGCTGGCCCCCATGGTCAGGGTGGGGTACTGATTCCTCCCCAGCGTGCTGACTGATGGGTTCATGCTCCTCACTCCCACTGGACCATCCCAGTCCAGGCTGTTCTCGGTGCTCTGAGTGGATAACAGAGAGACAGGAGTCAGACACACCATCACTATACCCCTGTCAAATAGCCGCAGGGGATAAGATGGCCTTGCCCTGTGGGAGTGATGCCTGGAGGGCCCATTGCTGGCCAGCTCTCCCTGGGTCCTGAAGAGGTCCATGTGAGGCACCAGGTACTCCTCCGCATCCAGCAGCTCGCTCACGCCAGGTCCTTCCTCCTCCAGGAGCGTGCGATAGAAATGGCTGTCCACTGGGCTGATCTGATCGTCATTCTGAAACGCAGAGAGAGGCTAAGAAACACCACATTGGCAGCGGCGTCCCAGCGGCCCGTGAACGAACTGAGTCTGTATCACACCACAGCTCCCAGCAGCTGACGTGGACGCACCTGGATGACCACGTATCGAGAAGGGTCCCGGGCCATGCTGCTGAACTCTGTCACAAGTTCCCGGAACCTAGGCCGGCTCTCTGGGTCGATCATCCAGCCTGTCGTTCACAAATACAGTCAACTGCAAGGAAACTTTTCATGCTTGAATTCAGTGGTCAACTGCAGCATGCATACTCCTCCAGATCAAGACCTCCCGTCTTTAACAAGACTTTATGGTAAAACTTTACTTAATATTTTAGTAATTTATAAACACATTCATAATGCATTATAATGCATTCATAAAGCATTATAAACATGGCTATAAATACTTATAAAAAGGCATACCACATTATAGCCACGTTTATTATGCATGATGACTGCCTTATGAAGCTCTCATCTATAATGCACTATAGATACCTTCATAATGCAATAGAAAGCATCCTTAATGCTTATACCAACCATTATAATGCATTATGAAGGTATCTATAGTGCAGTATAGATGAGAGCTTCATGAAGCATTCATAATGCATAATACACATGGCTTTAATCTCTTATGCCGTGTTTATAATGCTTTGTGAATGCATTATTACTTGTTGTGAATGTGTTTATACATTCCTAAGAATATGGCCTTAGGTAAAGTGTTACTGATTTTATTCTGCGTTAGTTATCTTTGACTTCTTAACGGTGTGATAGCTTGGCCTTAAAACAAGCCAAGCTAAGTCCAAAAGCCCCACTGGAGTTAATATACACACTACAGATTAAAACCTACGAAACATAAAATTGAACCAAAACAAGATTAGCACAGACCTCACAAAATTTAAGACTTCCCCCTACCCATTCTACATTGCAGTGGGACTTAACCTTTGGGAAATGTACTTGGCAGGCATACATCATGGGGTGTTGATGAATCATTCAAAATAACCCAGCATGCTTTCACCACTCCTGTGTTTTTCCCACACTCACATTTCACCATAATCATGTAGACGTCAATGGTACAGATGAGGGGCTGAGGCAACCTATCTCCCCCCTCCAGCAGCTCTGGGATTTCCCTGGCAGGGATCATGTCATAGGGTTTGGCCCCAAATGTCATCAGTTCCCACACCGTAACACCTGGAGACAACACACACAGACAGGCAGAGCGTATCAGTCAGTGTCAATCCGCTTGACCAATACACAGATCCGCGCCTGGTGTATATAGACTAACCGTAGCTCCAGACGTCACTCTGATGTGTGAACTTCCGGTGCAGGATGGACTCCAGAGCCATCCACTTGATGGGCACCTGCAAGCAAGCAATGTTACCTCATCGCCAAGAGCATGTAACCAGCGGATGGTCGTAGGTCAAAGGTCACGGTGTTACCAAAAGGGGATGACGGGCTAACAGCTTGTATAAGTAAAGACAAAATAATGTCAAGGGACAGTGATATAACAACTCAATCAGAAAGACAGAGCAGACCTTGCCCCCATCAGCATGATACTCCGTCTCGTCTATGTCCAGTAGGCGTGCCAGACCAAAATCAGTGATCTTGACGTGGTTGGGGTTCTTCACCAGGACGTTCCGTGCCGCCAGGTCCCGGTGGACCAGCCGCACATCTTCCAGGTAGCTCATCCCCTGCAGGTCAACATGTAAGCTGGTCATTGTAGGCTCCTAACTGACATGGCTGTCCGCCTCGCATGGAGCTTCCATGGATCTTGCCGGAATTCTCCCCAGCACTCACCTTGGCGATCTGCACGCACCAGTTGAGCAGGTACTGGGAGCCGACGCGGTCTTTGTTTTCGCGCACATACTCCAGCAAACAGCCGTAGGGCATGAGCTGGGTGACCAGCTGTACTGTGGAGGTCAGGCAGATTCCGAGCAGGCGGCAGACATACGGGCTGGCCACCCCGGCCATAACGTACGCCTCCTGGTGGGGGGGACGCAAGCATATTACATGATAGGTGGCAAGAAGGTCCTCCTTGACTCAGAATGAACAGATTACATTTACATGTACGATTGAAAAAGCAGGGTCAACCTTTTTCTGGAGCAATTGGGAATGAAGGCCTTGCTCAAGGGCGCGACAGAACTAGACTAGCTTACAGACTCACATCCAGGATCTCCTTGTTGGCTTTGGGAGAGGTGTTCTCCCTCAACACCTTGATGGCCACTGGGATCTTTACGTTTTCTCCATCAGGTGCCCAGACACCCTGCCGTGGGGATGAAAGAGGTGTCTGTGAAACGCTACATTTGCTGAGCACACGGGTGTGTCTACTTGTGCACCATTCATGTATCTACCATGGGTGAGGTGTAGGCTAAGGAGTGTCATGCAGTGGTTAGCGAGAGTGAACAGGGAGCCTCATGTCCTATCGGCAGGTTGGGTCTGCGTGCCTGAGTGTATTTGCAAGCTGGCTTACGCTGCTCTCACCCTGTACACAGTGCCGAATGCCCCAGAGCCCAGCACTCTCAGCTTCTTCAGTTCTGTCTCCTTCAGGATGCGCATCTGGGCTTGGTTAGGCACGGCGCCGCTGGGGGTAAGGGGCTCGACCAGCTGAGAAAAGAGAGCCATTCACTCTCAATCAATGCATTCACATCCCACGTTTTTACATGCACTGTAAGACATGTATTCCTCAGAAGTTAGGAACCCTGGTAAGTCAATAATCCACAAACTGGAAACATGGGCTGGAGCTATCTATTGCCCGCAGGACCATAGGTAGCCTAAGACTTGACTTGAGACCCTGGTTTCCTGTCCGAATCCTGAGAATCACCTGAGTGGTTCAACCTACAGCCCAGATGATGCCAGAACCATCTCAGTAGAGCAGCCTGCTGCCTGGGCTGTAAGTCTCTTGACAGTGAGTAGACAGAACTGGACCTTCATGCCCCCCCCCCGACAGGCCCTCCTGCACCTCATTCTCCTGCAGGATCCTCCTCCTTGTCTCCTTCCTCTTCAGGTGCCTCTGGCGGCGTAGGTAGAAGACCATGAGCATCACTAGAATGATGAGGAGGAGGACTCCGCCTATCACAGGGGCGATGAAGGTGCCCAGCCTGATGGGGGACGAATGACAGAGCATGAACACTGTAAGCAGGACGCCACAAGCTGCAGTAGATCACTGTTTGTTGTCTGGCATCATACTATAGGATTATGAAGTTATTATTCATGTTAATTGATTATGCAAATGACAATAACCCTAAACTACTTTACCTCGCCATGTCAAGTCCCAGCACTCCTAACAATACACTCACAGTAAACCACAAGAGAGAGGATTCCTACCCTGTGCCTGGGGGCACGGGACATCCCCGTTCATCCATCACGGTGCACCTGAAAGTAAACAGCAGTAAAGTGTGGGTGACGGCTCCCAGTGCAGTAACATAGTACAGCGCGACATGGGGTCTGCAGCCGTGACTAACAATCTGGCTGCTCTTCCTCTCTACATATCTGTTAGCCTGAGCCTGGCTCTCAAATTGCTATCCTAGCATTTGTTCTCCAGCATCCCAGAATGCACTAGGCCCCTGCCCAACGCAGCAACTTTTTTCAAGAACATGGAACCTTTTAAGAATTCGGGAACTTCTGTCACATTGTCACTGCAGGAGCCTGATTGTAGTTACTAGTCCTACTCAATGGTAGGTACTTTTCATTCATCTGGCTGGAGCTTATAGCAATTGACCACAAGCACTGGAACTATCTTGGAAGTTATGCAAAAGTGTAGCGAAAAGAGGTAGAAGCAGTGGAGCAGAAATGGAGCAGACAGAATTATATTGTACAAGTACATTTAGTACATTACTGACTACTTTTTTTTTTGTCTCCCATATTTTAGCCTTGGAAAATTCCACAATTGGCGATAAAAGATATATTTTTGTTTAATATTGATGTTACCGAGTGGGGGTGCTAGTGGTGAAACTTGCCAGCGGTAATTAGCGGAACGACGTTACACATTTTTTTTTATTCTGCGTATAATGAAAGATCGATCTGCTGCTCAGGTTTAATAATGAGTTATAAATAAATCGCGAGCCGCATAAAACCGCATCACAGCCCTGTACTTTGACATGATTTGTCCCATATTTCTGGACTTGGCCATCAATCCCCCACAAAAACTAACAAAAAACTAACACAACAATTTGTTCAACCTCCATTGGAATGAGGTAGAGGTATAGTTACCTCGCTTATGAAATTGCATGTGAAGTTTAACCAACAAACTTTCTGTATCTCCCATGCTTATTTAGCATAAAAGTCCCAGTTGCTGTTGGGCGGTTGGAACGCGACACACAAAAGTGGCCAGGAGCCTCAGAAGTTACCCATCGACTCGGCATCAGGAACTAAGTTCCTGAAAGCACCTACCGTCTTTTAAAAATAACAGTTGAGCTGTAACCAAGGGACAGTAGGTTCTGCCCAGGATGTTAAATGCTGGGAATGGGAGAAGTTTAAGTTTCAGTCCTTCACACAATGCTTGAGCCCAGAACTCATTAACCAGAAGAACCTTTCAAGCACGCAAACTGATACAACTAAACACGATAAATTGTTTGAATTCAGCTGGCTGCTTCCCAGGATCTTTTTAAGCACAGGTCCAAAATAAATAATGGCTGGCATATCTCTCTCTCCTGTAAACTGGCTGCTCTTTGGGTAAAGCCAGTGCATGCAAGGTCGCAGCTGGCGGTGGCTGCACAGGTGCTCACTGCAGCGTGCAGTTGGTGCTGCAGGGCAGGCAGTGCCTCGTCTCGTTGGCGTATTTCCACACGGTCTGCTGCTCCACTTTCTCCCCACTGGGACAATGTGGCACACAGGTGTCGCCGTCTTGGAAGTGCAGGCACTCCCGGCACTGGTTTGCCCCCTGTTGGAAAGAAAAGGCATTGCCAGCGTTCCTGAACTTGCGAAGGTTCTGCGTCTTCCATGCTTCAGAGCCACCGAGAGATGGCCGCCCCCCGAGTTTTACCTGCCCATGGCAGGAGGTTGAGCCGTTCATGGGGTGACACTCTGCGTGACACTGGAGACACACTCTGCTGTCATTGTACTCCCGCTGAGATCTGAAGGGGACACAAGCTGTTACTACTTACCCACACTGCTAGGGTTTGGCCAGTGGATGGCTTCACGGCTAAGGAATTAGGCATTACGTGGTACTTTTTCCACTGGGGAAGAAACTATGTTAAATGCCAATGTATGTATCCAGGGAAGCCACACAATGCGTCTACCCCAGCCTCAAACGCAAAGGGGCTCCGCCTCTCTCCACTCCCACCAAGATCTCTGTCACCACTCTCTCACCCTTGCAGGATGTTGCACTCTTCCACGCACTCCGCCCCACGCTGGAACATGAGGCAGGACACACATTGGCCTGGTCCTGGCCCCCAGCAGCTCTCGTTAGCACACAAGCGGTGACACAGTTGCCCGTCTGCCGCTGGAGGTTGCAAATCTTTGTGTTATGCTTAAATCTAGGTGTTGAGGGACTCATCCAATACCGTTACTAGGATTCACAAGAGAAACTGCATACCACACTCCTCAGGGCTCCGGTTCTCTGTGAGGATGACCTGCTGCAGTCCTGACCTCTTGGGGGGGTACATTATCTTCTCCCACCGAATGGAGCTGGCGTAACAGAGGCGGCGGTTGCTATGCAACAGGACCAGGCCGCCGGTAATGCGACGCAGGGAGCGAAGGCCTAGAGACTCCACCTGCAGGTTCTGCACACCCAGCGACAACACGCCCCTGTGGACAGGAGGAGGGAAGACAGAGGAGGTCACACGTCACAGTCAAAGAGGCATCTGAGCAAAGCCGGGCTGAAGCGGCACCTTGGGGCTGCAAGTCGCACCTGTACAGCATCCTTCCTCTTATCACCTCCAGGTTCTGAAACACACTCAGGTCGGTCAGGTTTTCTGGCCAAGCCTCAATATACAGGTAGCCTGCTCATGAGAAAAACAAAAAACATTCATGTTTGCACCGCGTTAGGCTAACGAGGCTGCGCGCCGAGCCGGGAGGAGCAGCACCTGTGATCTCACGCAGCTTCTGGAACACGTTGAGCTGCGCCAGGTCCAGGGCCGAGGTGTTGGTGCTCAGGTCTCTGGGGAGCGAGGAAGGATAGTTGGGGAAGAAATAGGTGTAAAGACCAACATTCATCCACCATGGTGCTGGCAAAGTACTGGCATTGGATACATCCTACATCCTAACCTCAAATAACCAAGACACTTGACCTTTTCCAAGTTTCAGATATCTGATCTTCATCCTCCGTGACACAAAAAAGTGGCTGTACCAGGAGTGCAGTTTGGTCGTGTGTGGAGGAATCTTACCCCTTAAAGGTCTCAGGGAGAAAGGCAAGGCTGCCGAAGATCGTCTTGCAGCCAGAGAAGAGGGCAATGTTGGAGGAGTTGACGGCAAGCACGCCTTGCAGGTCTCCCATACCTAGACCATAACAGACTGAGATAGGGAGACGGCATGAAGCATCAGGAGACTGGTGAAGCAGGCACCCCTACTCCTAAATGTACGTACGCACCTTTGGGACAGTCTCCGTCGCATTTCTCACACTTCTGGATCTCTGTGCCATTAGGGAAGGTGACGACAACCTCCTTGTTGGCTTTGGGACACACCTTGGTGCAGGCCACCGGCATGGCTAGGTAGTTATCTACAATGAGGGGGGTGGGGGGGGCATGCAGAATGAATCTTATGTGATCTACTGAAATAAAGAGAGGGTGAAGATGGCTGAGGAAGGCGAGATTATTTTCCTAGGAGAGACACAGAGTGAAGCCCCGACTGATATATACAGTGAGTGTGATTCATACAGTGAGTGTGATATATACAGTGAGAATACCAGGGACAGTCGCAGTACAGGAGGCAGTGAAAGGTAAACAGCTAGAGGAAAACAGCCCAGCAGGAGAGGAGGAGTGGAGGATGTGGGTGAGGTAGGAGCTGGGAGCAGCGTGCAGTGAGGGGCACAGACTCACCGGGACACTCTCTGACACATGTGGCACCCAGGCTGTACTTCCTGTTCGGGTTTGGTTTGGACTGATAGGTTATTTGGTCATAGATCATGGGGGGTGGGCAGTTGTCTCTACACGTCCCACTGTCATTGAAGTGACGGCATGCCTAAACAGGAGGGTGAATGTTTGTGGGGAGGATGGGGGAACAGCGAAGACCACATGAGCACTTAAGATTTCATATTAAAAAGGGAACAGGCTCCCAAACCTGAGAGCACACCATGTGCGTCTGTGAGACCATGTACGCACGTTCACCTGTCTTTCCGTGTTTGGGGGGGGGGGGGGGGGGGGGGGGGGGGGGGGGGGGGGGGGGGGGGGGG
>JAODKC010000048.1:7683546-7708715 GCA_026777985.1 Mormyrops attenuatus | reverse complement strand
CCCCCCCCAAACACTGGCATTTCCCTGTAAAACAAACCGGCCCTGCTGAACAGGACTGGCAGGCTCTCTCCTGCTCGCACACAGCCAGTGCAGCCACATACAGCACGTAAACACGAGCTCGGGGCCTGAGATGTAGTAAAACGCGTACACATGGGGGGAGCCCTCGGGGTCAGAGCCCAGTCATGGCCCCACGGCCACGTTCAGCGCAGCCGGCTGCATTGCAGGGACCTTTGGACTGTAAGTTGGCTGTGCTGAGTGCAATGATAAGAATGACAACAAGACTGCGTATTGTTCTTCAGAATGATAAACGGCTAGCTAGGAAGCTTACTAACCGACCTGCGAGGTGCAGTCAGGAACAGCCCTGCTTTGCCGACAGCTTTTTTTGTCCTGAGTCTAAACTGCATGCTTTTTATTACCATTTAATCTACGTTACCGCAGCTGAGAACCCAATGCAGTATTATTGTCATTTCCACTTTCAGTGTAATCTGACTCACCAGGTAGCGCCGGGTAACCATCCAAAGCATGGTTAAGTGACTTGCTGTCTCTGAATCGCCCCTATCGTGTGAGTGTGTGTGTCCACTGATGGACTGGCATGCAGCCCTGAGTGTCCCCTGCCTTGTACCCTGTGCTGCCCACAATATGCTCCCTGTCATCAGGCACCAGGGGTCTGGGATGGTGGGAAGCCCTGCAGCTTCAGAAGGTTGTTGGTTTTAATCTCATGCTCAGCAAATCTGATCATATCTGCACTGAGCCCTGGAACAAAGTCCGTATCCCTGAAAATGCCCCGGCGGGGGGGATAAATCACTGACACTGCACTATGACCACAAGTTTCACTGGGAGGAAACTGGCTGGTGAGGTTTGTGAGGGGATACATAAATGGTTTTGGAAAATGTACGGGTATCTCTGTCTGCCTTTCTTTTTTTCCCCACTAAAGCACTGGGTGTCAATAAATCGTGGGCTGAGGATCACCAATTCACCGGAAAACGTTTCCAGTCACCTTGGAAAAACCACGAAAACACAAGGAGGACATGCAGTATGAACACAGACAGACATATAGCTGCAGCTCATTTATGTCTGCGGAAAAACAAAGACAAAACCACCCATCCACCATAACCCATAACCCTAAATTCACCTTGTGGAGATACTTAAACATTTAACCAAGAGAAGTTGACGCTTAAGCCACAGAAAAGCCTTGTTCCACCTGCTGGCTATTTGGCAGGTTTACCTAAATGCGACAAACCATGCATCTGATCTATGCATATCGTAATATTGATAAACTAATTACTACATTATGTATGGTTGCACAAATATATTAGAAAAGCATACATGTATTTATCAAATTACTACATTTAACTATACTAAGAGATGTCATAAGGGGGGAAAGTTAGCAGGATTCTGTAATAGGTTTGGATCATAATTGAATTGGTCTGGGTTGCGGGCCTAATACGATATACTCAAATGGGGCACAAAATCCCTAGCAACACCCCAGCCCATTCTTCGAAATTCTTACAGACACAGTTATAGCCGATTATGCGTATTAACGACGTGCACGCAGCCATCATCCGATGTTCTACCAGTGTTGTTTTTTTAACACTATGCTGAACGTAATTATGCTTTAAGCCCACTCATTTCATGATGGTCATCCAGTCAGGAAACCACCGTGGATCCAGTTGGAAAGCACTAGATGATCTGAACTGACATGGAATCGGTCACAAAGATTTAAGTCTGGGCAAGTCCCACGTTCAGCTTCCGTTTAATCTCAAGTCATCTTTGGATCAAGTCAGTCTCTGACTTAATCACCCTCGCAGGTGCTTTGCATGCTATCGATAATACACAACTAACAACTAAATGCACCGGTAAGTATGGGATTCAAATGCTTATTTTGTGCATACAGAGCCACAGGAAAGGCCGTAAAAAAGTCAGCTCTAATGCTCTGTATCCTGCATGCTTTGTCAATCACAAAAACCCAAAGTACTTTAACAGGTGACGTTACGGTGTTACTGTTTGGAAGGAAACTCACAATCTCGAGCTATAATGAGAAAAGGGGCAGAGATGCGATACCATGTCCATACCTGTGGAATTACGTGAATTGTTTACCTTTTCAGTCAAAGTTTCTGTACTTTAGTCGGATAATAATGTCAATGAGTAAGACCATTTCTGACAAGAAAATGGTCAGTAACCTACTTGTGTCGGTGCAATATGTGGGAAATGGCTACTTTAGGATGCAGGGTGTAGCCCTGTCGCAGACTTAGATCATCATCTTCTGGTCGGTTTGTCTGTCCTGAGATTTAAACTTTCCACCATGGGTGCTTGGGCATCTAGGGTTGCGGCCCCCAAGCTGTGGAATTCCCTCCCCCAGAGCCTCTACTTCTCTAATTTGTCCATTTGTTTTCATCATGGTCTGAGTTAGTCTGCTGTATTTGCCATGTTATTTGTGATTATGTTGTATTTCTTCCATCTCTTATCTATAATGGTTACCATCTTGTTTATTTATCATTCCTCCGTTAAGTGTCCTTGGGTCGGTGAAAGACGGTACATAAATTAAACTTCTTGTTGTTGTTGTTGTGGTAATATCTCATCATACTTTGCTCTCATACAGAAATCTACCGTAAAGTTAAATATTCATTTGCAATAGGATTGTTTCGGATTAAATAGTAACATACATTCCCTACAGGTTTGGATCCTCCAGCGTCACCTTACGTGACTCGCTATGTCCGCGGAAGGCAGGGGTTCCACCTTAAAGTGCACAATCAGTCCTTGTTATATTTTAATTTTTACACGATGTCGCCTTTATACGCTGACGTGTTTTTTTTTTTTATTTTCAACTAACAAAATGGGGGAAAGCCCCATTCGTAACGTAACTGAATTGTTTGCATTACTTTATTATGTTATTTTCTTCCGATTTGTTCCCAGTCTTCTCGCAGAAGACCTGAGAAAATAGCCGTTTTCCCTAATTCATTTACTAGCGTCTAGGAAAACGTTGCACAAGGAAGACGCTTTCAGTTACGCTCTGTTGTGACTGTAGTTGTTTTTCTTGTTGCCCTGCGTAAAAGTTGCAGAACAGGTTACAGTATAGCGACGTAAATAGCTACGTTTTTCCTTACTTTGTTAATAAGAGTTCGAATTTAAAAATCACAATCTACATTTCCTCGTCAAATTTCCAGAAAAAAAAGCCATGCATTTCCCAAACGTCACAATCGCTCGCATTTTTCCACACTTATTTGTTGATTAGTAAGTTTTGGTTGTTTGTTCAAATCCTTGCCAGTATTTTCGTGTGGGTCTGACTGGCGTTATAGGCTGGGACCGTCATAACTTGATACAATGTTGCTGATCGCCTTACCTTCCGTGGCCAGATCGCTCGCGGCTCCCACCAAAAGCACTGCTACCAGCAGGGAACTTCTCACCGCCTCCATAGATTCTTCTACAGCCGATCACTGCTTCATATTAACTGCAGTGTGCCCCTCCTGCCCAGCCCGTTTGCGACAATCACTGAACTTCAGCTCGCTGGAACGTGTATTTGCTGTTATCTGTTAGTTATTAACGAAGTACAGTCCGACCCAGATTTACCATGTCCCGATTGAAACTGTGAGATTGGTAGTAAAGATTGTCACCAAGGCCCGACCAGGGGAGTGGCGCTTCACTGTCCCGGCCCCGCCTCACTAAAGTCGCGAAGTCATTAAGTCTGGAATCTCTCTTTGACTTTAGGTCCAAGTAACCGGCAATTAAAATGTCTGACAACTTTTTAAAACGATACTGTCAGTGTTACAATATCATGAAGTGAAAGGTCCAAAAGTGGGCATCTGAAACCTTTTTAAATACTTGACACTTCATGTTGCTCGTTTTTGAAGTGTTTTTTTTTTTAAGCAAATGCAAGAGAAATAAGACGAATATATGCGCAAAACTGTGAGATTTAAAATAAAATTGGGTGAGATTTCGCCTCAATGGCTTCTCGACCCACTTGCACTGTTCTGAGCAGCCAGGCAGATGAAGAATGACCTCCATTCATGACGGACCCCCCCGCCCCCCACAAAAAAGTCTCGGTCATAGTGCAGCCCACGAGTTCTGGCTTACCACTGCAGCGCTCAAATATGTGCCTGTTTTCTGCTCTCAGTCGCGTTTTTCTGCACTTCTTTAATTTTCGATAGGAAATTAACTAGGCCTATTTCGAATCATGCCTTTCCACGACCATTTATCTTCTTCAGGTATTTATTCTGTTAACAACGTTCAGTGACTTTCTGATCCCCTAAATTCTGATTTTTTTTCTCCCTTGGTTGATGGTTGTGGTGTGTAGGGACCGTTGAACCTTGCAGTTAATATGTGTTCAGTAATACTTCATTTTCTCTTCTACATGGTGTTCAAGGGGCAATAATGTATTTAGAATGGTATCAATTTGTGATTCAAGACACTGAGATGATCCTGCAAATTTTTCCAGAAAGCAAATTTTCAGAAAGTGTCCCATTCTGACATACTCACCGTTGTTTAAAATATACGAATTACCAGAACATGATGGCTTGACTTGTGCTTTAAAAACCCTATATCTGACAGATAATTTTCTAAACTCTTATATTATTGAACAGTGTTGATTTATTGATTTGCTGGTGTTCGGGGTCCACTCCTGGCCTGCGCTTTACCTCTTAACACCTCATAAATGGTGTCAGCTTTATTCTAACGGATGGTATCTATTAGCGTAAGCCTTTCATCATGCTCACAAATAATGCTGCATCCTGTAGATACTGTTTCTCCCAGTTGACACGCTGGTAAATTGAACCTAGTTATTTTAGACGGCTGCTCTTGCAGGCGACTCTCCACTTTTGGAGCTGAAACATCTTCCTCGGGTCTGGTGCAGGATGCGCAGGGTCCCCGGGGCAGTCAACTCCAACCACTCTCCTGCCATTTTCCTCCACAACTCTCTTGTAACTTGCAGTTAGATGCAAAACGATTTTGGTAATTAGACGTTAAATGTATTGTGGGCGGGGCTCAGGCTACTGCACCTACGGAATATCATGGATTAGTGACGTTGTATTTATTAAACATAGTACAAAAGATATATGACATGAAGCCTAGCCTGTTTATGGCCCCCTTAGTTATTCTTTTAACAGATTTTCAAGCATGAAAGCTGCGAAGGTTGTTGTACAGAATGTGTAACCGGAAGACACCCAGGGGGCGCCATTGAGCCAAAAGCAGTCCGTCGTATCTTACCTTGTCGAATATGAAAAGAAACTAAAGCGTTGTCTTTCATCTGGCATACACCAAAGGGCAAATAAGGAATAAATAATGTAAATATTTACCCAGCTCCTCCCCTCTGAGTTTTTCCCCTTGCAAAGAATGCTGTGAATTAAATTGAAACTGTTTATACCTTCTGGGCTCTGATAAAATGTGCCCCCCCCCCTTCCCACCTATCTTACTTTCTTTGCAAACTGGCTCACAGGGGCTATATTTACCCAGGGTCTTTCTTCCCTGAATAGCTGACTCCCTCGACCACGACTCTCCACCCTCTGCCTGTTATAGCCACAAGGTCTGTCTGGCAAACACGGAGGCGACCCATTGTTCATGCATGCGGCTTCAAAGGAACAGCAGGGCAGCAGATAGCAGAGCGGGTAAGGACGTCGAGCAGTCACTTAAAGTTGGCGAATTCAAGGCTCTGCTCTGCTGCTGAACCTGAGTAAGATGTGAAGCTGAGTGTGAGAAGATCTCTGGGCCTGCAGCCAAACACAGCCAAAGAGAGTTTGTAGGGAAGGAAGGGATTTGCAATGGGTTTGGCTGCCAAGGAGGCCAACAGGATACAAACTTCAAATACAAAAAATAAAAATGCAGGCAGATATGCCAAGAAAGAGAGACAGTACTAACTTCAAGACCAGGTTTTAGCACGGTGTCTTGCTGGAGATGAACAAAACAGAGCAATCTATGCTAATGTGGGGATTGTGATTGAGAGGCAGACAAGTCGAATCGACACGCAAAGCCACGGTTGATGACTCTTCTTCCCGAGAACGCCGCAAACCGCCCCCCTTGCCCCCCCCCCCCCACAGATACTTAACCTGAATAGCTCCAGTGAAACGCCTGCCTCTATTAATGGGAAAAATAGTGAGACTTCTGATACAAGCTTTTCATATCAGCAAAGCGACTCTTTGTGCAAGCAGGTGTGCAGAATTACGTCATCCCTGGCTCCCAGAGTTGCATGCAGGCACACAGTTGTCAGTCTCGGCCGACCAGCTCACAATCAACATAAAGTCACGCCTCCACCTACCCAAATCTTGTCCCCAGACAGTGTTTTTCGTGTCAAGGACACACACGACCATAAGAGCTGACACTCTCCGAGAGTGTGCAGATGTATGGATGCAATGACGGTGATTCAGTCCAAGTTGCTGATAGATTTATTTAAATCTTCACAATTATGGTGTTTGGAAAAAAATACAAACATGAAAAACATTTAACAATTTCAGTTCTCAAATAACTCTGATAACTCTTCCTCTTCATCACATCTTTCCTTTCCTAGATATTCTCAGTCATCTGTTCCTCCACGTGTATTCCCCTACTGGGCATACATATATATAACAAATTTATAACAAACAGAAAACAGTATTTAACTTCCACGTGCAATTCATTCACTTTCACCGAGGTTTAGAGTGTGGCGTCTCAAGACTAAATAGTATATTGCAGAGGAGGCCCTCTTCTGGGCATTAGTAGTAGTGCAGTAAATAGCACGTGAACTCGGTGCGCGGTTCTCACTGTCACACCTCCAGGTGAGAGGGTTCCGTTTCTGTCCTGTAATGAAAGAGTGTTTAAATGATCTTTGCAGATATTTTCTCCAGGTTCAGTGTTCAGCAAAGGGGTGACTGATATCTCTGAATTGCCAGCTGCACTGTGCTTTTTGGGAGAAGCTGCAGGTGACCTGAACTGTAGAAGTTCATGATTTTAAATTTATGGCTGAATATTTATATGTACACTATATTTTAAAAAAAAGTATTGGGACACCCCTCCAAATCATTGAATTCAGGTGTTCCAATCACTTCCATAGCCACTGGTGTATAAAATCAAGCACCTAGGCATGCAGACTGCTTCTGCAAACATTTGCGAAAGAATGGGTCGCTCTCAGGAGCTCAGTGAACTCAAGCGTGGTACCGTGATAGGATGCCACCTGTGCAATAAGTCCATTTCTGAAATTTCCTCTCCACTAAATATTCCACGGTCAACTGTTAGTGGTATTATAACAAAGTGGAAGCAACTGGGAATAACAGCAACTCAGCCACGAAGTCATAGGCCACGTAAAATCAGAGTGGGGACAACGCATGCTGAGGCACACAGTGTGCAGAAGTCGCCAACTGTCTGCAGAGTCAATAGCTACAGACCTCCAAACTTCATGTTGCCTTCAGATTAGCTCCAGAACAGTGTGTAGAGAACTTCATGTAATGGGTTTCCATGGCCGAGCAGCTGCATCCAAGCCTTACGTCACCAAGTGCAATGCAAAGCGTCAGATGCAGTGGTGTAAAGCACGTCGCCACTGGACTCTAGAGCAGTGGAAACGTGTTTTCTGGAGTGATGAATCACGCTTCTCTGTCTGGCAACCCGATGGATGACTCTGGGTTTGGTGGTTGCCAGGAGAATGGTACTTGCCCGACTGCATTGTACCAAGTGTATAGTTTGGTGGAGGGGGGAATTATGGTGTGGGGCTGTTTTTCAGGGGTTGGACATGGCCCCTTAGTTCCAGTGAAAGGAACTCTTAATGCTGCAGCATTCAAAGCCATTTTGACAATTTCATGCTCCCAACTTTGTGGGAACAGTTTGGGGATGGCCCCTTCCTGTTCCAACATGACTGCGCACCAGTGCACAAAACAAGGGCCATAAGGATATGGATGAGCGAGTCTGGTATGGAGGAACTTGACTGGCCTGCACAGAGACCTGACCTCAACCCGATAGAACACCTCTGGGATGAATTACAGAAGAGACTGCTACCCAGGCCTTCTCATCCAACATCAGTGCCTGACCTCACAAATGCTCTCCTGGAAGAATGGTCAAAATTTCCCATAAACACACTCCTAAACCTTGTGGACAGCCTTCTCAGAAGAGCTGAAGCCGTTACAGCTGCAAAGGGTGGGCCAACTCCATATTAAAGCCTATGTATTAAGAATGGGATTTCATTAAAGGTCATGTGTGTGTAAAGGCAGGTGTCCCAATACTTTTGGCAATATAGTGTTTATAAAGGTATATATTCAATAGAATTAAAAAGATCCCTTTAATAGGAATAGTCTCTGTGACACTTAATGTTGTTATGGAAGACTGACAGATAATAAAAGAATGTGTGTATCATTGCATATTTTATTAAATGGAAGAGATAGATAGTGCAGGAATTATGTGTTGGTGTTTTTTTGCATGATACTCTGATATGTAGAGGCTGATGTACAGACCGTTAGGCTCCTGGACCTTCCTACACAGAAAACCATATCACACTTATTGAAAACATTTGTTTTTTGTTAAAATGATTTCTTTTAAGTTTACATTTACGTTTAGCTGTGATTTGTGCTGCTTTCTGGACTTCTCAGTTGTCTTCACTGGACTGATGATGGAAAATGCACTTGTATTCCATATCAATTTTCCATAACCACTTTTCCCAAGGCGGGAACGCCTCTGTCCTACGGCTTTTGCCCGGAAGAAAATGAAATCAAGCGGGGAATACCCTGGATGGGATGCCAGTTTGTCAGAGGGAAATGCAGCTATATTCCTGAAATTAAAATCAAAATGACAGACAGAAAATTCAAGTTATACAATATGCATATTTTATTTCAGCAGAATGTCAGATTTGGTAAATGGCATGCTTCAAACATTTAGCTACAAGGCATATATCACACAGTATTTCTTAATTAAAACTTGCTGCTTGTCTGCTAATAAATGAAAGCATATTGTAAGCCTTATTGGAAACATGCTACATGAGTCCACCATCTAAGTGTTATTTCCCGAAGCACTGAAACACAAACTGGCAATCCTCTGCCGCAAGGCACTGATCCCAGCAATCAGGGTGATGGGTATGATAGTAGAGAGGGTCAGGTTGACCAAGCAGTAGCTGTTCATGGAGACCTCAGTGAGGCCGTGCTGAAAGATGGCTGCCAGAGTGTGCCTAGCGATAGCGCATACCACAACCTCAAAAGCCAGGAAGAAGATCATGAAGGCTGCTCGGCCCACTCCATGCTGGTTCACCTGGTTGTTCTCTCGCATCTTCCTCATGTGTGCAATTAAATGGGCCATGAGTGCACCACTGGAAAAGACCATTAGGGCAAGCACACTAGAGTAATTAAAAGTTTTCCAAAAGAGCTTCAACACCGAGAGAGCGGGCGGGAGCTTAGTGTAGCTGCAGTTGAGATGTCCCTCAACACTTTCATCGCGATGCTCCTCGAAGAACAAATCGATGATACTGGTGATTAGACTGCATACAATGCCCACTAGTATAATATTCACAACCAGAAAACTGAAGTGGCTCTTCAGCCAAAGAAATATGGGACTTTTCCCAGGCACTATCTTGAGGTAGAAGAACACGCAGATCAGACTGGTGACCCATTTTTGAATCCCAGATGTCACCTCCCATAGAAACAGCAGTGCCATGTGGGGACAAAGGTCTAGACTCAACAGGACTACCAGTATAATGTTCAATACACCAGCAAGTAAGTTTGACAAGATGATCAAAGTCACTATGACGTCGATGGTCTGAAGGTGTCTTTCAAGCTGGACATGTAAGGCATTGCACACTATTATGAGTAAACTTGTGATGAAGCCTGGAAACCACACAGTTAAACTGATTATGTAGATATATCCAGTCATGTTCGCCTTTGTAGGAGGTAATGTGCTTGCGATGTGTATCTGCACTAGGTTCTCTGAGGTGCTCTCATGTGAAAAATCTGTTGGTGGGAAAAGAAGAAAGAAAAATACATATTTTCATTTAATTTCTAAAATTTGTACCCCTATTTGAGGTGGAGATGTTTCCTGGGAGAGTGGTAGCCATATGTTGATCATACGATGGCTGAGCTCAACTGAGCTAATGTTGGGAAATAAAGTACTGTGCATCTCCCCGCGTCCGGGGAATACAGTGACCTGCATTCATGTCCGCGGAGTCCTACAAAGAACAATGGGCTGCTTTGTACTGCTGCAGATCTAGACGTTTTTGTCTAACAGAAAGTTTGGTGGCATTTTTCTTATAACTGTTCGAATCTCGATAAAATTGAATATGTTATTTGTCAATGGCTGTTAGGAGCCAAAATACTTTAATTTAAACGTTACCAGTCCCCTGTGGCATCCAATACTCGCCTTGTTCTTGTTAATACTCATCCCACTATGTGTCTGCTAATGATGCCCGAACAATAAAATGTCCCAAATGTGGAATTCCAATGGTAAGAACTTATCATATAACATAAATGGCGAATGCATGCCATTGAAAGAACCCAGTATGATGAAAAACTACTTCTGTAGGGATAATATTACAGGTAGGGAATGTGGAGAGGATGACGTTGAGAGAATTCATGTCTCCACACTGTAAACATGTGCTGCCCAAGTTCCTTGTTCAAAAGGTGAACGTTCCCATAGGAATTCTCAGACCCTTCCTCTGTGTACAGCTGGGAATTTCTGAAACGGCATTCCTGATAAAACAACGCGAAGCTTAGTGAGTGAGCGCCATGATTCCTCATATACTGTTCACATTCCAAGGCAAGGAAATCAAAAATATTTTTGGATTCTCATTAAATCTGGCAGATAGAGGAGAGAATTCATTACATCATAATCATTCAAATGATGCATAATTTGATGTTGGCTCATTGATGCTTATTTTGGTGGCACATCAGTATAAACTGCACTGTTGTTCTGCCATATAATCTTAGTATATATAAAATCAGAGGTGCAGCTAAATTTTGGTCTCTCAGAACTGAACTCGATCCCCCGAGATTGTAATTGATCATCCAGGATCTCCCAGGATTTTACTAGATTGCCCAGGATCACACTTTCCCTGTTATTAACCTTGGACAGAGTGATATGTGAAGTCATGTTGGATACTAAAAACTAGTCACTGGTCCATAGGCACCGAAGCACAGATATTTCCCCCCCTCCATCCCCGCAATATTACTCTCCATCAGTTACAGACTCCCGTAGCAATAATATGGACTTACCTCACAGAGAGGAGGGGGTCTGTAGGTAACAAGGTCCGTCTTCTAAGATGTGTGGGTATGACTCCTGTGAATATTTACAGGTGAAGCCTGTGAATATTCATGAGTGACAGAATAAGGAAATAGATCAATAGGCAGATGCTGGATTAAGCAGGAGCCCAGAGTGGCTGGGTGTTTAGCTGGGGGTCTCTCTTTCATTGGCCTTTTCGTTGTGTTTAATGAATCACGCCTCTCAGCAAGACTGATAGTCGTACAGCTCTGTCTGGCACAGAGATGTGGCGCTTTGTTTAGAGCGCTCTGGGCGTGGATCACAATCAAAATCTTTGTAGGAATGCAAAAATACTGGAAACGCCAGAGGAAAACTATTTTAACACGCATTACTTTTTGTTAAATTATACTCATCATTTATAATGTATCACTATGCTATTTTAACTGCATATGTATACATATTGTAAGGGGATCTATTGTAGGTTTTAAGTGGACCCACATGACTGGAGCGCTAACATTTTTAAATGTTAGCTAATGTTTAAAATTGATTCAGAAACAAACTGAAATCATTATGGCAGCAAATGCAGTCAATCCATCTAAAATAACAGTTCGTATAAACACTCTGTTTCTCCCAGCTGTAATGGTATTCAGAACGAAAGCTTTTGATTGACAAGTGCAGAATATATATGAGAGCTGCACTGGCATTTGAGTGACGTGAGTGAAATTGCATTTGTGAATATTGCTTTGACGGGCATATGGTCACGCTGCTCTTGGTCATAATCTTGGAATAATTAGCTGAGGGGGGCTCAGTAAACATCCATTAAAAAATGTTCACAAAAAATGTTTGCAACATGACGCTTGGCTGTGCAGGGGCCACAGGGGCCTCAGGCCCCGCAGGGGCCTCAGGGGTGGGGACATCAGGTTCCCCTTTGGAAAACAGTGGGGGGGGATTTACAGAATAATTGAGGCGTCAGACAGTGAGGAGAGTAATATCGTAGGGTGATGACATCACCACTCACGCTCAAATCGCACCTCTTACTTGCAGATAGAGCACAGGGAAGTGCCAGCCAGTTACTGATTAGTTTTGACTATACATTCCATGTACCCCTGCCTTGTGCCCTTTGTTGCCTGGGATAGGATCCAAGTCTCCCAATACCCCCATTTCTGGGGGCAATTTATTTATCCATCCATCCATCCATCCATCTTCTAATTCTTTATCTTAGTCAGGGTCACAGTTGAGTTCCAATCCCAGGCAGCATCATTTACAAGCCTGACCAGCAGTGGTTACGATGGATGGATGGATGGATGGATGGATGAATATTTTCCATGATGTCAGTGTACGTGTTTTAAATCTGCTTTGATTGTTTCTGTGTCATTTAAGCTTTTTCTTCAAACATTGACTTTTTGCAGCCTCACATCCTCGGTCCCTAATACCCTAGAACACATGCCAGAAGTTCTCTGGCGCAAGGCGCTGATTCCAGCAATGAAGGTGATGGGCACGGCGATGGAGAGGGTCAGGTTCACAATCCAGCATGGATTTTTTCTTTCATGATGTGAGTGTGAAACACAGCGAGGCCTTGTTTGGAGACAAAACAAACCATTAACTCCAGAGCGGAGGATCATAATGGCCGCCCTCAGAACGCCATCCTGCCTCACCCGGCTCATCTCAGACATCCACGACCCCATCCTCCTTACATGGCTGCATAAAAGGATGATTAGGGAGCCACTGGAGAACATCATGACGTTGACCACACAGGCGAACGACGTATTTCTGATAACGTACTTCGCAGTTAAAAAAGATTCTGGCATCTCTCCATATGAGCAGTTTATCGACTCCACTATCACTGCTCTCCCATACCACACGGACAAAGCTGCACAGCAGTATAACTGCAAAACCGACAAACAGGATGGCTCGTGGTCCAGCATGCAAATCTTTCCAGGCACAACCATTATGGAGAAAGAGACACAGACCATGGAGATGCCCCAATTCTGTAAGCCTTCACAAAGTTCCCAGAAGAAGACCGACACAGGTGGCGGAGAGGCGGCCGAACCCCGGGGGGTTAGGATCCCTGGGGAGTTGAAATACAGAATAAAGTCAAGCTACTGAAGTTCCCGTTCCAGGCAAAGTTGAACTACATTGCTTATCATAATAAACAAACTGGCAGCAAAGCCCAGTATCCACAGAAAAATGCTAAATAGGTCATTAAATACGTCCATATTGCTGTTTGCTGGAGTTTAAATGGAACTCAGGTTTATGAGCTGCTCTTGTGCAAATACTGTTATGGGGAAATGAGTCTTTCAGGAAATATTTGAAGGTGTATACTACTGTTTTTTTCCATCAAATCAAAACATTATATGTGAACTTTTGCATCGATAATACATTTATTTCATAAACTAATACGATCAAAATTTATCTCGTAAAATATGTAAAAAAAAATAGGATTCCAGTTATCAGAAATCTAGTTTCATTCTGTATTGATACCATTACACTGTAATACGTTTGTGTATATTGTATTATGATGATGATTATAACCTGACGTGTGTTATGGGAAATGCTTGGACAATAATTAGAACACAAGACACAAACTTAAATTAAATCAGAAAAACACAGATCCCCTCTCCCCAGCCCCAAACTGACGCTTAAAAGTCAAAGGTAATAAAGGCAAAAGTCATGTAAATTTACAGGTTTAACACTTATGTCAACAGCAGTATACTGGACTGACCTCCTGCAGAGATGAATGATTGCGTCAAGGTGAATCCTCAAAGGATATTACATCCTGCACCCCGCAAAATCGTAATTCACAGACCAGGGAAATGCTACACTTAGTTCAAACAACATCTGTAATCTAGAAGGCAGGAGCAGGTGTGACAGCATGTTCCATATCTGTGGATTTATGTACAGGGGTGTGCAGTTAGAGGTCTGAATATTCAGATTTATGTATCATCCCAAGTAGGACATTTATTCCAATGCATTTTGTGTCCAGCTGTAATACAGGCTTGCTATTTTGTCTGTAATCCATGCGTACATAAACAGAAACACTGGAGTGAAAACAGAAGACGATGTGGTAAATATTCAAAAGTCCCACAACAAAATTGTTATAATGAACTGTCTTTACTTGAAAATACAGAAACACTGCATGCTTTGGCTTACGGTCACTATCATCAATGCAGAATGCTCAGGAAATAATCCTGAGTTGTGAATATAGGGGCACGTTAAATTGTTCAAGAGAGACTTTTGGTAACATGAAATTACTTTAAAAATGGCAGACCGTGAGCGGCAGCTGCAGGAGATGTAAACACCCTGTTTCATTTTCATAGTTATTGCAGGGTTAAAATACATTTAAATAATGCAATATGACAAGGTTCTATTTAAGGTAGATCTGGTAGTTGCTGACAGTGATTTACTCAAGTTTTATTGACTTGAGATTAAATATGGAGAGCTTTTTTTTTTTTTTTACAGGTGAAACCTGTAACGACAAGTAATCAAACCATACAGAATTCTGTCTTAATGTTACAAATCAATGATCATTTATAAACCTGGCTGCAGAAAGGGCTGAACTGGGACTAAACATTGGCCCTGGATTTGGGGACCCTCACGGCCCAAAATTTTGCCAACCTGGGGATGTGGTAAAGAATTACTGCAGCTAAACAGTACCAGTGAACGTCAAGATCAACTTTTCTATTACAGAAGGGAAAGATACAAATACAATTCTGTATTTTTTATTGACTTGTTAGATTCCCTGATGAATTTGTGTATTTGCTGTGAATCTGGTCAGAATGAGGCTGAAAAGCCAAGGGTGTATGGGGAGACTGTCAGTCAGTTGAACCTGAACCATGTCCACTATTAACTTGGAGATAAATCGATATTTATTAGCTGACAAAGAGAGTGGCAATGTTGTGTCACCCGGTGCTGATTCCAGCGATGAAGGTGCTGGGAATGATGGCGTCCAGTGCGATGTTGAACATGCAGGAGGTGCATATGATGTCCTGGGTGATGATGAACTGGGCGGGTATGATGATGGCGTATCTGGAAATGACATAGGACAAAAACACCAGAGCCAGGCAGATCGTCATAATGGCAGCCTTTGAGACGCCATCCTGCCTCACCTGGTTCATCTGACTCATTCTTCCTCATCCTACTCACATGAGTGAATAAATGGATCATCAGTACTCCACTACAGAAGATCATCAGACCAAACACACAAGCGAATGACAGAAATTCCAAGGATATCTTAAATAAGAGCACACTATTGGGAAGCATGCTATTTGAGCAATTCCTGCCATTGGCTCCACTGGAGTTTCCCTGCCAGAGAGTAAATCTATGACACTTATAACTGGAGATCACTCACATCCAGTAAACAGAAAAGCTACCACCAGCAAGGAGAAGTGGCTCTTAAACCAAAACAAGATGCTGTTGTTGTGAGGCACCACCCTAAAGTAGAAGAAGATGCAGATGAGGGTGATGCCCCACTTTGGGGGGCACAGGAAGCACAGCAGCAACTATGGGAATAACATCACCCATGGCTCCTATGAAGATCTGGTAGCAGTAGCAGCCTGTATCTGTAAAGGATCTTGCTCTGTGGAGTGTAGCTGCACATAACCTGTCAGGGCAAAACAGTGACCTTCAGAATTTCTGAAAGTACAAAGAAGTCAGTGCATTATTTGCCTTCAACAGCCTGGATTTAGGAATGTAATTTTTATTTGAATGTTTTAAATTGTACATGTAATTCAAATTCCTAGGTTCCCCTTTCTGTGAATATATAAGTGATCAGAGAATTCCTTGGATTATAGAGCGGACCAGGCAAACCTATACCATCCATATCATGTGTACACTTGAAATAGTTCAAATATGAGTTTTAACCTCCAGTGTTTACTGCTGAGTTTCCCCAAAACCTTATTGGTGAAATGCCTTACTCAAGGACCATAGAGACAAGGCTCTGAGGAGCAGTAATGTAATAGATATACATTTACATAGTTCATAATTCATATATAGCATTTGGCACTTGCTTTCATATTGAATAAGCTGACTCCTCCAAATTATATTCATGATTTAAATAATCATGCATGGTTACCCACAATTCCTTGGAAAACTTCAGCTTGCCAAATCAATAATTCAATTATCGGTAGTAGGGTAAGATGACCCAAGTACTTTATGATTTATTCAAGGTATGAAAGGTAAACAGTAGTAACAGTGACCTACCTGTAAGAGAGTGTTTGTGGTGAGGTGCATCACCTGGGACTTATGGGAATGGCTCTAAGAACTCACCACTTCTGAATATAGATGAGTTACAGATAATGGAAAATGCTGAACAGTGACTCAGCCCACGTGATGTTTGTAAGGCAGGTGAGACTCTGGAGAGGTATGAGAATTTACTCACAACTCTCTACGTTTATATATTAACCTGAGTGTGCTTTAGAATGAGTGTTATTGCTGAATAAATTGTATATTTAAGGTCCTATAAGTGAAATTTATATATCATCCCAGTCATTAGGCAGAGGGGGCAGTGGTGTGTTTGTCACTGTGTATGTGCCTGCCTGTGTGTGTGTACACCTAATTCTGAGTGGGGGGGGACACACTGCCATACTGCCAGAAAGCAGTGTACTTGTAAAATATTTTGAATACTATTTAATGAACACATCACTGGAATACTGGAATAGTAAAAGTTGGTAGATCTGAGCTGATACAAGAGAAATGATTTACAGTTCTGATTATGCTTACTTGAAGTTATAATGTGAATCAGAATGTCATTCTCTCATCAATTTAGCGTCACAGGAACTGTGAATTGAGAAGCCACTGTGAGGTGCTAGCGATTGCATTACGAGGCCTGGAGTTTGCATGCAAACCTCCTGAGTAATAACACAGGCGGCGGGAGATCAGCTTGCCTATGCTGTGGTTTCTGCAGGTGTCCTCCTGGCTTTGCATCATTTGCATGGAGAATATTTTCAGTTGTTATAGAGCATCAGGAAAGATAATGTCATAGAAATGGTTGCATCCAAATTAGATCTATGTGTTGACTTTTTTACTAGACACCTAGCAACTCGATGAGCTGTGATTTACTTTTGTCTCTGTGTTTATTAAATGATGTGGTATGACACATGGGGGGGGGGTCAACCATGAGTACGTTTCAGCTTTTTTGGCTCCTTTCTCCTCTCAGGGGCATATCTTGTCTTCTCAGCAGGCTGATGCAAAGTTCACCACCGTGGTCATCTGAAGGTCTTCATCATAAAGTCATAAATCCAAGATTTTTTTTCATGCTTGCTGTTCATTAGCTAGGGTACTGTGTGACTCTGCAGGTCAGACCTTTGTGCCTGTGATCAGAATCTAATTCTTAATACTGCTCTTGGTAATAACCAACATATGAAAGCATCTCGGAGCCCATATCTTTATACGTCTCCCATTCGAAATTTATTCTCCTGTGCTTTATAAATGGACAAAAACTACGCTTTGTAGTTATTTAGTTGCCATTTACGTATCAAGTAGTTTTTTATGAATTTGTATTTTATTTTAATGAGTAGATTGCACAGCTTTACAATGCCGCTTTGCCATACATTACGTTTGCAACACAAACACATAACAACAGCCAGATCACAGTCGTAGCAGGAATGTACATCCAGTTTCCTTTGTTGTCAGTTTTCACTTTCATCAGGTCCCCTAATTGCCAGCTACCCAATAATGAAGTTAATGAAGCATTAATCAGCCTTTTCGGGATTTCATAGATTTTCCTTACCATGTCATTATGTCTGGCTAACTATAGACACATTCCTTAATTAATTAAGCTATCAAATCTCACTAAGGTTGCCACTTTTGATTCTAAGAAATAAGGTAGGCCAACCCTTTCCACATCTACGCCTATGTGTCACCACTGACATGTACTACGGCTAAGTGATATGATTAAATTCCCCTCCGGGTAAATTTAGCTGGGTAAGATGTTTGCCCACAATACATATACTGCTGTATAACAAAACAAACAGGGCAGCTCAATCTATAGGCGACAAAGGCGGCTGCCTAGGTCACCAATGTCTGAGGGAAAGCCGACTTGTCAATTTGTCCAGACGGGAGGGGCCGGCGGTGATGCTCACCTAGGGTGCCACATTGGCTACGACCGTTACTGAAAACGAAAATATTATTATTATAAGCCAACCTTACACATTCTCACCAACTCTCCAAAAATACGTGACACGATTCAATTCACCCACATTAAATTTTGCCAACTGGCTACCAGACTCCCACTAATAAAATCTGCAGGGTCGCTAGAAACAAAAAATCTATATAAACTGTATTAAAGAATAATCAGAAATTAATCTCGTTGCCCACAATTTCAGAATTACTGAGCTGTACAACGTCCCTGGAACACTAACACAAAGGTCCACAGAATGTTTAGATGGCAGGTGATTGTGTTTACAAGACGCCGGCCGCGGCCTCTGTTTTCGGCTGCCCTCTGTCATGCAATTCCAATTTTGGGCGGATTTGGGGGGAAGATTTTCAGGTGTAGATTTTCATCCATATGTTTTTGTGAAGGGGTACTAAGATCCATCAAACATCAGAGTAAACAGAGTAATAACTCTAATAGTTACTCTGTTCACAAGGTAAAGCCTAATCGGTCGATCCTCCTCTTTGCCGTCACAAAACAGCACTGCATTAATTTTAATGTGGTTTGTCTCATAATTTGATCACTTCCAGTTTGTCACCTCTACAAAGTACCTGATAAGTCTGAAAAAGACCCGTGTGTTTTACAGCTGCAGTGTCCTTCCTTTTCTCCCACACAGTGCTGCTGCTTCATTTTGGGGCAATTTGTCTGAAAATGGAATCAATATATATATTCATCCATATAATGTTTATAATAAGTAGTAATGTGATCCATGAAATAGTTTTTGAATTACCACATTCGCAAGGTGAAATGCCATCTGCTTTCATCCTTCTCTTTGCTGTGACTAAGCAGTATTGCTTTAGTTTTAAGGGGATCCGTCTTAAATTTTAATCAGATCTAAATCACCCATACAATCTCTCTGCACAATCTTTAAAAGATCCAACAAATGGTTTTTGATTTATGGTCAGACAAAACGTCTGCAGCGGACCGGCCCAAAAACAAATGTCTTCCCTAACAGTACAACAATGTCGCAGTTGCTTGGAAGACACTGAAGAATTTGGTGACATCTGGTGGTGACTACGCCGGAACTGCAGGACAGTACTTTGAATTGCTATGGAATACGGACAGCTATCCAGTTTGTACGACGGCATTGGTGGAAATGCCGGAGTGGCAAGTAGCCCTGTTCTTATTACATAGTATTAATTCATTTTTAATGAATAATATTTTTTTCTATAACATTATGTATTCTTCCTTATACTCTTACTAACGTAAAGATGTTGCCAATGCGCCACCTTAGTTAACCAAATCAAAACCCATTTTCTCACTCGGAGCTCTCTCGTTTGTAAAACCACAAATAATGATTTATTCTGTCGTAGTTATTAGACTTTTCGACGTACAATATACCATCTCGTACGAACAACTAGCTTAAGGTAGCATGTGTGACCTAAAGGTATGATTAGTTCGTTAGTTGTGAATTATTCGGGATTGTTCGAAGTAAATATAAACACCCCTCTGCATCACGTGTAGATCATCCTATTCACAATAATAACCTCGCAGAACTTAATCAAATGCACTATTGAAGAGAAAAAAACAATATATATTTACAATTTAACCGAACATAGACAGAGGACTGCACGGAATCTGGATTTTTTTTTTCCCAGGCGCAAACCTTTTGTTTCTTCTAAACTACCTATCCCAGCTTTATCCACGTCATTTGGAGCAGTGTAGCGTCGCTGCGAGATCATTACGTACGTTTTTCATAACTTATCCTCACGATTGGCAGATTCGCCTATAATCCATCCGTGTGTAGTTGGCCTTATAAGAAATGTGTATCCTTATAATAATAGTGCCACGTACCAAATAAATTTATGAAAAACAACATAATGTGATTTTAACGGTGATATATCTTAGATCCTGCATCAAAAATCAGTTTTTACAGTAAAGTGTAGAGTTTAGAAAGGAAAGTCACTCGTTGGGATGTGAGGAATTTGCTGCAGCGAAACGCCAGCCGTAAATCGCAGTGACTGATGGAGAACAGGCGAGGCTCGCAGGTTAGTGCGCGATGGCCGCTCGTACTGTTTTATTATTTTTTTGTCGCGAATTGCTATTGCACGGCAGTTTTGGAGCGAGGTTGTTTTGACGGAATATTTCCGCCGCCGAAATGTCCCCCTTGTCGGTGTAAGGCTGTCCATTTTGGCTTAGTGTAGCCCTGTGTTTTGTCCGTACGTTTAAGGCCTCCGGCGAAGCGGCGGGCTCGGAGTTTCGGGCGATGCGGCCGGCGAAGCGCTCGGGGGACGGCGCGGGAGGCGCCGGCTGCCCACCTTTGATTGGAGCCGGACCGCGTACCTCGTTAGGACTGTCTTTGCTGCAGTTGGCCCGTTGCGTCACCTCCTGGCTCCCCGAAACGGTGGCCAAGCTACAGTAGACTCGCTTTCACTGGCAGCATGGCTGCGATTTTTGCAGTTGGAGCGGGACGGTCGGGTACCGCCTCGGATGCAGTCTGTGCTGTGCGCCTCTGCCGATTCCGACATGGTTACACGGTGGTGTGCTGGCGCAAATAAAACGGAAAAGTCTCGGAGCGAAGAGCAATTTGTCCGCGGCCCGTCTCGCGTCCGGCCGGTCGCTTTGTTAGACGCTCCACTCATCGTTAATCGGACGCCCGATTAACGGGAGTCTCCGCGCCGAGTGCTGCGGATCTGTCAGTCGGACCTCGGGTACAAGTGGGGAATGACTGAATGAGTTTAAACTTCTAAAAAAGACAGGCTGTTGATAAGGCCGAGCGGGTGTTTTGTCCCTCTCGTACCAGCCCGCCTCCGAGAACCGAGAGGCGCCGCGATCGCTTTTAAAACCGGCCCTTCGTCGGACGTCCGTTTGGGAGCCGCTTCGGGTGCGCGTGCAAGTAAATGCTGTCTTGTTCCTGCCCCTTTCCCAGTGACAACATGGATCCTGACAGTGGGGTGGAAGCGCAGCGAGCTGTCAGCCTGCAGTGGAAAAGCTACAAGCTGATCCAGGACCCGGCCATCCGCAGGGTCGCCCAGAAAGTCTACCGCTACGATGGGGTGCACTTCAGCGTGCCGGTCAGTGGGTCCCCTGCAGGCCGCCAGACCTCCGTCCCTGTGATACAGAGCTTTACCTACACGGCTTGTTTATCGTGGTTCTTACGCATATGTTATTGTTCATTTGTTTGCTCTCCGCATTTTATTGCATTTAAACTAAGATTCAGTTTGATATGTTTTTGATGCAATCTCCGTGTACAGCTGTACTTTCAGGTCTAAGAAATATTAAGCAATATGATGGCTTAGAATATTATTAATAGACTCATCGATGCTGGGAAAGCTTTTTTGTTGTTCTTCTTTTGGGAGTGAATTCCTATGAAAAGCTGAGTTGTGTGTGTGTTTGGGACATTGTCAGTGCAAAGTGGATCTGATCCGACAGCCCTGCTTAGCCGGACTTGGCAAGCTGCAGTGGTCTTTTTGTAACTGTAGTGTAGGCAGTGGACATCAATATACCTTATGCTGGGGTAATAAACATATGGAGATCTGTGAACAAGCATTGAGAAAATAGAGGCTGTCACTGCTGAACAAAATGCTTAAATTTGTCCTCTATATTTTGTAAGTGCTGGTCTTGTTGTTTTGTCACCTACCTGTGTGCATGATATCATTTTGAAGATAGGTGACTTTCAGTCTGTCCGTTAGGCTTGCATTGTGTTTTTCTCCCTTGAGGGGGCATGGAGCTGAGTTTGCATGTTCTGCATGTGGCTGACACCTCTGCCTGTCTCAGGACTCGGGGTTCACCCCAGTGGGGGATCTGCGCGACCCCCGACCTCGCAGGATCTGGTCCAAACGTGCAGAGCTGTCCCTACCGGTGCCCAGGTTTAAGGTCTGTGTCCTGACCCCTGCTCCCACCCTCCTTGCCAAATGCGCCCAAATTGAGGGTCTCACATGTAACGACACACCCTGTCTCACTAAACAGCTGGACGAGTTCTACGTGGGTCCGATCCCCCTGAAGGAAGTGACCTTCGCGCACCTGAATGACAACATCCGGGAGCCCTTCTTGGCGGAGATGTGCGCCAAGTTTGGCGAGGTGGAAGAGATGGAGATTCTGTTCCACCCGAAGACACGCAAGCACTTGGGCCTGGCCCGCGTCCTATTCACCAGCACCAGGGGTGCTAAGGACACCGTCAAGCACCTGCACAACACTTCAGTGATGGGCAACATCGTCCACGCACAGCTAGACATTAGAGGTGCTCCCCTATCAGCCTGCACACTCCTATTTTGTGTCTAGCCTCCATATGTACGTGCTTCTGTTATGTCGTCTACGTGACATTTTTCCTTTGTGCTGTCGTACAGGACATGTAGATTCAGCCACTATGCAGTTAATTTCTGGTCAACATCCTTTTTATTTTTATTTTTGTCATAACTGGCCCCAAATATCACCACAGATTTTTTTTTTTCAATTAAGGTCAAAGTTTGGGGACATTTTGGAGACTCTGGGTCAGAGCTGAGCGATTGATGAGCCCATACGGGTTTTAACTATGGATAAGGCAGGTCAGTTGAAATCAAAAAGGTACTGTTGAGTGACTCAACTTTAAGCTATAAGTACCTTTTTTGCTGGTGGGGCTGGAAGTGGAGCAGTTGTTTTGATCGCGTTTCCATTGCAGCCTGGTGCTTTAAAGTTTTTCTAAAATTTTAGATTGTGTGGGTTAGGAATCTGGGTCGAGGTTTGTAAGGTCATGGGTTTGAATGCTGTGGCAGGCAGAGTAATGGTATCACTGTGCCATTGAGCAAGGCCCTTAACGCCAGCTGCTGCAGGGACGCTGGATGCTGGCTGACCCTGTGCTTAGAGCCCAAGCTTTCCTCACCTGTACATCCCTTTGGACAAGCATCTGCTCAATAAGTAAATGCAAATGTATGTGTTTGGAAACACAGTTGTGAAGCAGTGAATGTTACTGACATGCAGTTTGGCTAGGTGTTTTCTAAGCACAGAAAGCTGTTGATATATATATATATATATATTTTTTTTTTTTCTCTGGTGCGGGCATGTTCATATCGTACACCTGAGCTCTGAATGAGGTGACCTCGCGTTGTGGGATGTGTTAAAGCTCTTCTGTGTTTCCCCCCTGACTTTGTCCCCGCTTTCTCCATGCTCAGGCCAGCAGAGGATGAAGTATTATGACCTGATAGTGAATGGTACCTACACCCCTCAGACCGTCCCCACTGGAGGGAAGGCCCTCTCAGAGAAGTGCCCGCCATGTGCGCCTGCCAACCCCGACACGGTAAGGAAGAAGACGTCCCCCCATGGTCTTTCACAGTATTGAAGATAGAAGATACTGTACGGCTTTCTCAGTCTGTCTGACTTTGCTCATCCCCTGTTCTTCCACTCCACAGTCTTCTGACGTCCGGCGCAGGCTCTCCGTCGACTTCATGGGCTCAAGTGTGCCCCCCCTCACCCCAGGCAGCACCACCCCTTGCTCCGTCGATACCGGTTTCAGTGAGCCGCGCCTGGACACGCCTCCTTCCTCCCTGGGAGGGCCCTTCACCCCGGGTTCCTCTGCATCTTCCCAGGGCGGGGGCACGCCCTACACTCCTCGCTCTGGGACTCCCTTCTCCCAGGACTCTGCCTTCAGCAGCAGGTCTGCTTGAGACAAAGCTGTTGTCATACGTTCGAGTCGCTTAAGCTGCTAGATTCCTTACACAGGTCATTGGCAACTGTATTTAATCTCGACAGCACCATCTACTGGCAGTCCTGCTACTGCTCTTGGCCAGTATATCCATATTGTTAAAGTGGTTGATGGGTCAGGAGTGTGTAACCTCCAGTCTAAGGGACCTGTCTCTGTCTTGTAGGCATGGGAATCTGGGTTACGGAGGAGCTGGCGGCGCTATGAGCAGTAGTTACCCTTCTCAGGACATGTTGCCCTCTTCTTCCTGCTCCTCCTCTGCTGTCTCCTCATCTTCCTCCATCGGGGGATACAAGACCTCCCGCTACCTTGATGAAATGCATGCACCGCCCCAGGAAGGGCCCCCCTACCACTGGGGTCGCCCCCCTTACCCCCCACCTGTCTCATACCGCCCCAGTGAGCCACCTCCTTTCCCCGCCTATCACAATGCTGGGGGCAGCGGGCAGCATTTGAACCTCCACCCCCCACTTCCTCCTCCTCCTCCCGCGTCCCTATATGAGCCCCCCATGGTCTTGGAGAGGGACAGGGAGCGAGAGAGGGACCGGGACAGAGACAGGGACTCTGTGGGCCGGTACTCGGCCGGGGTAGGCTCCCGACGCTCCTCCTACCACCATCAGCCACCGGAGGCCGGCGTGCCCTCCAAGTCATCCTCCTATCATTCCCATCACCATCACCACCACCATTCGGAGCGCCGGGACGAGAGGGGCTACCGCAGCGGGAGCAGTGGGGGCAGCTCCAGCTCACGATCCGGAGACCATAGCCACCAGAGACACCGGAATCACCACCATTCGCACAACCACCATGGCGGGGGCAGCCGGCGCCGGGGCAGCCGGGACAGGGAGCGGGATCGAGACAGGGAGCGGGATCGAGAGCGGGACAGGGAGCGCGAGCGGGACGGCGAGTTCCCCAGCAGCTCTGACCTGCGCTATGCCCCCGGTGGCTCCGCCCCCGGCCGTCCGGCCACACCCATGTCCTCCAACAGCCTGTCCCCGCTCCCCTCCTCTTTCCCCTTCACGTCCAAAGACACGCCGCTTCCCGAGCAGGAGCCCAGCTCAGCGTACCGCCCACCGGGGAGGGAGCGTGGAGCAGCTGGTGATAAGGACTACCGCCATCAGACCCCCATCGCACCGCCGCCGCCCCCCCCCCCCCCCCCCCAGCCCCCGGCGGTCCCGCGCCCAGCCCCCCCCCCCGGGAACCCCCCCCCCACCCCCGGCGGGGCCGGGTCAGCTGCCGGGGGGGCTGGGTGCAGGTGCCACATGGCTGCCTCTTGCCCACTGA
>JAODKC010000048.1:7583427-7616237 GCA_026777985.1 Mormyrops attenuatus | reverse complement strand
GGGGGGGGTCAGAGTCAAAATATCAGCAAAGAGTAAGGAAAGTCAGGTCTGACATCCCCATAGGTTTACACCAACAGAGACCTTCATACTCAATACATTTTACTACAATTTATGTGGGACTATTGTCTTCAGCAAGTATGAATGTCAGTGGACTGCATTACACACAATAACAAACTCGTGGTGTAGCACATCAACTCAGTGAGCAGGTGGGAAAGGACTCGACCGCAGTCTCACCTCCTCTGCGGAGAACCTGTCACACTGAGTGGTCAGGAGCTCCTCAAGGCTGAAAGACATAGGGTGTATTATGCTCAGGAGGTCTGCACGACTGCATTGTTAACCTATAGACTTGCAACCTGTAAGTAAAGATTGGCACATCACTCACTAATACTCTGGTTGGACTGTTAGGATACTCACAATTCCTTCTTGATGGTGCCAGTGTTCTGTGGGTCCAGGACCTTGAAAGCGCTCACGATGACATCCTCGGGGTCAGCGCCTGAGAGGGAGAGGGGGCCACATTGAGCCAGGCAGGAACGTGAAAATCATCTGTATGCTGGAAGAGGCTTCAGAAGTGTAAAATCAGGGGAAGTGAAAGTGCAGGTGAGATCGGGGGGGGCCCACCCTTCAGCTTTTCGCCGAACATGGTGAGGAAGACGGTGAAGTTGATGGGCCCACTGGCTTCCTTGATCATGGCTTCCAGCTCCTCGTTCTTGGTGTTCAACTGACCTGCATGGCAGAAAAATGTAACAATGAAGGTGCAGCAGATGCAAGGTGCACCTTGAGGTGTCCACCAGACAGACACCTACGCTGCTGCAGGCTGGATGACGGTGAGGTCTTGCCCATTCAATTCTTCTTGCAAGGTGTTTTCATAAAGGTCTGCACCTTAAATGAAATGAACTTCAGGGGTAGAAAACCGATTCTTACCCATGGAAGCCAGCACATCCCTCAAATCATCCTTGCTGATGATGCCGTCCCTGTTCTGATCAATGATTGTGAAAGCCTGGAACAGAAGGGGAGGCTTGTGAACATGGATGTCTGAGAAGAACAGGGTGACTTATGGCCAATTTCCCCTCAAGTCTTCAATCACTTTATTGGGTCATCTTTTTGATGTTACTGAGTCCTGTATATGAATTAATTTTGGGATTACAGATTATGGTCATATTGCTTGAACATCTGAATCCTGCTGATGTCCTGAAAAGCTGCCTGGCCGGGTGTGTGCTGCTGTATTGTTGGGCATGTCTGCTCCCGCTAGGACATACAGGAGGTACTCCTTGTTCTTTCCTTAATACTTGAAACCTGAGATGACGACTCTGGGTCTTGGACTTAAAAGGCAGCTGGGAACCTCCCTCTGTGAGTCTTAAAATGGTCCCTGTGCCAAGTCAGACATTCCAGCTGTGGCATTCAAGGAGTAGGTATTACTTACATTTAACCTTCTATTAAACACATATATGTCTATATATACATACCCCGGGTCTCGGTGGTGAAATCACTCTCCTGCAATTATTATTATTGCTCATTCTGTCTTTCCTGTCACTCGTCACTCACCTGCCTCATCTTTTCTCCAGACTGTTCATTATCAACATATCCTTTGTGTTCATTTAGTCCTGTCCTCTCTTCCTAGCCTCCTCCTTCCACTGTTACTCTCTCTCTCCCTCCCTCAGCTGTGTCTGACAGCTGCGACTCCCTGCTGTCCCAAGGTCATCAAGAAGGGAACAGAGGGCCTGGCAAAGGGGCGGAGCCTTCTAAAGCGTCGAATATGAGGTTACCTTCTGTTATGCCTGGATAGCAGCTGTCATGGAGAAACTCCATCCATCATTGTGCTAAATGACTGATTAACTTCGCCACCTATCAAAATTCCCAGAGCTCTCTGCCTGACAGGGTACTTTAACTAGGTGCTTAATTACTAGACATCAAAGTCTAGCATAAGTCTGTCCTCCAAGCCAGTGAATCAGATCCCCCTGAGTGGGTATGTAGAATCCTTGCAGGAGACTCTTACCTCCTTGTACTCCTGAATCTGGCTCTGCTCAAACATGGAGAACACGTTGGAGGACCCACCCTCAGCTTGCTGCCTCCTCTTGGCCTTCTTGGGTGCCTGGGGGTTGAGTGAGACATGCCATTCAACTCATGGGTGTGGTAAGGACAGAGTGACTTTGTGGTCATGCAGTGTGGTGACCCCCCCTGGGAAAAGGTCCTTCCTGATACATTGTGTGCCCTGTATTATTCACACTATACATATCCAGTCATGCTATTTTTACAGTGGGATTATGCATCTGTTAATAATTATCAAATGCTGAGAAAAGATATTGAGAAGTAAACCAAAATCACAGTGGAGGTCAGTACTATGTTTACTACTTCTAATGAAAAAAAAACACAACATCACCTAGAACTGTTCATTTTCCTTTAAAGCATGATAGTAGCCTGAATGTACCGTGCATCTTTTGACCATAAAAATGGTAGAATTCAGTAATACAGCATGTTTCAAATCATGCCTTATGGGAAATCAGAATCGATATTAGAGTAAAAAATAATTTGCTTTTGTGATTCATTCAATTTTTGTGTTTATTCCTGCCTTGATTATGATTTATTTCTGGAATGTAATGTAGTTTAAATATGTATGTATAGCTTGGTTCACCTGACACATTCACATTAACTGTACATTATTTCCAGGTCAAACTGAACAGCTGAATTTTCCCCACCGAAATGTTGTTGTGCATTTTCAGCTTTAATTGTCCTTAAGCAAGATTTCTGCCTTATTCTGACTCGTCACATAAACCCATATTTTCTCATGTCTGAGAACAGAGGAGCACAATTGTAAAAGAAAAAAAAATTGACCATGAAAATCCCAAAAATTACTTTAAAATGTTAAATCCATAAAAATGAGACAATGGTGCGTTTTCGATTGTCCGCACGTTCTCCGATGTGGCGCCCCCCACAGGAGGAAGAGGAAGGATGGATGTGGACGGGCCGGGCCGGAGTTACTCACCATTTCCCGACGGTGTGAGGAGTTGGGACGGTCGAAAAGAGAAGAAAATGTGAAGCCGCATGAAAGCACAGTTCCCCGGGGGCTTATATACCTCCCGGCAGCTGGGTTAACTATAGCTGCTCGTCAAGTTTGGAAGGGAAATCTCACAGCTGCTCAGAAATAGATCCATGTGTCTTGGAATGAGGAGAACATGATATTGAGGTCCTGGCTACACTTTAGTGTCATGTGTGGACTAATATGGATATACCCAATATTAGGGGCTACTGGGCCCTACAGCAGATATCCCCGCACATGTCTTCACACCCTAAAAAATTCACTTATTCTTATTGGTAGATGCCTTCAACTACAGCTGGTTCCTTGACATAAATTCTCTGAACTCTTATGATTATGACTGTCATGTCACTGGTGGCCTACTAGGCATTTAAACAGACAACAGGCCAGAATAACTGAGATGATTAGGTCTGTCATACACCATGCAACATGTGACACAGCTTTGGAAAACATCATTATGCTGCTTCTGTGGGTCAGTGTGACGTTAGCACTACAGTGTTTCAAAGACTGGGTGGTTTTGTTTTATTTGTATGTTGATCTGAGACAGCTGCATTTATCTTTATAACTCATGAATTAAGAGTCTGGGATAGCTGGACTCTCCCTTTCAGAATAAAAGCCAACGTTTCTCAATGTCAGCAGTCCGGTTACGTCTTAAACAAGAAAATTACAGCCTTTCTTTTTTTCTATTTTCTTAAGCATTTCCCAATTCGGCCCGTCTCGCATGCATGGGAAATTCGGGTTCGGGCTATCAGATACATATATTGATGCAGTTTGTTAGCCACAAATATTACCTCTACTCCTATTAAGCGAATTATGGGACGCAATGGATTCGACACAGAAAATATTAAGAGAGTATTATCACTTGTTGATAAATCAATAATTTGACAATGACGCAATAATACGTTCTTATGTTTGTCCCCGGTATAGTACTAGCTTCAGACATACCTTTTACCGCCGAGGTCCATATTTGAACCCCGAATACTGTATAGTAAGCATCGGACTGCAGGCGTGAAAGCTGATACCCTTCCACGCTCTCCCTCTCTTTCCCATTACCTCCACATTCTCTCTCTCCTAATGTCACATTGCTGTATGAGAAAATGCGGTCATTTCAGCCAGTGCATCGGCAGCTGTGTTATTGCGTTTTCAAAGTTTTTGTACTTCATGGATCGCCACTGAAAAGAGGAGGCGAGATGAAAGGCCTCTGGAGAGAACATGTGAGAGAAAACGAGAAGTCCTAAATCTTTTTGTAACTTTTTAAAATTCTCTACAGACTCGTGCAATTTTCTTCTCACATTCCTATTCCCACAGTGATTAATTTTCTTCTTACTTCTTTCCATACCCCTCGATATGACCATAAGCAAATGTATTTTTTACGTTTATCGCAATATCTCATGCACTTTGATGATATTTAGACGTGAGGCTTATAGGGACACTTTTGCAGCGTCTCGTTGTGGGTAAGCTGCCCATTATTTATGCATATGAACCAAGTTTTTCACATTCTCTGTTGGTGGAAAGCAGGAGAAGCATCTACTGCTGCTCATAGCCTTGCCGTAAAGTTATATAACACAATCTTTTAAAAATGGGATTCAAAGAAATAGGAGAGGAAATAAAATCACCATCTCACGAGCAGGTCTGGAAATAGGGGCAACTTGACTACCTACTGGCCCACTTTGAAACAGTGTAGCATTTAGTTTATCTAGAAATTACTGCTGTGGGTTTTAGTATTCAGACATATCTAATATAAATATAAATTACTAAAGTTAAAGGCGCCTTTAGAAATCTGACAATGCGCTAAAAATACTAGCGATATCGCCACGCTCGATTTGCACGCCTATGTCATTCACATTTACAGTGCGTCTTTGTTTTGTGTACGTAATCGCTCTGTTGTGTTTGTAGTTAAATGTGGGCGTTTTTATTGGAAATGAGATTAGAATTGTTTTCATGGTTGTATATTATGCCTATATGAACATGTTGTTGCGTCACAAAACATAGGCCTCCGCGGTTAAACGATCGTTTGTTGTTGAGTGAACGAATTTTCCTCGGTTGCCTCTATGGTCAGGTAATTTCGTTCACCGACTGATCCACATAAGAAATATGTATTTTTGTATATAACCAATTAGATATATAATGAATGTAAGCTTATTATTATTATTATTATTATTATGTAAGTTTTAAACAATTTAAAGTTGTTTAAAATTATTTTAATTCCGTTTCTTTTAAAATAAAGGCATAACACATGCTAAATTGCTCCGTGCGTGATTGTGCTTATGCTGTATAGCACTGCTCTGTGCAAGCCTAGTAAAGCATATGTTTGCTGGGTGTGGTTCTAAACGCACATAGATTTGTGGATATCTGATACACATTAATATGACACATCAACATCCACCCATTCATCCAAATTACTTTTCCATTATGCCGTCATAGTGAGCTGGGAGCCCTTCCCAGTAAGTACTGGGCATGGGGCCGGTGGCAGCATGTATGAGTAATGTAATACAGTATGACCGTTCTCACAAGAAAATAATAATAATCATAATATTAATAATAATAACAACAATAATAATGGCACTTATAATGGCAATATTAGTATTATTATTATTATTATTACGATTATTATTAATAATAATAATATTTTTGTATACATAGTAATATGAGAATGATTTAATATACTATGGGAACAAGAAGCAGACCATTAAAATATACACTCATTACATGCAACGTAGATATATTTCTGTCCTTTGCCAAGAAGCCAAGCGCAGCAGAGACCAGCGTAATACTGTTATGTAACAGTCTTTCTTGGACGTCACAGGCTGCATTGCTGATGTGCACTCCAGGATGGGGTCACTTCAGCTGGCACTCGCGCCCCCTTGGCTGTTTGCTCGCCCTGGCAGCAGCATGGATTCGCAGCAGCACTTACATCAGGGGGCTGTCCTAGAGTGAATCATGGCAGGAGTCCTAGAGCCGGAACCCTCTCCAAGAGCCGCGTTCGCCTTCTGACCAGAAATAGCTTAAAGCCTTTTACCCCGTTACCTAGGTCATGCAGTCCTCCCAAACGGTAACGTCAAAAGAGCCAGCTGGCGGAGGGCTCGTAAATTCATTCATACACAAAAACTCACATAAAGGATATAGAATTTCTGTAAATGTCTATTTAAAGTTTGCCAACACTTTGTACCACTTGCACATTTATCGAAAGGCTTCTTCACTACACATGGAGCGTACACCCTACAACAATGACAGTTTGCAGCTGTTCTCCTTAGATCTCCAGCTTCTTTTTTGAAACGGGAAAAGGAAGAAATGGACAGCCTTAAAATAACGGCAAAATGATATTTCCACATCTCCTTAAAGTGAATATAAAAAGATCTTACACATAATGCAAGTAGAGGTGAAGTTTCACTTCAGCACGAGACCAGACGATTCTACAGTCAAAGCTGACTTACAGTCCCTGAGTTCAGTGGCGTGTCTAGGTGTGTCTACTTCCATAATAGCAACTTTGGGTTGGGGGGGGGGGGGGGGACATCGACGGGAACTGTATAACACAGGGGGCTCTATTTTCACAATCTAACGCAGAGCTCAAGGCTCAAGGAACATCTATGTTTTGTGCTGAGGAGCAAAACAATGTCTTCAACTCTTATAGCTTTGGACCTCAAAGGACAGCCATCTGTCCAGTCACCTGATTCACTCTGTGTGTGATATTCCCTACAAAATGTGACTTCTCTAGTAAATCTGCCAAAGACCACAGCACATTAAAGTGGAATGCTATTTGGTTTGGTATTGATAAAGTACCATGGCATAACCATGACAGCTTTTGGTTATGCCCTTTAAACACGAAAGCATAATTTGACCGCAGTGGCCCATACCAGGTGTACATTGTATGACATATTGCATGTTCCATAAATTTCTGGATTCTGGCAAACAAATTTCTTATATAGTTAGAAGCATCTTCCAAATCTGTTTCTGAAACTCTGTCTTTCAGAAGGATGAATATTGCGTTTACTAACATTAACCAATGTCTTAAGTATTTATCTGGCAAGATCGTGTGTCATACAGGTGAACTGTAAAACAGCACTTCTGGCACTGGACGTCAGACAGTGGTCTGATGGGCAATAATCTTTGATCAGCTCTGTGTTTGGATGTGCCAATATACCATGGATCAGTGTGATATTTGCTGTTAAACCAAAGGTCCGAGAACTGTTTGGTTACCCCAAGTAGCACACAATGCATATAACCCACTAGGAACCCGTTCACTATATCAAAACAAGGAAAACTGTTTAATAGGATCTAGGGTGACACAGACTTGACCCAAAGCACATGGTCAACACCTTCCCCGATAGCCTTTGCCCCACATTCAACAATATGCTTGTGGCTTCAACGTCAGGAAACACCCTTATAAATCCCCTCCCTTTGGCCACAATCATTCCCTCACTGAGACGGTACCCATCTCCATACCTGCCATTACATTGGTGAATCCCTCGAAGTAAGCACTTCATTACGGTGTCACATGCACTAACGATGGGAAAAACCTTTCAAAATATGTGTAATTCCAGTTCATGGATGTACCCATTTGACAACATGTGAGTCTGAGTCTTTTATATCCTGTACAAATGTGCAGAACTGTGGGCATGTAAGGTTTTCCATGTCCGAACCTGACTCCTGCAGCACATCCTTATAACTCAGGAAGGCCTTCTCATTGAAAGATGTCATGAATTTGACTGGCTAATGAAGGACATAAAAAGTTTTCAACCCTGAGGTTAGCAGTATTGGTTCTCTCATCACAGGCCAAACATTTGGTGTTTTGTTTTAATAAATATGCCCCACAACTTTGACAAAAGAAATGTAATGTGATGTTGTCGGCTGGGTATTCACATAGTTGTTTGAATGCATGAAGAGAGCATGGCAACATGGCACCGTGTTATTTGCTGGTAAGAAGAGGCTTAATAATTTTAGGTGGTTTCAGTTGCTGTAGCAGATAAACTGTCAGAGGGAAAATGCCAGAATTAATACAACAAATTGTGCTAATGTGACATCTGACCCTGGGTGTAAAGGAGACCCCATGGATTTCTCTGTGAATGATTTAGGTCACTTGAACATATCATCAAGTGGACTTGGTAATTCATGTTGCATATGACCTTCTGTAAAACTAGCAGTATCTGGATTTTCTATCCTTCCATCACTGTCACCATCAGGTTCAAGTTCCGCCATGGAAATGAGCTCTCGCTGATCAAGTTCAACACATTCAAGAAGAATTTCAAGAATTTTTTTTTCAAAAAATTTGTGATTAATTGTCATTGTTGACACACCACAGCACACACTGCACAACAACGAAATGTGTTCTCTGCATTTAACCCATATGTGACAATGTGACATAGCAGGGGGCAGCTAATTCATGCCCTGGGTTCCTGTTCCTCCATTTAATGGCATGGGCACTTCACACAGCCAATCAGGATCTAGAAGTCTGAATAAAAGCCTAGAAGATACCATTTGTGACCTTTATTTTGTTAAGAAGGCAAGCAAAAAGCAGTGCCACTGAGCTTTCATAATTACATTTCATATCTGCCTTTTCTGCGTGCAGGCCTATGTATTCCTGTTTCTTTGAAAAGACTATAGGAGAAGAAAAATGATTAGAAAGATATTTCAAGATGTTTCAATACAGCTAATTGTGGATGAGGTCATTTCATGCTGAACAAATTACGGCTATGTGTCATGCCCAGGCAAGGAAGGAGGGGAGAACAAGCACAGGGGGGAACGAAAAGAGTTTTATTAGAAAAACAAAACAGAAGCAGGGCAAACTCAAAGGACCACAGGGGGTCAAATTGGGAACATGTGGACTGGACAAGACTGAAGCACAGGACAAACTTTGAGGCACACACAGGGAGCAACATCATGGACTGGGGAGCACATGACTGGGAGGCACTTTATAACACCACTGATGAGGGAGCAAATGAGAGGCAGCTGGAGTGATCCATACAAGGGCTGAAACCAGAGGTAAGACAAAACAAGCAAGAGAACGAGAGAGGCAGGCAGGGCATGACACTATGTAGTTAGCTAAATCAGGGCTCTCAAGTCTCACGCATTGACCCCGAAACACACACTCCGCCCATAACAGATGTAATCTCACTCCAACATTCGATGAAACCTGAGAGTCCTGAAAAAGTGTCCGTTAAAAGACGACCAAGAAGCCTCAAGAAGTGACGGAAAGTGAGTAACAAATAAATATTGTTCGCTGAAGTACATCTAGTCGTTAACACGAAATAACGTAAGGTTTCCACCTGTGCCTTATACTACGGGATCGTCCTGTATTGGAAAAACTGCTGTCTCCGGTATTATATGGGGCTATGCCATATTATAAGTGACGAGTGGCAACCCTATCTTAATCGCAAGTGCTTCATCATTGTTACTGTATTCAGTTCTCAATATATTCGCTATGTACGTTACAAACATTAAAATTATGATATCGCTAGCTAACTATCATTAACATGAGGGGCTCAAAGTAGAGCTGCTGCTAACGTTAGAATGACTGTCAAAATTAGTGTTGGCTAACAAAGTTAACAACTCACTAAATTGTTGTCCGGCTGTCCATCCATCCATCCATCCATCCATCCATCCATTTTTCACCGCTTTTCTGGTGTTGGGTCACAGGGACAGCAGTCTAAGCAGGGATGGCCAGACCTCTCTCTCACCTCCTCTGGGGGAATACCAAGGCATTCCCAGGCCAGCCAAGAGATATAATCTATCCGGTGTGTCCTGGGTCTGTCCCGGGGCCTCGGCCTCATCCCGGTTGGATGTGCCCGAAACACCTGCCAAGGAAGACGCTCAGGAGGCATCCTAGATGGATGCCCGAACCACCTGAACTGGCTCCTTTCGATGCAGAGGAGCAGCGGCTCTACTTTGAGCCCCTCCCGAATGTCACTCTATCTCTAAGGGTGAGCCCAGACACCGTACGGAGGAAACTAAGCGCAATCTCATTCTTTTGGTCACTACCAAGAGCTGATGATGACAGGTGAAGGTAGGAACGTAGATCAACTGATAAATCGAGAGCTTCCTGGAGCGCCCCCCACAGAACCCCCTGATGTACACGGTCATATGTCTTTTCCAAATCCACAAAAGACATGTAGACTAGTTTGGCAAACTCCCATGAACCTTCCAGTATACTCGTAAGGATAAAAAGCTGGTCCAGTGTTCCACGGCCAGGATGGAATCCGCATGGTTCCTCATGGATCCGAGGTTCGACCAATGGACAGACCCTCCTCTCCAGTACCCCAGCATAGACCTTCCCAAGGAGGCTGAGGAGTGTAAGCCTCCTGAAGTTGGAACACATCCTCCAGTCCCCTTTCTTAAGGTCCCCCCCAGTCTGCCAATCCAAAGGCACTGTCCCTGACGTCCATGCAATGTTGAAGAGGCATGTCAGCCAAGACTGGCCAACATCAAGACCTGTCAAGAACTCAAGGCGAATCTCATCCATTTATTTATATGTTCGCTAAAATTCGCTACTCCTACTAAAGTCTCTTAACCATTCGCTGTGCTGTTTCCTTGGCAAATGTATTGAGCACATTAGTGCAGAAACAATGTAACATTGTTGCTAAGGGCGAAACATGCACATGCTGTTTACAAGTTAAAAACGTTTTGCCAGTTAATCAGTAACAGCGGGACTCCTGTGCTCAAAATCCCTCTCCCCCCTCCACAGTCACTCTCCCAGATTCCTGAATATGTATATGCTCATTCTATGGATTAAAGATCCCCCAAAATTGAATGTTTTACAACAAAAAAATGTAAATGGTATCTGTGGTATGGGATGTATTTGTGATGTTAAATATGGGGATGAATCTGGCCCTGAAAAATGAGTAAATCCAGAAAGGTTAGTAAATCTTAAAATCCCTTATATATTGTCTTTACCATCTCCTCCTTCTTAGCCAGTAGCCTATTCAAATTATTGTTACATTGATAAGCTACATCAGGTGAGAGAGCAATTACTTTGTTTCATTTTCTTATTTAAAAAATCCAGTAGGAGCCAGTGCAAGGTGCAAAAAAGTTGTCCTGTCTTAATTAGCCGGAGGTGTGTCTTGGGTGTAGCATACAATGAGCCAATCACAATGGCACGTCACCTCCCCTTTAAAAGGCAGTGGTGCATGAGCTATGGCAGATATTTTGTTATTTTAACAGCGTGTTTACCTGGCCAACCAAATCAGTTCTCACCTGAGGAAACGGACACGCTCGTGCGCGAGGTGAAAAGGCACAAGCATGTCATCTATGAGAGCACCACTGTTCTACCTTAGCCTTTCAAGGTGAAGCAAGCGTGGGATGAGGTAGCAGCGAGTGTGTCCTCGTTATCTGGCATTACCAGATCATCCACACAGTGTCGAAAGCAATATATAATGATGATAGAAGATGGGTAAAACAGAAGCTCACTGCTTAACAAGTACAGCAGCTGGGAACAGGGACTTAATTATGCTTCTTTGTTTTTTAATTTAATTTTGGGTCTGCAGCTTGAAAAATATGAAGATAATTATGATCTTTATTCAAACACAACCTACAGTTTTTACGGTGTTTTCAAATTTTCTAATAAAAGGCAATAGGGCTGTTATTTTTCTACGGCTCACAATTTAGATTCCTTGCTGTTTCTTTTGGTGTTTCATTAAACAGTATGATTACGTGAAAGGACCTATAATAAAACGTATATAAATGACGTAAAATGACAAAAAAACAATAGTATATCTGTGTCTGTAACGAGCATCATGCACCTGTACATTTCTAAAACGTGCTGCTTAAATACCATTTAATAATGCACCACTGACTTCAGACGTGGTTTTTATTGGTCGAAAGCACGATGACATCGCACTGCCTCAAAAGAGCAATGCGACCACAGTGCACCCGGCCATGCCTCATTTAAAAAACCCCATTCCTACGAGCGGGAAACAGGCACAAAATCAATTGCTATTTAGACGATGTGCGTGCAAGGCGTGAAAATAAGCAAGCTAGCAAAACCACTTTGTGTCACGCATTCCATTGGTGCAAAATAGGGCCCAGGGCTGGGAGGAAGGATTAGGGAATGGGGGTATGAGAGTTGAAAACGGTTTAAAGAAAAACAGCAGAGAGGCTTTCGGCAATAGCAGAGGGAAGAAACACACAAGGACAAAAATTGGGTATTGATAGCTACAAGTATGGGCAAGGTTGGCTATTAGGGTTTGGATGCAAGAGTAAACAAACTCAGCCTCATATATTGACCGTGACACAGGTAACCTAAACAAGTGTCCCCATCACATGACTTCACCCCATAGGAACATTGTACGACATTATTTTCCTTGAATCAGTCATATCCCCCTCCCGCACTTCCCCATCTTTCTGCCTTTCTCGCCATGTGGCCATTACAGTTTTTACTTCCTGACCGTAGAGCTCATGCAACGTGCAGAAATCCTCCAGGGGCTCTGGTCCTGCACACAGTGGGGCTGGTCTGCTTACGGGTGCCACATGGATGGTCTTCTTTGTCCAGAGTTTTGGCGACCTCCAGCTTGAAGTGGGAAGGGCATGAAGTGACAGGCTCCTGGTATAGCCTCGCCCTGCTTTTGGCAGGGGACCCCTGCTTCGCCTGAAGAAGGAGCGGCCTGTGTCCTTGGAACCCAGAGCGCAGGTTAACTCTGATTCCTCTAGACGAGACCCAGTGGAGAGCTGCAGAGACTCAGAGAGGTTGGCTATACCTCCCATATCTGTTTGATGGGGAAGGAGAATAGGAGGAAATGTAGATATGATACATATTAGGCAGCTAAAACACTCAAACTCACACTGAGGCAGATAGAATGAGCTCATTATAGAAGCTAAGTTCAGCCCGTAGATATTTGGTAGACGTCCATTCCGCTTCCAGAGCCAGAAATATTTTGACACTGGAAACCACCTGAGCCTTTGCCAAAAAGTTGCCAGCCATGTAGTGGTGAGAGATGCCAGACTGCGGTCACTGTGTGTCACGCGCCTGGTGCACGTTCTCGTTTCTTCCACTGTCACCTTCCCAGTGACATACTCACCTTTATACTGCCTCTCCAGGTCCCTCACCAGCATGGACAAGAAGCCGTGGCTGGCCGACATCAGCACTTTAACCCAGCTCTGCTGCGTCGGCTCATCTGCAGCGGCCAGCCTATGGTTCCATTGCCCCTGGTCCCTATACACCACAGAAAACTCAAACGGCTCCTCCGAGTCGCATAGCTGGACGGAGCAGCCCTCCAGCACTATGACCCCCAGTGGGCTGCTGTCCCCTGGTTGCTCTTGGTAGAAGAGAAGGTTCCCCTTCAGTACAAACCAGTGCTTCTGATAGGAGCCAGTCTTCTGTTCCTGGGGAGAAATTTTCAACAATAATTTTAATTCAGTCTTGCAGCCTTGTGTGTTGGTTTAATTGTACCCATATAATTTTTTCAATAGGCTACTAGCGAAAAAAGTGTAATTAAGTAACATGCTATCAGCCAATAAAATGTAATAGACGTGATATATAGACCAACAGTCTTTCGAAAATGTTTTAAATGTGTCCCGCTACCTTTCTGTAGAGATAGCCGTGTTTGTCGACTGGTGAGCAGCAGGACCAGAAGCGTCGCAGGATGCTTCCGTGGATGTTCATCAGAGCACTTCGTCACTACAAAAGCCTGGATGTGACTAAAGAGTGCCGAAACGGTAACAGGAGTCGCTGCAGACTCGCGGTTCTCTTTTCAGTGTTTCATGTGTTAATGATTGATCAGCAAATCCCCGAGGTCTTGGAGGGTTTACCTGCTCTGCTCCAGCAGAAGATGAAGTGAGGCACACCTCTTTGAATCAGTTTCAGTTCGGGGAAACCGTCAGAGGAAATTAGTAGACATTAAAGATTTTTGAACTGGATTCATTTGAACCGGATTTTGAGTCTAAGAACGGTCTGCATTCATTTATGAAACCACCAAAAATTATTACCAGATCGGCAATGAATATAACAACAGAAAAAAAACTCATAATGGTACAACGGTTACCTCGTCGATGGTTTCTGTTTGCCCATTTAATCAGGAGCTTGTGCAGCACACCAATAAGGAAACTTGGTATGATAAATAAGACGCTTATCTTTTCAGTGAGCAAAGTTCCGGTTCTGTTTTTTATATATAGGCCTACATTATTATAACTTTATTTTTTCTTCACTGTCCAGAATTTGCCACAAGTCACAAGGTGTTACATAGTATTTAAAAAGTTTTTTTTTTATATATATAACCATATTTTTATTGCTATGTATTTAGATTTCTAATCTAAATCTAATTTGGATCAAGCTGAGGTACATTATAGATAGGAGGGCTCTTGGCATTTATTTATGCACAATCCTTCCATCCATCCATGAATTATTCATTTTCATCCAACCATCTTCTAACAGCTTTTCATTTTCATTGTCGCAGGAAAGGCTGGGGCCAAGCGACATATGGCATACAGCTAACTTGTCTTTTCGCCTTTTCAGATGAACTCCACTGCAATAGGGCATTGTGGACATTATTTAACTAACACTAACGATTATTTGTTAGAAATTATGTTATTTATATGGCAGCCTTACATCTTCAGGATAGGTGAGTCCATGCCTGTAGTCTGGCCCCGATTAACCACATGAGCATTTGGGCACCACGGAGACACCAAGCAGAACAAACCTCATGATCCCACCTCCCGGGCTAATTCCAGAACGTCTTTGAAGAGGTTACTGCAATTTCATATCTAATATTTCATAACTATATATTGTTCTTTTGATATGTAACTCATTGAAAAGCCTATGTATCTTTCTTCCTATGATAGATGGATTGCTGAATTTCATGAGCCACCAGTCACATTGTTAGGAAATTGGCTCTATATGGCACTCTTGTGGTTCTTATGACACTCTCTGTAAACTTTTAGACAATAATTATGTTGGAACACCATTATTGTGATAAATGTGTATGAACTAACAGAGGTAATGTGGTAAATAAAGGCAATTTCATAAATCGACTGCAACATAAACAAGCTAATTTCGAAAAGCAGTGAAATTACAGTGTATTACAATGTATACTTATTACACAAAATTAGACTATGGCACAATAAAATAATAGGTAATGCATTACATTAACTACACCATCGTAATGGATTCTTTATATATTCACAGAACATTCAGTGCACCTTCATAATGCATCCTTAGAACATTCATAAGCTGAACATAAGTATACCCTAATATCCCAACATACTTTTACAGCATTAATACAATATCATCATATCATTTTGTTATTAATGTACATTAAAGCTGTTAAGGTATGTTAGGATGTTATGGTATACTTCCATGCCGCTTATGAATGTTCTAAGAATGCATTGCAAATCCCTTGTGAAGGTGCACTGAATGTTCTACGAATGCATTATAAAGGTATTACAAAGGTGCAGTTAATGTAAAGTGTTACCACATAATAATCACAACACTGTTATTATAAATCCAGAATGTGTTTAATCCCATGTACAGGTTCACAAAGTAATACTGCATAGAATGCAGTGTGTGTGACTGTTCCAGGGCATTGAGCATGAAGTAAATCGCAAACAGGCCAGAGTTGACAGAATTTTTGGTGTTCTTCTCTTCCACTTTGGTTTCTCCGTCCATCAAAATCGTCACTCTGGTTGACTCGTTTTTGAAGAGAAATGTTGGGGTAGGCCTGACCAGCACCCGTAAAACAAATATAAGTATTTTCCTGGGATCATCTCACACACAACCTATAATCAATAAAATACTTTGGTTTCCTTGGGTATCTGCCAATATCTCCTCAATCCTTCCAAAATGTTAAACGTATACAGATAGTGAACATATTGGCCTATGTTATACTGCAGGGCATATATTAATTTATCCTGCCTTTGGTTTGGATCAAAGTTTTTTTTCACAATAGTTTGTGAACTACTATAAAGCACAGTGAAACCCCCCAACAGACCATATATTCCATACTGTATTTCACAGGGGCTTCTAATGAGATTCCTGGTCAATGCAGCAGATGTGTGAGACTCTCTCTTTGAATAGCTGAGGTAGCAGCAGGTTCCCTGCACATTTCTCCCAGTCTAAGGAAAGAAAGAAAACTGGAAGAAAATCGCCAGCGCTTTACTTGAGGGGTCGCAAATAACATAGTAGTACACTGTCTTAATTAACCAGAAACAACGTGTTAGTTACGTATGGATCCCATAATCATTTATTAATCAGTCATAATGGTCCATGTATTTCATGCAGTTACCATATTTGTTCATGATTTGTACTTGAATATTAACTAGTTAGTAAGTCCACTTGTACCCCTTTAATAAATTGTTACTAGAAAATCATTTAGGACTGATTTTGGGTATGTGCTGTGCAGTCTTCTGCTGCACATCTCTCTTCATCCTTCATGTATTTGGAGAAGGCGAGCTGTATGGACACCGAACTGCATTTAGTAAATAAAGGTGCCCTGCCAAACGTTGCGAAAAAGCTTCCGCTATTTTTTTTTTTACTTGGGCGACGTATTCGCCGAGTAGCAAACTTCACAAGCGTTAAAATAGGTTGTCAAGCTGACAAGTGGCAAAAGTGCCGATGAAACTAATAACATTAGCTAGCTACAAAGTTATTATGGTTATTATAGTATTAGCTATCTAGTTATCAACAAAGTCTAAACATTGTATCTGGCGTGTTGTTCTCCTGACGCGTTTGGTGATATCAGAAACAATTGGCTGCCAGCTTATGACTTGCATGTTTTTTGTGAACTTGCATGACTTGCTTATGACTTGCCTGTTTTGTGTTGCCCTGCCCACAGGCCAGGAATCGATGTCAGTGGTGCGGTCAGGTCAGGTCAGGTCAGGTTGGGGAGCATGCGCTGATGCAGCGCATTGCTGCACCCACCACACAACGAAACTCCTCGGGATCCCGGCTGCCGATCCCGCAGACAGATACATGGTCCAGTCCCACCCTCCGGAAATGGCCATCCATTTGCCGCAGCCAGGTGTTACGTGGGCATCCCCTTGGCCTGGTCCAGCCGGTTGAGTCCTCAGCAATGATGATCCTGCGAGCCAGATCATCCCCAGAGAAACGCGCCACATGGCCGTAGTGCCGTAACTGACGCTCCCTCACAATGCAAGCTAGAGGTACCCAAGGATTCTCCGAAAAGACAGAGTACCGAAGGAGTCCAGTCTTTGTCTCAGCTCACTGGATAGCGTCCATGTCTCACAGCCATACAGCAAGACAGGGAGCACCAGGACTCTAAAGACTTGCAAAGATATTGGGACCTCCAGACACCCATTTCCAGCGACCTCATGACCCCTCATGCTCTTCCAATACATCTGCTGACTACATAGGAAGAGACACCAGAGACATGAATGTCGCTGCCGAGGTAGGTAAATCTCTCAACAAAGTCGACATTCTTCCTGCAGACAGACTACTGATGACTGTGCCTAAGAAATCATTAAATGCCTGGATCTTGGTCTTTATTCAGGACACCTGCAATCCCAGACACTCAGACTCCTCGCTCAGTCTCTCGAGAGCCCCAATCAGAGCCTCCATTGACTCCGATAAGATCACGGCATCGTCGGCAAAGTCAAGATCAGTAAATCTTTCTTCACCAATGGACACCCCACACCTGCTGGACCCTACGACCCTGCCCAACATCCAGTCCATACAAGCATTGAACAGAGTAGGAGCAAGAACACACCCCATGGCGAACCCCACAATCAACTGGGAAGAACGCAGAGGTTCTCCCTCCTCTCTACACAGCACTCAGTGTACCAGTGTACAGGCCAGCCATGATGTCCAGTAACTTCGGGGTTGATCCTGCAAAGTCTCAGAATGGCCCACAGGGCAACTCAGTCGAACACAAAAATCGACATAGGCTGCAAAGAGCCTCTGCTGATATTCGTGCTTGCGCTTGATGAGAACCTTCAGTGCAAGGATACGTTTGATGGTAGACTTCTTAGGCGTAAAACCAGACTGCTCTGGTCGCTGACAGGCAAGCAAGTGATCACAGATCCCATTAAGGATGACCCTAGCAAGGACCTTACCCGGCACTGAGAGCAGTGTTATCCCCCTGTAGTTGCTGCAATCCAGGCGATCACCCTTCCCTTTCCAGATAGGGACTACAAGTCCCGTTTTCCAGTCAGTTGGAATGACGTCTGACTCCCAAATGGAAGCAAAGATTGCCTGCAATGCTAGGAGGGGACAGCCTTACTACCAGCCTGGAGAAGTTCACCCCGGATACCACAGATCTCTGTGGCCTTCCCTGCCCCCAGCTGATTCACCACCCATGCAATCTTAGTGAGATTGGGTGGTTCACAGCTGATCGGAGGATCAGCTTCAAAAATCGTAGACCCACAGATGTCCAACATTCTAGCTGGAGGGTCAGCTTTAAATAACTGCTCAAAGTAGCCAGCCCAGTGGGTCACAACTGGAGTGTCATCCGTAAGGACCGTCTCATCACCCGCCCTGACTGCAAGTCTTCAAGGAACAGATTCAGATGTACGTAATGCTTTGATTCCTCTATAAGCAAGGCGTGGGTCACTAGACCACCGATGCTGTGTCACCTGCTCACAAATTCGTCTAACAAACACCTCCTTATCTGCCCTCAGAGCCCTCACAGCTGTCCTTCTCAGTTCCCAGTACTGACTGGAGTTGCCAAATCGTGCGCTGCGACTCCTCTCGATAATATACAGGGTGCCCTGCGAGATGAAACACCTCCTTCTGGGAACACTGGCAACACCTACACAGCCCTCAGCAACCTTCAGGGTCTTATCACGGAAGGTCATCCACGTCACATTAGAGTCAGCAGTCGCACTCAAGTCTGCAAGCCATTTAGCAGGCCATGCCTCCGCACCACACCAGCCCCGATCCTCAACAGGCCTGACCCTATTAGCTCTCTGGCAGTTTCGACTCATCCAGGGATGGGGCTCCTGAAGGCTTTCCTGCATCCCCTTCATGGTGCGTGCAGCCTTCCTGCAGGCGGCTGCAGTCGAGTTACTCCCACGGAAAGCAGAAGAGTTTTAATCAAGCAGCTGTGAGTTGTTTTACGGTGGCTGGAGTGCCAATCCCACCACCAACCCTCAAAAAATTCCCTGCAAGTTAGAGGACCGCTTGCAGGGCTGCATGCAGTTTATCGATGGTGCATTCGATAATCTTGGCGAAGTCGTTTTAGACCCTGCAATCCTGCTTGGGATTTTGCGTTTTCCCCTTTTTTCTTTTTTATTGAGCATAAGGGAATACACAAAACAAAATAGACAGTAGAAGTATATGAAGAAACTAATAATGGTGGATAACGCTGATACCATAGGCTGATACACTTTAGACATAGAGCATACACATTCCAGATTAACAGTTTGAAAGGAACTTATATAAGTAATAAAATTAAATAAAATTTATCAGGAAAGCTTGTGTCCAAATTGCCCATAAAATAGATTATGTTATAGTAAGTAACGGTGTCTTATGCATTATTTAATGACAATCAATTATGAATATCAGACCAAGCTGTTTACGATAAGAACATTGAAAAAAATAACTGTTCAATGATTCTGTCTCTTCTATGTAGAAAACCATGACACTGTATGGAGCTGATATGATTTTAAAGTGGGTTTCATAGACTTTAAGGACATGAGTCACATGACAAATAAAAATAAACAGCTCCTCTACTGAAAGAGATCTCTATCTTCTCACATAAAGAGCTTGATAAACTCTGACTGTTTGCTTGAAAACTATACTAACTAGTTTACTGTCAGGCTTTTTTCTCGAACAGATTAACATCACCAACTTTCAGGGAAGGTAAAGGTGTAATAGAAGAAAACTGGACACTATTTTGTATCATGCAGATTTTGTCATATCTATTGCATGAGACAGTAATTTTATACTGTCCTGTAAATTCCTCAAAACATAAAAACTGGCCACTTGAATCCAACAAGTCCAGGACAAACGTACATCACTACTAAAGCAATCAGTTTTAAACATAGCTCCCCAGCTCGCGATACAATGGGAAGATGGATGGATCATTGGATAGAGTACCTTGTCGGCAAAGTAGGTGGCGCTATACAGCTTTGAGTAAAAACATGAAAACGCCTCACAGAAGAAGAAGATAGGAAGTGTTGCTGTTTTGCGTCACGTCCTGTTTGGTATTTTACGGATGGTGGTGCGACTCACGACAGAGTTGTTAACGAGTAACTGCTTTTTTTTCTAAGTCGGCGACTTTTTATACACGTTGCATCACATTTACCAGCTTTCTGTCAGAGTTTATTCTTTACTTGCAGATTTTTCTTTAGGCATTTTCTATCCCGTCATGTACGCATGTGCTGTAATTAGCCGATTAGCTTGGTGGCTAGCTCGCTGCATTATTAGAATAGGGTAGTTCGGTGGGTAGATATCTAAGTAACTTGTTATTTTTAGCCTCTTAATGGATGCGTTGGGTTGAAACAGATTCAGACAACTAAGTTTTGTAGATAATTAACAATGAATGTGATCAGAGCGATTCAGCCTTTTAGATGGACCTGTCTGTGAGATGTTGCAGATGTGCAGTACAGTATAACATAGTGCAATGCAAATAACGGCGAGTTCCGGACGCGCTTGTAAGATATGTAAGGTCTCAAGGCTCATGGTTTCTAACTGATCTTTCCCACTCTGCAGCATGTCTAAAAGAAAAGTGACATTCGAGGACGGCGATGGGGAATTCAGCCTGGAAGAGGATCTCCAGAAGAAGAAGGTGAAGACTTGTGCAGTACATATTCAGTGGTAGTATTATTTGAGTGGTACCATTTTCTTAAAAATCTGTTCCACATCTTGGTCAGTTCACTTGCAAGCAAAGAGGAACAAAAGGAACATGTTAAGGACTTTGTATGTATTGCATGTGCAGTCTGACATATTTACTGACTACACTTTTGTTTATGTGTGAAGAAGCTGTTACTTAGAGATCGATAGAAGCCCAGTGTTCAGAAACTCTTTTGTCACAAGATTGTTTATATACATTGCTTGTTCCTACTCCTCTTGATAGATATGTGAGGCTGTGAGTGGTCCAGGCTCAAGGTTCAAGGGTAAACATTCCTTGGACAGTGATGAGGAGGATGACGAAGAAACAAGGGATGATGGGAGCAAATATGAAATTCTGGACAGTGATGACGTGGAGGGTATGTATCATGAAAACGGATGGTGTGGCAATAACATGGTGGCCAGATTATCATTCATTTTTGCGTGTAAATTAACTCTGAGCTTTAGTGAGTTCTCTGTACTGGTTCTTGTAAGTCCTCTCTGTTCTGGCAGGTCAGGAGCAGGCTACGATTGACTATGACGAGGGGGTGCCCATCACACCCTTTAACCTGCATGAGGAGATGCAGGAGGGCCATTTTGACTCGGAGGGCAACTATTTTGTGAAAAAGGAGGAGCAGATTCGAGACAACTGGCTTGACAATATTGACTGGGTAGCATTTCACAGATTTGACACTGATCTGAAGCATGACCAGGAAATGACACTGTATCTCCAAAGTCACATGAAAGCGTCAAGTCTCGGTTTGTCAGTTGTGGTGGGTGGGATTTCGGTGCAGTGTCTGTCATTGGCTGACGTAACCCACCTCCCCTTGTAGTTAAACTTCATTCCTCAATTCAGAATTATTTTTTCTGTATATGGCAAGTAGGCCTCTTACTTTAGTAAAATTTGTATCTCTGAGCTTGAAGCCAGGAAAAGGTCATATGGTTAAAAAAATCTCTGATTATTTTTATTTTGTAACTCTGGTTTTAAAGGTCAGCCGCGTCACTGCATGTTTGAGGGTATTTTAAGAGCTCGCTTGACACTTTCAGCCTAATTTGATGGTGATCGTTGCTTCCTAATTAATTATAGTGATTGTTCCTTTATATCTGTGCACTGTTCCCTTCTTTCCTGTCTCCCAGGTAAAAATTAAGGAGCAGCCTGTAAAGCGAAAGAAAGGTCTTGCAGCAAAGAGGAAGAGAAGGGAAGGGGACGAAGATGAGGCCGAGGAGGAGAAACAGAGGGAAGAGAAGCGGGTCGACAGCGAGGAGGAAGAGGAGGAGCCTAAAGTTGTCGAGGATCCTTTGGCATTTCTCAGCCAGCACCAGCTCATGGAGGCTGTTGTTGATCTGCTGTTGCCAGGGGAGACTGTTGCAGGGGCACTGAGGCGGCTCGGGGGGATGGTTGGGCGGAAAAAGGGAAAAGGGAACAGCAGAGGCCAGGAAGAGGGCTCAAACCGAGACACAGAGAAGCTGGACAGGCTCACGGCATTAGCAGACCGGCTGGTGGGCAGTGGGGAGTTTGAGATATACCAGCAGACCTATGAGAAGTTGGCATACATTATAAAGGTTAGACCAAACCGGAAAAGAGTTGGAAAAGATGAGGATGATGTGCTAGACATGTTTGCAGATGAAATTGATGCAAAGGATGGGGGGAAAGCTCCAGAAAAAGAAGATGAGGAAGATGAAGGAGGAAGAGGTGGGTTACAGTAAGGATGGGGGTTGTTTTGGGTACGTCGGAGTGCATTTCTGTGGCTCGAGCTAAGACCAAACTGACGGAGTTTTCCCTATGCAGTGAGTGATGATGTCATGTGGGAGTACAAGTGGAATATGGATGATAAGTCGGAGATCTATGGCCCCTTCAGCAGCCAGCAAATGCAGGTGAACCTTGCACATCTTTTTCCCCCTTTCTCTCACTCTTTTTATAGGCTGGTTATGATTCATGGCTGCAAACTTGTGCCTACTGGTATATGTGTTCGTGCTCTGAAGATCACACTTATTAATCCTTGATTTCTAGTTAAGGGTTCAAGTTTTGTGAGTGCACAAGTCTCATAATAGAATTTTTTTTGTCCATCAGAACTGGGTAGAGGAAGGCCACTTCAAAGATGGTGTCTACTGCAGGAGGGTTGGAGAGGGAAACACACAGTTCTACAGCTCCAAGAGGCTTGACTTTGAGCTGTACACCTGAAAAACTGATACATGTCTCTGTAAAACTCTATTTCTTTTAAGTTTGTTTGCCTGTGTGTCTGTTGTTTTCTTTTTTAAATAAATCAGACCACTTCAGGTCAATTATTGAGTATTGTGTTTTAATAAAGTGAAATGAAAACTGGGGGAGGTACACAGTAGTGATAACAACTGAAAGTATGATATGGTTTACACAGTGTATGCATGGTCTTTAATGACTGTACATTTTAAATGCCTAATTCAATTTAATTTTTGAAAAGCCGAAAGTACAAGCTGGTGTTTACAATTCTGGCTCCTTGTATGACTCCCGCCCAGTTTCTAGCCTGGAGGTAGGCGGGGGCTTAATTGGTTCAGGATGTATTATTAAAGTTCATCTGGGTGGAAAGGCCGCTTCCTGATCAATTCATTGGCCTGTTTTCGTTAGAAGCGCTCTTCTCACAATTTCATTGGTCAATAAGCCACCGTTTGTAATTTCCCATTGGTTGAGCTCTGGAAGTCGCAGGAGGCGGGTATAAAGTAAACGCTTCGCCCGCTTATTGGTTGAGAGCCGTCAACTGTGGTAGGTTGTGAGGTGTTACGTTTAGGGAAGCAGCTTGAGTGAAATTGTAAGGTTGGGCGCCGTCGACAGAGTCATATCGTAGTCGGCGGTCGCGGTGTATAATTCCTGTTATTTGTGCATTGTCGCAGTGAAATATTTAACATTTAAAAAGCAATAGAAATGGATGCCTTTTGCAAATGAGTTTGCGCGGATTTATGTAAATATATTACTGGCCCGAAATAGCTTTTTTCCCCTTAATTAACTTGCCTGTTTTTTTTGTATTATTGATGGCAATCCGTCATTCGTTAGTTGGCTTACTAAATATTTACTGCATATCGAAGTCAAAGTGTATCAGCACGATCATGCCGCCTATTATTTAGATGCGGCCGGTTGACTTTTTTATTTATTTATTTTTAATCTAGCGGTATGACTAGTTAACGTGGAGAAATAACATCCGTGGTTGTCCGGTGGTCTGATTTGTGTAGTTCTTTTTTTATTTTTCACGGGGGCACGGTAAGTGTGTGCTGGTTACAGTGCGGCCACATCGGGCTTTTGCTCGTCCTCCTCTCGTCGCAGACGGATAGCAGGCTGATGGGGTTCGATCCGAAGCAGCGGCATTGCCCGATGCCTCGGAAACGGCGCTAATTTTACTCCGCGACCGGAGTCGGTGCACGCTCGCTTGGAAAAGCTGTTTCGTCCGGCGAAAAGCGAGCGGTAAGTTCGTTTGTGGATCGACATGATCCGAGTTCGTGGTTTTACGTTCATTTTATGTCAATACTTAAACGGATATCTCATTAAACGTAGCTAACAATGTTACGGTAAACAAAAAATTAGAATATATTAACAGGGGACTGTATTGCGCGACCAACGACCATAAAAATATGTATTTGGAATTGTGCACAGGTTTAACTTTGTGACTGTTGTTGCAGCGGAGAAAAAATTGAGGATGCTGCCCTTCCCGCAGGTTATCTGTCCAATGGAAGAAGATGCCAAAGCTGCCTGCAAAGCTCCTCAAAGCAAATCCCATCCCAGTCTCCAGCCTCCTTCCCTTGTCACATGCAGGTATCATGTCTGTCCCAGTTCCTGTCTGTTTGGTTGAGCCTTTGTGTTGTTAATTGTCCATGTTTGTGCCCACCGTCCCTTCATCTGAACCTTCTGAATATTCTTGCATTTTGAGAACTCCTTAATCTCGCTGTCTTGGTCAGCATTGTTCGTTGTAGATTCCTGAAACAAAACGGGGAAAAAGTCTTCCCTGACTACCTCAAAACAGCACATCAGAAATGTAACCTAGTCTTTCTGAACTTTATAAATCCCACAAAGGGAAACTTCCACCACCAGCAAATGGGAACCAGTGATCCCAGCCAAGTGTTTAAGCCGCTGTAGCAGGACACTGAGAAGGCTGGTATCCTCTCCAGTTCCTAGATTAGTTTGCTCCAAGCTAAGAAGTAAACGCTTCTCTCACTGCATGTTATAATTTAAGTAGGCTTTACCCTGTTTTGACTCCAACTAACGGGATGTTTTGCCTGCTTGAATGTCACTGACATCCAGGGTGCTCACTGATGGGGGAAGGAGAGAAGCAAGGAGGAGGAGTGGTCGTCTTCAGCTGGCCAAGGAGCTCCAAGGTGCCAAACAGAAGGGGACGACATCCTCTTCCTCCCTCAAGAAGAGGATGTCCAGCAACACGGTATCTCGGCTCTGTCCCTCACAGAACTCCTGAAGTGTCTTTAGATGGATTTCATAATAATGAGATTCATTTTGTCATGGGTGAAATTTTTCTCATCTCTGCTGTCGAACATCTTCAGTGGTATGTCGGTTTCTGACTTAAGGAGGTGAGTATATACTGTTTAAACATAGGTACAGGTTTAGTCGCTTAGCCAGAAGCTCCTCAGTTGAGGTCTCGCTGTTAGAATGGCTTTTTGGGAGGAGAAATCTTTTGACCGGATTTGCTGCAGTAAAATGGTGAGCTACGTAAATTGTAAATATCTGGATGCTTTCAAATGGTAAATCATGCATCGAAGCAGCGTTGGATAATTGACTAAGTGTGTTCTTTTAATTATCAGGAGCAGGTCCCAAAGTCCTTGTCTGTGAAACTAATAAGGATTGATTCCCCACTTAAGAATCAGAAGATGGTGGATTCAGCGGACAGCATGGTGTGTCTCTCTCTGTGCCATTTATCAGGTTTTTCTCCTATATTCAGGCATCTGTGAAAGATGGGTGGTTTCTGGGCATTTCGACTCACTGTTTTCATGATTCCTTTTTTGGGATGAAAATTGTTTTGTATCTCTTTGGCCCAGATCTGTTTGGCAGCCTTGAATCAGTCCTTGTGTGTAAACCTTTGTGCAAACCCCTACTGGACAGGGTGATGATCAAGTATGAGTGAGAGAGGCAGGGAACTCGTGTGTGAGTTTATGAAATGTTGATATTTGAGTTGATTTGTAATGTTATTCTTTACAGAAAAGTTGCAGCATACAATATCAAAGTGGAATGATCATGTAAGTTTTTCGTTAAATAGTGCTTCCAAAAAAAAATGCAGAAACGTTTACTGGGCATAAAGATACAATGGCAAACTGACTGATTAGGATGTTGACTGGCTGGTTGTGATTTACTAAGACTGGTTCATACTTCTCTGCTCAAATGCAACTCTCGTGTATCCACTCGGTCTATGCGTACACTGAAACGTTCATAATTCTCTGGTGAAGCCGCATACGTTACACATGCAAACATCATGTTGTACTTGTATATTTATTAATAATAATAATGTTCCCTGCACATGTACCATAGCAGTGAGGGTTGTGTCCGTTTCTCCATGATTTGCAAATTCAGAGAGCCAACTTTGTGCAGCTGGCTGGCGTGAAATTTTCAAATCGAGACATGTCTGCACTCACATTCACACATTTACACGTATGTAACAGTTTTATTTCCTTGTAAATAATCTGTCGAGTTTGCAAACTACCCCAACGCTCGTCAAAAGCATCCATTATGGTATGTAAAGTGGATGCTAGCGAATGGATCGTGCAGAGTGTGTCCAGAGCTGCGTAGGCGTTCGTCCGTGGAGACACACAATGACGTCAAATGCATCATAAACGTTTGTGTGGACAACTATGAACCAGCCTTTACAGAACGCTGACAAGTTGCAGCCGGGGTGCCATAAGTTTAGCAATAAATAAACCCAGTAGTTCCGCAATGAAGTTTATCAGCTTGATCTTCTTAACACTGTGTGGAAAAGGAGCCCATATTCTCATATAATTAGGAGTCACATTCAGATGCCTTTGCGAATGAACAACGCACACAGAACTGTTACAGGGAGGATTTATTTATGAATTGGAACCATTTTTCTCTTAAGATATTATTCATTAGGGATGTAATGATTCTACAAATCTGTAGTTCAGTTCAAACCTCAATCCTGATTGGACCAAAATAGTCACATTACACACACAGTTGGAAGACAGGTGTAATGTGTGAAATATACAAAATGTACAGTTTGCCCTAACTATAAATGCAATAATTTTGTGATTTATATGTGTTTGTGTTAATTCTGAAATTCCAGAAATGCGACTCAAGATTGTGAACGTTTGTATTGTGGTTTTCAGTCTCTTTCAGAACTGTTACGCCACTATTATTCATGTATGTTGGTGAATGGTATAGGGCTTTGGTGCTTAATGCATCTTTATGCTTGTAGGTCCACTGGAGGACACGACTCCAAATGTGTAGACCCTGCTGCTTCCATAGTTCAAGAAGAGGACTCTGTTGCTGGAAATGCTAAGACTGGGCTAGAAGCTAGTCGAGCAGAAAGTGGTCTAGAACAACTTGAACCTCCTGAAAGTCCTCCTGTGAAGCAGTGGGTCATTGGTCCCCTGTTACAGACATTCAAATCGAAGATGGCAAGTTTCACCGAAATTGTTATGACTCCGGTCAGGTTTTTCAAAACGAGCCCCTCATCCTCGGCCTGCAGCGACAACCTCACGAATCCCAGCGAGGACTCTGATGGCTGCTCAAGTGCCCATGAAGGACTCCATTCAGAACAAAAAACTGAAGGAGAGCCGAAAGGAGCAGAGAGCAGTATCAAAAATGTTGACAACTGCTTTACCTCTCTGATAGCCAACACAGAACTCCAAAGAGAGATCACCACAGGAATCATAAATGACTGCACAGATGAAGAACTGAACTGTGCTGTCCGAAAGTCATCTGCAATCCAGAGATTAAGGTTTGAGGCAGAGGCCAATGTCCAAAGCTCTGTTCAAGAGCAGGATTTTGTCCTTTTTGATGAACAGAACAGTGATGGTGTTGCTTTGTATGAAATGGATGGTCTGAGGGATTCTTGTACTGATGACCTTGTAGCTTCTATCAGGGAGGGTGAGCAGGAGCTTCATTCAGATATCTGTCTACAACATAGATGTGGTACAGAGAAAGGGATAGATTCCCAGGTGGACTCCTCTTCTGAGAACTCCTGCAACACTAGGCTCAGTTTATCCTTAAACCCTGGCACACCGGAGCAGATGGAGGCATGCATCCTGTTGAGAAGGTTGGACCGTAAGCGTATGCTCGAGCTTGACTCCACTCCTGACTGTCCTCGCAAACGGTTGCCTTTGTCAGCTGTGGAAGCCGGTTTGGTTTTTTCAGAAGTGTCATCGGTCCTGTCTGAGCTGAGGGAGGGGCATGCCCTCAAAGATTCCTCAGGGCCTGTGACTCATGAGACCGTTATTAGCGTAGAGTCTGATCACTTAACACCCTTAAAGTATTACACACCCCCTGATTCTTTCAGACTCTCTGAGGTTGAGGAGGCAGGTGTTGGACAGCTGAGATTGTTGGACATTGCCGAAGATAGGCAGCCTTCAACCTTAACCATCTCATGGGACCAGAACAACACTGACACTGACAGAAAGGAATGTACAGCTTCTCTTTCCTCACCGAGAAAATCCTCTGTATGGCCAGAAAATAAGAGTGCACCCTCTGTTCAAAGCCAAGCAGAGGACAAGCTGCAGCCAATTCACCTAGAGGTTTTGGCCTGCCCTCTACTCAGTCCTTTAGTGGAAGGGCCCTCTTCCAGAGAAGAAAAGGTTGGAACAGAAGAATCTTGGAGAGTCCAACCTGAAGAAGATCAAAAAGCAGATTGCAGAGGGAACATACCAAAGCAAGTTAAAGACAATGAAAAATTAGAGGAAGAACATGCTGGAGAATTGCTAAGTGCTTCAACTGCAGATGTCAGAACAGTGAGACAAGTGCAGAGGAGAAGCAGAAGGATGTGTCGTGTCAACGTTGAGTGTCATAGGGTTAAGGGCGAAGCTGTCATAGTCAGCACACATAAGCAAATTCCCTTGGGAAGTGGTAGATCTGAATCTCAAAGAGGAAGAGGAACACATAAAGGATGGAGTATAACAAGCAAAAAACCGAAATCTCTTGTCACAGAGGTGGTGGCTTCCGCCAAGAAACTAGCTGTTAATTGCCCAAAGAACCTTCCCTTGAAACTTACAGATGGCAGTGTTGGTAACAGTGGCTCTGACCGTAGTATCAACCGGAATGTAACCAACACAAGTAATTGTAGGAATAAAGGTAAAATATTGAGGCGTCCAGAGCCGCCTAATGCTGTCAGAGCTGACTGCAGTTCACGTCCCTCATCTTTGACAGATTGTACAAAAGTTTCTTGCTCGACCCGGGTCTCCACTACAATGGCAATCACGTTAGCGAGGGAAAAGGAGGGTGCAATGGTCCGCAGGAGTATGTCAGACAGCATGTGTCCCCAGGTACCAAACATGAGATATCAACGCTCCAGATGCAGAAACAGCAGTTCAAATCCAGATATTGCGATGGGTCTCACTGCGAATTGTCTGGTTCTGCAAAGGGACATTGATTATGCTCTACAGACAAACGATTTGATGGAGGTGAATAAGGAGACTGATGGTGACCAAGCAGCAGAAAGTTTAGGTCAGCAGAGAGCTAGGAAACGCAAGCTCAAGACCCTTTGTAATGCAACAAAGAGGCCTAAAAAGCTATCTAAAGGACTGAGAGGGGCTGAAGGGGGCAGGAGTCAGGTTGCAAGCATGGATCGGCGGATGGCACAATCAGAAGGTTTGGACAGAAACAGTGAGATTGAAGGAGGAACACTGGAGAGTAGAGATTACAGTGCTGCAGAACTTCATCCAAAAGAGGCAGTTGGTCAACACCTTGGTAAAGATTCAAGTTCATTCAATACAATGGCAGCACCAAAGAGCCCTTTCAAGAACTTCAGACCATTTACCAGCTCTCTAACCCCATCCGATGATCCACTGGTGGCAGAAGATAAGTCAGTGGATGGGTGCACCTTGTGTGTAATGGCTGACCAGTCAGACAATGGGACTTCTGGTCCAACTGTGGATGGCCTCCCACCATATTGTGAAGAGGAGAAAAAGGCTTTTTGTGCTTTTCACCTGGCAGCTGCAAATGTTGTTGTGAAGCTTGAGAGGTTAGAGATTGTAGAGAAGATTGCCAGGGAGAAGGAAGAACTAGGGATTGTGAGCAGCTCCATTGCAAGTGGCCCAGTAGAGCCAAAAAGAGGGTGGGGAATGAAGATTGCAAGGGAGCAGGAGGGGAGTGACAGTGCCACAGTGGTGGGGCAGCAGCGGAAGGAGGCTGGTCTACCCAAGGCGTCAGGTAGCGGTCCTCTGCATGCTCGCTTGCTGCGAAGCCGCTCCTGTCCCGAAATCCCCTCGTCCCTCCTCGAGGACTGCTGGAGCACCTCGCCATGCCCTTCACCCCCCCACAGTAGCCTTCCCACCTCCTTCCTCCAGCAACACTCTTTGGTTCACCCCCCTCCCTCACCAGTCAAGCGGACTCGTCGGCACACTGTCTGTAGCGTGGAGGTGGAACGGGAGATCGCTCCCTTGTGCCTCCGCAAGGAAGTGTACCCCACTGGTTTCTCTACCACCTCTCCCTCCTGCACCCACCTGACGGTTCTTGCCTCCTGCTTCCTGTCCAGCCCACTGGCCTTCCTCTCGCAGAAACGCGACGGGAGCTCAGGAGCCAGCACTGATGGCGGCAGCAGCAGCCGTGACTCCTCCTCTTCACCCTCCACCTTCCCCTCATACCCCTTCCCTGCTTCTCCAGTAGTCTGTCACCTCTTCCCTGGCACCAGTGTGTCTGCCCATCCCAGAACTGGCCAACCCACTGCTTCCATTTCATCTCTGTGTAGGTGAGTACCCAGAAGTTCAGGAGAAACCAGTGACTTAATTTCAGAGGGTTTAAATTTATTTTTTAATTGTATTGTTAAGACAGAGGACCGTTGCCTGTCTTGGATCTTATTTGCCATTCAGCCTATGGGAGTCATCCTTCTCCTGACAACTGCTGACTTTTATCCCTTTCCACTTTGTCAGTGTCTCCTCACAGGTCTCCTTAGAGGGACCCAGTCCAGGGAGGCTCCAGCGGAAAGAAGAGAACAGTCAGAGTTCCAGAACCCGGGAGGAAAAGGCAGTCTCCTACTCGGAGTTCAAGGTAGCCTCCTCAGTCTCCTCAACTATGTTCAGGACTACAGACTTGAAAATGATCTCAATGAGCCACAGTTTCCACCAACCCCAGATTTCCTTAGCTATGCCTGTTTCATTGCGGGGGTCCTCACTCTCTACATTTAACAAACTGGGGATAACAACGGTTACCTAATTAGCCTTTTAGATACAGCAGTGTAGTTAGTCAGTTCACTGTGAAGTTGGGATATCGTGTTACCAAAATTTTAGAAGTCTGTAGTGATACCACTAAAATCTCTCAATTCTCAGTACCTAATTCAACACCATAACAAAACATATTTTCCGTTCAACTCAGATTTCTTTATTAAAACTTACAGAATCAACAAAAAATAATGAATCAATAAAAGTATTTACAAATTAATGTTAAAAGTGACTTTAAATGGCAGTTTTGTGATCTGTCAATAACTGTGCAAAGTAATATGAGGCTACATGTGGCTCTTTATACATTCTGACTGTAATTGGTTGGCTAGTTAAAGTTCACTGGCATGTTGACGGACAGTTTTATAACCTGTAAATATTGACTTATATAGGCTATGGTTATATTGACACATTAACGTCAAGGATGATACAACACAAATTACTTATATTAATCATAAATAATCTGAGCTGAATCGAACAGTACAGACAATCTGTGCATTTTTAGATAAAACAAGATGATGGAACATTAAAATACAAACTTTTAAGCTTTAAGTCTCTGAATAAATTGGATTGTCAGTCTTTCAACTGCAGGGGCAGTTTCAGACACTTGATCCTATTAAGGTGATAACTCAAAAAGTATTTAACAGATCTTTTTTTCAAACCTGTCTATTGAAGACTAACTGGAATGCCTCAAAAGCTGAGACGGCTTGCCCCAAAATTGATGCAGTAAACATTCACATTCACGTTCGTAGGCACATTGTACAGAGCAACAGCTCTTAGTAACAACAAAAGGAAGGGTGACTTGGATAAGACGCTTGAACTTGTGGACAGGATAATTCTAGTTAATATTATTACTCCTGTTACTCTGTTTGATCTTTGATCTTATTACCACTTCAGAAAACTATTATATGGATGTAAATGTAGAATTGATAGGTCACCCCAAAATTGAAACCTCAACAGTAGGTGGTGGTGGAGGAAGGAAACTGCAGTAATAGAATTTAAAAGGAGGCTTGTAGATGTGACCACAGCGATTTGAAGTTTTAAAGTATCTTTTTCAAGCTTCCTAGTAACATTGTACCAGTCTGTGGTTCTCAAACTGTGCAGGATGAGACAATTTTCTGAATATTCTAAAATCGTTATATATATTCTTTCCCCCCCCCCCCATTGCCAGATCCCCATTCAGCAGATTTTATTTGTAGCCAGGTGGTGAAATGTATTGCGGGGAACTCAATACATTTATTTCATTAAACTTGGGCTTTAAGGATTTTGGAGAGGTGCTGGGTACCTTTGGATGTTAGTAGAGTAATATTTTTGTTAGAGTGCCGAATTGTCGTTCAGTGAAATTTGTTGTAGGTGAACCACCACAAAGTGTGTGTGTTTGTAATTGTAATTATTATATTGAGGGGACCAGATTTCGCCATAGTGTGGTGTAAACCTGTACCTTTTTACCTTGTGAGGACACAAGGACATTTTTCAGGTCTCCACAGTATAAACCTCAATTTTATGAAATCTTTGTCTGCAATCAAAAAATTAATATAGCCAAAAGTCATGTATTTTGTTTTGGTTACTTATGGCTAAGATTAGGGCTGGGCAGAAGTTAAGGTTGTCATAGTTAGGATTAGGGTTATACCCATAGAACATTTGAACATGTGAGTGAGTGAGTGAGTGAGTGAGTGAGTGAGTGAGTGAGTGAGTGAGTGAGTGAGTGAGTGAGTGAGTGAGTGA